>MNCI01030460.1:1218-12627 GCA_015680685.1 Gnetum montanum | reverse complement strand
TCAATCAATTAACTCCAAAAAGAGACAAAACGCTTACCATAGGAGGTCCCCCTAAGCCGAATTCAAGCCGCTGTAGGATCTCCTCTTCAGGAACACTTGCCCAGTCCGTCCCATCGAGACCCAAGTCGATATCAGCCAGAGCCTTTCCTTTGTCAACGTCCGACCAGGTGCGACGTTTCAAAGGGAATTCGCCCACCGACACCTCCCCAAAGGGTGTCGTTATCTGCTGTTTAGGAGACTCCATCTCTACAGTTGTGTTCTGGGTGAAGGTGTCAAAGGCGGAGCGCAGACCAAGACCCTCCACAAACATCTCTAACTATCGCTTCTCAATAGAAACTTATTTTAGCGACTTCTTGTATTGGTGCTTGTGGTTCTTTTCATCTTGCCCCCATTTGCAAACTTTGGAAGCGAAAGCCTTCCAATCTTGACATTTGGTGTTCAGCAAATCAATTTGGGCTCTGTGCTCCCCTAGTCTCCGTATCAGCCCTGCATGGCGATTGAGAAGGTTCCAATACCTTGTATACATGACCTCGGAGGTGCGCCAAGCACGATCATTGTTTAATCTAGCTGCGGCAAACTCATATCGGGCCTTCAGATCATCACGTTCCGTTGACAATGCAGAATTCTCCTTCTCTTTCGCCTAGATTTGGAGCCACAATTGTTCAATCGATCTCCTGCACGTCCATACCGTTTTGGCATTGTGAACGAAGCCCTCTGCTACCTCTTCATAAACAAGTCTAGGTACTTGTTCAATTTCAGGAGATAGTGTAGGCAAACTCTCCATATCGATGGGTTTGGACGGGTCCCACCTCAGCTGGGCACCTGTCCATAGGAAAAGATAAACGTTAGAACAAACAGAGTGGGGCATCAAACTCTAACATAGTAAAAATCTTTGAATGCATCCATACCTATGTCAGGATTGATCCGCTCGATCCGCTCGACAACCTCTTCAACCACCCCAGCTACGAAATCCCTTTTACTTGGCATTTCCATCCAAGTAAAAGGTCCATCAGTGCGTGAGCCACTCGCCTTTGGAGGCACCTCAGGAGGGATCTCGGACTCCTTCTCTGGGATGGTCTCGCTCTCCTCTGAGTCAAACAAAAAATTCACAATAAGGTAATCCAGGAATATGTTAGGCTGCATAACTGAGTAAAGAGACATACCGTTCCCTCTGATCTCATCCTATGTCGGGGGGTCCCCAAGATCAAGGTCTCCTGTAAGAAAGTTGTTGAACATTTCTTCAGTTTCCGCTTAATCATTTAGGGGTTCGGTACCTCCAGTTCCGCTAGTTTCCTCCCCCAGCAATTTAGTTCCTCCCGTCAGGTCGGTTAACTCCTCATCTTCTGGTATAGTCCGCAGATCGTGTCTCTTGACTGCTCAATTCAAAACAAATGAAGTCAGTTGCATACAATCGGTAATCATTACAACTATTGAAATAAGAATAAAAAGTTTACCAGGAATCTTAAATCGAATCCGCTTCACTCTGGGCTGCTCGATCTCACTGGTGCCTTCAGCCGTGCTGTAACACTTCCCCAACTTGGATTTTGCTTTGCCTATTGTATCCATGACCACTCGCTCCACCTTCCTTGCAGTAGGGGGTACTTCATCGGGTTCCACCCCTAGGCTGTCACGTGTGTGGAGCAAGGGGCCAGACGATCCACCCGTGGTGATCGTAAGGGATTCGTTGATCCCCTCGGGGATGTCTTGGGACTTGGCTGTGTCAAATAAGTGGTTCACCCAGGGGCAAGATAACTGGTACCTATCACGCAAAACAAATTTGTTTTCCCCACGGACCACCAAAAATTCAGCCAAGCGACAAATATAGCCAGCGAAGAAAGCGAAGGTAAAATGAGACTGCGCCTCTATGTTTGAACGTAGCCACTCTATATCTTTGGTCATTCCTGATAATAAAAATTTCGCCCAGTTATAACGCATGCCAGCCTCTAGAATAGTGCGCATGACTTGCACTGCTTCAACACCGAGACTCTTGACTTGTGATAGAGTCTTTGGAAACAAACGTGCTCTAAATAGGGGATAAAGTTCGTTGACTTCCTCAACCTTCATTTTCCCCTGCATTGGGAACCCTTTAGCACCCTTCCTCACCCCTAGCCAATCCTCTAAATCACGGATCATGTCAATTTCTTTATGCGTCCTATCCATAACAACTTTTACGCCATTAGTAGGTACACCAAACAAATCTGTGAGAAATTGAGGTGATAGTTCAAAAATTACTTTAACGCCCCTAATATGAGCACTATAGCAAGAGACGGATCTGTCAAATGAATCTACAATCCCAATCATCTCTGCTATAGAAATATTTGGGCTAGGGGCCACAAAGAGTGCCATGAGGCCAGCATGCTCCAAGCAGGCAACAATAGATGGTGAAGCCTTCTTTCGCAACCACTTCCAAGCGGCACTAGTTTCACCAAATTTCATTGAGAGAGTAGTTTCAGTCCTCCCAGTCACAATGGAATCCCTGCCGGAGGTGGTGCCAGCTGTAAAGGTAAACCCAAAACCTTCATATGAGCTTGACACTTGGCAATTAACCAAACCAAACACAACATCTAGGAAACTTTTCCACTTACTTTCAGTGTTGGACCTTGAAGTTTCGCCCAGATCAGAAGCAGGCAGGAAAATTGGCCCATTAGGGGCCCAGTCGACATGCAACCAACCACGCGCGGCACATTGCGTAAACGCCTTCGAAAATTTCTTGGGGAAATTCTTCATGGCATCCCTAGTATGGGCCAAGACGGTCCCGCGCAGGGTGGGACCCACCATGAACGCTTTCACAGTCATACGCGCCAATCCAATCCCATCGTCGCCTGTGTAGGCCCCATCTAGCGTAACCTTTGGCCTGCGGGAAGGCGACAGCATGTGTCGAAACGAGAGTAAGTATTTGAATGTGAGAAAGAAAAGAATAACCAAAGTTAAGACGAAATTACCTTTCCACCCGGTATACTGTGCCAGGGGGATTCTGAAACAAAGTGTGTGCACGGCCTACTAGGAACAATGTGTTGTTGATGTAGTTGGGGCCCCGCGGCAGCTGGTCCCACACACGGGTCAATGGACGGGTCGATTTCGGACCACCGGGGGGAACACCCTCGGCGACAAGCGGCCCCTCATCAATGTCCTCCATAAACACCCTAACGCCTTCCGCTGCGCCAAGTAACATAGCCTCAATAATACTCTGTGCCACATCTCCGCCTAGATGAGACCAAACCACGACGTCGAAATGGTCCAGCAAGAAGGCCAAAATTGGCAGGCCCTGTCTCGGAACCAGACCCCATTGTGCTCAATGACCAAATTCGGGGTCGGGTCACCACCCTCCAAAGAACCAAACCATGTCAAAACCTCAACTAACTCAATCACAAGAAGGGGAGGCTCAACGTCTCTGCAAACCATTAAAACAACACCAAAGATCAATATCCAAAACTTCATTTTAAAAATTAGACATTCGTAGAAAATTTTTCTAACTGTTACACTCAACATATATGTCGGGCGTACGAAAAATAGTTACGCCAGGCGTATACGCCGGGTGTACGAAAAACAGTTACGTCAGGCGCATACGTCGGGCGTACGAAAAGCAGTTACGCCAGGCACATACGCCGGGCGTACAAAAAACAATTACGCTAGGCGTATACACCGGGCGTATGAAAACCAGTTACACTTTCACGCCGAAAACAATTACGAAAACAGAAACGAAGCCCTACGCCGAAAATAACACACACGGCGTCTACGTCGACATTATTCCAAACCCTTCACGCTCGGCGTATACGCCGAAACCCTACGCTAACTGTACGCTACAAAAACAGACTAAAAATCAATGAAAACAGGGTCAAAGGCCTACTTGCCAGAAGATCCGGGCCACGCGGAGACGCTTGGGCGGGGTAGACACTGCAGCATCACCTCGCTCTCCTCCGCGAACGTCAGTTCAGGTCCTTTCTGTCCTCGGCCCTCTAGTTCTTTTCCTCTGCCCATCTCGGCGTCTACGCTGGTGTTTCTGCTCACCGTCTACGCTAGGGTTTCTTCACGACGTCTACACTGGGGTATCTTCTCGGCGTCTATGCTGGGGTTTCTTCTCGACGTCTACGTTGGGGTTTTCGCTCGGCGTCTACGCTGGGGTTACGCTCTCGGTTTACGCTCACGCTCCAAAAGTCAAATGGCAAAATGATGCCCCCGCTTCCCTTTTATAGCGCGTTGATGCTGACGCTGACGCCACTGCCGCCGCTTTTCCGTTTTTCTTGCTTTTTGCCTCATTTTTCGTGCTTTTTCGAATTCGCTTTGAATTTTTCAAAAAAAGATATAAAATTTACACACACAAACAACATAAACAACAAATTTAGGCATTCAACTGTCATTCGTTGCCCGATAAGGCATTAAACTGCCATTCGTTGCCCGGTAAGGCATTAAACTGCCGTTCGTTGCCCGGTAAGGCATGAAACTGCCCTTCCTCTGTCACGTTAATCCACTTTCATACATGCACACTAAAGATTGCCAAAAGACCCAAAATGACCTCTGCTATCTTACCAGGCTTTCCATTTATTGACAGGAATTCGCCTAAAGGATTACAAGCGCTTAACCAAACCATTGGCCATTGATGGACCGTATGGCGCAGTTGAAAGGAATATCGATGTGAATCTCGTCTATGCGAGCTCATCAGCAAATGATGCAATGATAGCTTCAACAGAGAAAATGGTTGATGAATATGAGGGAATGACAAAGTCCCTCGACATTGAAGCTGAAAACGTTACTGAAGATCCTCTAACCGAAACACCCGTCACCATGCCCGATGGGGAAACTAAAGTCCTAAAATTAAGTACGTTACTAGAACCACGTCTAGCTAAAGATATCGAAAATGTACTTAGGGATAATATGAAAGAATTTGCGTGGTCCTATACAGACATGCCCAGATTAGACCCCCGTATCATCCAGCACAACATTATCCTTGATCCAAAACTAAGGCTCGTAAAACAGAAAGCACGAAAGGTCAAACCCGAGGTGGCATTAGCAGTTCGTAGTGAGATTACCAAGCTTTACCAAGCTGGTTTCATTAGGGCTATTGATTACGCCGAATGGGTATCAAACATGGTTATAGTCCCAAAGAAGAACGGAAGTATCCGCCTGTGCATTGACTTCCGGGACCTTAACGTAGCAACCATAAAGGACGACTTCCCCTTACCTAGCATTGATCAACTAGTTGACTCAACCGCTGGGCATGCCTTGTTATCCTTTATGGATGGGTTCTCGGGATATAACCAGATACGTATTAATCCAGAACACCAGCTCCGAACTACTTTCATGACACCTTGGGGAACCTTTTGTTACACAATGATGCCTTTTGGTCTCAAGAACGCTGGGGCCACATATCAAAGGGCGATGACATATATTTTCAGCGATTACATCTTACACTCGCTCAATGATTATGTAGATGACATAGTGGTTAAATCAAAATCGTCAGAACAACACGTACAGGATCTTGACTTAGTATTAAAACGTTGTCTAAAATACGAACTAAGGCTTAACCCAAAGAAATGCGTCTTCGGCGTCAAAACAGGTAAAATGCTTGGATTTGTAGCCTCAGAGGCAGGGATACGGGTAGACCTCAATAAGGTTAAGGCCATTACAAACCTAAAACCACCTAGCAATATAACCAAACTCCGAGGGCTACAAGGGCGGTTGCAGTTCATTAGGAGGTTCATAGAAAATTTGACGGGAAAACTCACACCTACGAACCACCTACTACGCAAAAACGCCCATTTTGAATGGACCCCGCAATGCCAAGAAGCATTTGACAACGTTAAAACGACACTCGCTCAGTTACCCACCATATTCCCACCCAAAAACAACAGGTCATTTTACATCTACCTGGCCACATCAGAATCATCAATCGCATCCATGTTGTGCCAGAAACAAGATGACGGAACTGAGGTCCCCGTATACTACCTGAGTCATGCAATGGTTGCCCACGAAAAGAGATACAACGATGTAGAAAAGTCATGTTTAGCTTTAGTTTATGCTTTAAAGAAATGACGACATTATCTCTTCCAAAATCAAGTTAACATAATTTGCAAAGATAATGTGCTCAGAGCTATAACCGGAAACATCTACGAATCAAGCAGGATAGCCCGTTGGAAGGAAATCATAGCTGAGTTTGACCTGCACTATGTGGCACAATCGTCAGTAAAAGGCCAAGCCATAGAAAATCAAATGACCATGTCGCCAACGCATGATCCAGGTACAATAGAACCCAAATTCCCAGACGAAAATGTAAATGCAATAGACACAGTGCCAGATGATTACGATGCGATTCTAAACTTTGATGGAGCATCCACCTCTCGAGGAGGAAGTTCTGCCGTTGTAATAACATATCCCTCTGGAGAAATTAAACCTTTCGCCTATCGTTTCAACTTTCATTGTACTAACAACATAGTAGAGTATGAAGGTCTCCTCAGAGGTCTCGCGGCCGCACTAGCTTCGGACATTACACAGCTTGTAGTCAGAGGGGACTCACAACTAGTCGTAAACCAAGTCACAGACGTCTATACGTGTAAAGCGCAACACTTACAACCATACTGTGATTTGGCTAAGCACCTACTTAAACAATTTGAAAAGGTTGACATCCAACATATCCCTAGGAATGACAATACCATTGCAGACGCATTAGTAACCTTGGCATTAAACATATCCCCTGACATGTTTCACGCACTACCAAGCTCTGTAACCAGTTGTGCCGAGCCCATAACCAACACTCTCGACATGCTACCAATCGCATCTATCGGTACAACACACGCTAACGAATGGTACGACAACGTAAAGGAATACCTTCTGCGCGGTGAAACACCACAACATTTAACCAACGCGCAAAAGGATGCAGTACGCAAGCGTTCTAAACAGTACACCTTAATAGGGGATACATTGTGTCGCCGATCCTACAAAGGCATACTACTGACATGTGTCAATAATACCGAAGCCCAAACAATTGTTGAACAAGTGCACGACGGAATATGCGGAGGACACATTGCACCGAAGGCAATGGCAACCAAAATAATACGCTTAGGCTACTATTGGCCACACATGGAATACGACTGTCAGTCCAAGGTCAAAACATGTAGTATATATCAAAAACACAGTAATCTCATCCACATTCCACCAAATGAGTTGCATACAACACAAATCACATGGCCCTTCCAGAAATGGGGACTGGACCTCATTGGCCCGATAACACCCACATCTTCTGCTGGGCATAGCTTTATTATAACAGCAACTGAATACTTTACGAAATGGGTAGAGGCGGCACCCCTTCACAAAACTACTTCTAAACAAGTGTGCAACTTCATCCTCGAAAACATTATAACCCGTTTTGGCATTCCCATGACAATCCTCACGGACAACAGGCCACAATTTAGTAGTGCCGAGACCAAAACGTTTTGCGGTAGTCTAGGGATCAAACACTCGTTTTCATCCCCTTACTATCCTCAGAGCAACGGGCAAGCAGAATCAACAAATAAGACGATCATCACAGTACTCAAAAAGATGCTTGCCTAGAGGAAACGAAGATGGCACGAACAACTGGTGTATGCGTTATGGGCATACCGTACCACGCACCGGACCTCGACAGGTAAAACTCCATACAGTCTTGTTTACGGTTCGAAAGCTATTTTACCTTTGGAATTACAGGTACCATCTCTAAGGATCACACTTTCTAGACTTCTCGACGATGGGCAAAACAACGATCTACGCATCATTGACCTGGACTCGGTGGAGGAGGAATGCGTGCGTGCACTCGATCAGATCGAATGGTATCAAAAACAACAACGGCAACGACATCGACATGACATTCATAAGCGCCCCATCAAAGAAGGAGACCTTGTACTTAAAGCTGTTCGTGAACACCCAGATAAATTCTCAGTCAACTGGGAAGGGCCTTACCTGGTTATCAAAGCATTCGACAACGGGGCATTCAAACTAGCTGACATGGACGGAAAAGAGTTTGCAAATCCAACCAATCACTTGTTCCTAAAACCGTTCTATACATGAATTCGAACTTAGGTACGCACTAGTCCTGGAATCATGACTATAAACTGATACCACAGAATAGTTTTGGAATCATGACTATAAACTGATACCACAGACTAGTCCTGGGATCACGACTATAAACTGATACCACAAAAAAGTCTTGGGATCACGACTTTAAACTGATACCACAGCTAGTCCTGGAATCACGACTATAAACTGATACCACAGAATAGTCCTGGAATCACGACTCTAAACTAATACCACAACTCATCCTGGAATCATGACGATAAACTGGTACCACAGAATAGTCCTGGGTTATGACTTCAAACTAACACCACCAAGTCCGCTAAGACTATAAACTAGCTCACTTCTTCATGATCCACTAAGACTTAAAACTGGCAACGTAACGTCTGCCACGACGCTAAACGGGCAATGTCCAATGGGTTACGACACAAAACTAACCCATGATAGTCCACTAAGACTATAAACTGGCGCATTCATCTTCGACTCCTCATTCCACAGTCACATTCATTCATCAGAATCATTGCATCCCTCATCAGCATCGTTGACATTCACATTCAATACTCAGAATCGCCCCAATACTTTTGTTCCCCTGTAGCTATCTAAATCTAAGCTCATTAATTCACTCATGGTTTTCTTGTCTCTTTGGAGTTGTGTTTGCAGGATGACGCTCGGAAGTTCTCGTATGGGAGTGCGCTTCATCATAGGCAGCGAGATGAGGCAATGTCCATTTGTCCACCTGGCAAGACTAAATCGAACCGTTAACTCGCACATTCCCATTCCCCGAAAACCCACTATCTGTTTACCAAACTATCGCACACTGCGAAACGTTACAGCAGTCGCAACATGCAGAACACAATATTCGCGCATGAGTACAAGAACAAACTTCAAAAAAAAAACGGGACCCTTGCCACTTCTCATATAAGCCCCAGGCGGGAAGGTATCGGTCTTAAAAATACGTACTCACGTCAAAAGCAGTCAAGAAACATCCTATCACATGGCTTTGGCTCTTCGCTAACAGTTTCCCCAAAGAAGGAGTTGTTCCTCCAAAGAATGTGAAACATCACCCCGTAGCTTTGGTAGTGACAACTGTTTCTCTTGAAAAATCACCAAGAGCACTGTTCCGCCAAAGGACGCACATTACATGCTTGAGTTCCGAGTCTGCCGAAAGATGGCTATCGACAAGGACCGGCATGCCGCACACCTGAGCATCCTTCTTTCCAGCATGATCCCTCGGGTAGCCACCAATCCCCACGATCCCTTCCCTCCTGCCAGTTACCAATTTCGCCCTTTCAATACCATTCACCACTGAACAAGGTACGATGATGTCTGGTCAAGTGGCAAAGGACAAAGCTTTTGTCAAGTTGCTTGTGGTGTTTTGTGCTTCTTTGTCGACGCTTCTCGGGTCGATTCCTCCAAGCGTCAACAAAGAGGAGCCAATGAAACATCACAAAAACACCACAAAAATCTTTGAGTTTAGCATCTGTTTGACAAGAAGCAGATCCCCGTGACCCACAGGTGACTTTGGCTACATTTGAAGTCACACATGGCAATTTTGAAAATCGAAATGCCTGGTTTTACCAAGTGTTACGCCAGCGTCTACGCCCAGCGTATACGCCCAACATCTACACCCAGCATATACGCCCAACACTCCAGTGTATACGTCCAATGTATACGACCGGCTCTCCGGCGTACACGCCCAGGCACGACAGATGAACACGCTCGACGACAAGATCTCCAATGGCAGCATGAAGATTACACCAAAGAGCAAGGATTGAAGCAAGTGGACATCCTTCGGCGTATACGCCCGGCGTATACGCCCAGCATATCAGCATACACGCCTAACACACATGCTCAGCGGGTCCAACAGGGGCAAGAATTGAAGCAAGTCGACGTCCAGCATCCATCAGCTTATACGCCCCAGCGTATACGCCAGCATCTATCCAAGTCTATGCCCAGCGTATACGCCAGCCTGTTGTAGCGTATACACCCAACGTATACCATGTTTCTAAATTGTAACGCCCGGTCTATATGCCACGTGTCCCCCAGTCCGATATTCCCGGTAACCCTACCCCTATAAATAGCCTAGTTTTCCACATTTACCATGGGCCACAAAAATTTACCAGAGCAGACCCAGAACAATTACGCTGCAGAAACCCCTTTATGCTTACGCTTACGCTGGAAGTCCTGTACGCTAAGCACAGTCCGCGCTCTGCCTACCGTGTCAGCCGGCTGCATCCCTCCGTCCACGAGGGCTTTACATCCGCCTTGTGTCCCTACACAATTGCGTTAGACCGGTGCACAACATTTTAACTCTATAATCTACTGTTCACGCTTATTGCAAGTTCTTTTACAGTTTTACGTTAATTTGGCCCACGCTCTGTTTACGCCTGCCTACGTTTACGCTCCGTCAGCGTCCGTGTACGCCCACTGTTTACACCGTTTGCATTTGTTTACGCCCTTTGTATTTGGTTACGCTGTTTACGCCTATATACGCTTACGCTGGGCCTATCTCTGTTTACGCTGTTCACGCTCAACGTTGTTTACGCCCCTCTACGCTTACGCTGTCTGCGCCTGTTTCACCGTTTGCACCCTGTTTTACACAAAACCCAGCGTATAACACTTCATTGGCGCTCGAGGAAGTCCTTGTTTGATCCGCGTGCAGACCATTCAAGGCACTCTGCCTTCGTCCATTCCAGCTTGCCCTCAAGCGGAGGCAAGGTCGACTGCGTTTGTCCGCTGATCTTTCGGTGCCCGTAACGTTCCAGCCTCGCACCGACGATTTCGGTCGGCACAGCATCTAATTCATGATCTTCATTTTTATTACTTACATATTCACTAATCTCAATTTCTTGACATTGTAGAAAACATAAAACACATAAGCACCCTAGATAATTTCTAACAACATCAACATCGGTAAAAACGTTATTTGAAGTGAAATGAAGTCTTGATATCTTTAATTAATGTTTTTTTTCTTATTTTTTACCTTCTTCATTAGAAAATTTAATTGATGAGTTATCTTTACCTTTTCCTTGTCCTTTTGAGTTGAATTAGTATAGATAGTTATGCAATGTGGGCANAATAGTTTTGTAGACTATCAAAATTTATGGTTATGTTTGTGGATTATGCATAAATAAATATGTGATGAATAGAATGATTTGAGACTCATGAAAAATCAGATATGATATTGAGATGATCAACACATTTTCGGTATTATGTATTATGAAAATGTTTCTATTCGGCTGCTTCTAGGAGAATCAATTATCACTTGTAGTAATGAAATAACTTTACCAATGTTAGTCCTAAGCCCGAATACGAAAGGAAAAGAGTTATCATTAGGTTGGAAACTAGTTGTAAAACCTTATCAAATCT
>MNCI01030459.1:7694-26625 GCA_015680685.1 Gnetum montanum | reverse complement strand
ACATGATAAGAAGTATCATTGATTATCATGTTGGAAAAAAAGAAAGCACATAAACATGTGATAGTGAGTATTTTCTAGACGAGCTCTTTACATCTAAATGATAAGTTAGCTTCATCTTCTGAACTTGTTACATGCACAAATAAATTTCATCTAGATGAGCTTCACATACCAAAATTAAAATTTTCAAAAATATGTGCTTAAACAATTCATGCTGCTAATAAAAAGATTTTATAGATAATGTCAAACTTAAATGAGGTTGAAAGAACATTAAAGCCAAAGGGAAACTTGAACTTGAAACTACCATGAAGAGTTTTAAAACAACAATCCATGTTGAAAAACTTTTTCTAAAAAAATGAGGTCATCCCACATACCTTCCTACAATGATACAAGTTGACAAAAATAGAAAGTAACAAAAAATTCATCTAAGAAATTAGTCCAAATAGCTTAAACCTACAACAAACTAAAGTACTTAGGCACCAAGAACTAAGCTTATACAAACATTTCAATGAGAAATAGCTTCTAAGCTCAAAACATGAAACACATACCTTTATGTTTTCAGTAGGTGAGATTTTAAGTGTGCCTTTGGATCATACTTATGTATCATCTTTTGTAGTTATATCTTAAGGGATTGTTTTTGAATGAGATATTATGAGAAATACCCTTTATAATGCCTCAAAAAATTTATATGTAACAATGTTTTTTCTTGAATTCATGCACTTGTGCTTTGATAACAAAAATTTACTTATTTTCTCAAATTCTAGATTTCTATATCAAGAAATGTATAAATTGCTCACACTATATTTAGTTAAAAAATATTCTTAATACAAATACTAATTTTTTATATATAGAAATTATTTCATTTTTCATAGATACAATATAGGATTCGGATGTTATATCTTTATTATTTTATTATTTTAAATTTTAATTTCAGTTCTATATTAAGGGGCTACCATTTGAAGTAATGGTAAAATGCTTATTTTTAAAATCAATAGATAGGTTTGAGCCTACGTGTAGCTACTCAAAGAGGTTATGATTTCAGTCATTACCAATCCTTCTAGGACTCCAATTAATAGAATGAGCATTGAGGCTTTTGATAATGATTCTTGTTTTAGTAAACTAACAAGATTTATCTATTTAAATTAATGAATTTATGTATATATATGCATGAAAGTACATAATTAATGATTTATAAATTTATTGTATGATATTTATAAATAGTATTTTTGCTAAGCCATTAGGTAGTATTTTTTGAGATAATAATAAGCAAATAAATAGAAATAAATAACATCAATGTAATCTATCAAGAAAGTTTCAAATAAATCCATTCTACTATTGAACATCTTACCACTCTTAGGTACTACATTAAGCTTGCAAAGAAGCTTAATAAAAATTTATTTATCTTTTGTGTAGATTTTACAAATGTTTATGATTCATTGAGTTGAAAAAATTTATAGCTACAACTAAATAAAATAAGCCTTCCTACAAAACTCATAGCAATGACTTAAAAAGTTGTATGAAGAAGTTATCATTGAGCTTAATGATATTAAATCAGAAAATAATTTTGAATTTTGAAGTGAATTCTAGGTAAAGCAAGGTTAACCTTTATTCCTAACTCTCTTTAGTCTCTTTGTGCTTGAAACATCTTTTAGCAATGTGATTCGGAGCATTTTCATTTTTTTTTATCCTTCCACTATTTGGTCTCATTGCCACTACCATTAAGACATGGAATAATACTTGCTTAACTTTTGAAGTAAAGTAGATCATAGCTATGGAAAACTTTATCTTTTGGGTTACATGTCTCATGCTTGATGGCTAGTCTTTCCTTTGTAGAATGTTAGCTAGTACAAAGATTGCTAATGGCTTCTTTGACAACAATCCTTGACTAACTGTTGAATGGAGTGGAACTTTTAGCAAAAACATGTGGAATCCTTGACGGTCAACTACCTATGTAATTTGTGAATACATGTTTCACTCATCCTCTAACTAGCTCACCAATAAACACCTGCAAGTCCTATGATGTCTTTGTAATGATCCTTTATTCAACATGTTGGCCTTTTTTGTTGACATTATTAACAAGGAAATCATGCATATGCAAGTGGATTACATGTCCATATGTAATCACAAGAGCCTCATTGAGGCCCTCACAAGGGAATAGGAAGTTCTCAACTCTTACATTTTTTATAATGACAAGACCATGACTCTTTTGTATATTAATAATTTTTGTGACATTTCTATGAAGTTAAGATCCACTACTTTCTCTATAAGATGAACAACACACTTCACACTCTCTTTCCATCTAGACTCAACAATGAATGTAGCCTCTAAAAAAACATCGTTAACATCACCATCCATCCCTCAATCATATTAATTGCTTATCATCCATAGATGCTCCTCTATGTGTCATTCATAGTTGTACTTCAAAATGATATAGAATACCCTAACCTTAACATCCACATGCATGAAGTCATACCCCATCCCCACTACCATCCCAACAACATCCTTCTCCTTTGATTACTCAACTAACTGTAACTCCTCTACCAATGAATTTTGGTACATCATCTCAGCTCACATCTCCTAGTTGATGTTCCTACATACACAATAAATTTTCCTCCCATGCTTGCATTGCCATTATTGACACACCTACACACATCATCATCCCTAATTATGTTGATTCTTCTTACATTATCCCATTCCATTATCATCACCCCACTACACCTACAACATAACAATGTCCTTATCCTATTTAGAGCAACCCTTCTTGATCTTAGTTTCCTTCACATCCATTGTGTTCCAATAATAAACCACAATCCTCACATATTGGTAAATATAACTTATGAGAGCAGTTACTTTAGCAGTTATTCTAATTATTAAGAGCAGTTACCCTAGCCGTTACTCTAATTATTAGAGTTGTTACTCTAGTAGTTACTCTAGTAGTTATTCTAATTATTAGAGTGGTTACTCTAGCGGTTACTTTGGCAGTTATTCTAATTATTAGAGTGGTTACTCTAGTGGTTACTTTACCAGTTATTCTAATTATTAGAGTGGTTACTCTAATTATTAGAGTAGTTGCTCCCAAGTTTATAAATACAATGCCCAAGCGCACAATTGAGAAGAAGTATTTTAGTAGTCAAGTAGCGAAACTCTTGTAGTCTGTTTGAAAGTTAAAGTATTTTCCAAGTGCCCGCAGCAGGAGGTCTAAGTGTGGATGGATCTTTATTCGAGCATTATGTACCTAAGCACACCTTGTGTATGGCAATAAAGATGAGCTCTTCGATTCATCCTTGCAGCACTTGAGATTTTTTTTCTTATGCACTTCTTTTATTTTATTTTCTTATGCATTTATTTTATTTTACATTATGTACTTTAAATTTTTGTTATTAGCACAGGAATTCATTTTTATCAATTAAGAAAATAGTTAAATTACACAAGCACAACCACTTCAAGCATGCGTGTAACACTTGGTAACCTAATAAACATTAATGTTTGGTAATCCCAGTAGTGTTGCACTAGTTCAAGATGTGTACGACAAGTGGAAATGGATGATGGTGTTATGATTAGTTAGAACTTAATTAATGAGTAGTTAAGTTATATTAGTTACTTAGTTACCTCTCTCCTTCCCTACTAGCATAGGATAAAATCTATAAAAATCATATGCCTCAAGCTTACTTAGCCATACAATCGTGACATACAAGTAAGCTTGGGAAGATAACGATCAACCAACCCGTCCTTGTTCCACAAGGGTGCATAAGCACTTAGTCCTTGGAATTTGACTGGATCATACATGAAACGCTCATATTCATATGGTTGAGCGTAGGGGTACCTCGCCATTCATCATTGGTGCCATTGCCGGGGACTTAGTTGTTTGTGCGCTAACTAGAACATAGGAAATCATTCACATTGTTGGAATGAACCCTTAGGATTGATTGAGAAAATAATAAAAAAGAATACATTTCACACTGAATAGAAAAGTATGTTTCCTTCTTCTTATGAAAGTGCCTCAACACCTAGGTCTAAAATAGGAAATAATCGGTGGCGTAATACACATGACATTGATCCGCCAGTCCCTCAACAAGTTTGAGTGATATATATTCATCCTGATGAGTATATACCAGACTTCACCTTTATCCTCCATCAAGATGAACAACTACATTGGCGAGACATAGAAGGTAACATAGTGTTACCTCTTGATCATTTAGTCTTGAGCATGCTTCTTCGTGCTCTCACACAAATTGGCATGCCACACTTACATGCAGAATACATTGTGCAAGACCATGACTCTAGAGAATACCATCCCACAAAGGCACAACGTCAAAGGGACTTGCAACAGGAGAGACATCATAAGTCTTTGAAGGGTAAGTGGTGCCAAGATGCCCCACATGTCTTAAGTGAAAATGAGAATGGTGAACCTACCTCAGGCAATCGTCCACATAATGATGTTCCTCTGCTTGACTTTGACCAAGGGGTTGTGTATCAGGACCTTCATTCCACTATTCATAACCCAAGTTCTAATATCCATGGGCACAAAGGGTCCAAAAAAGGAAAATGGACACATGATAAAGGTGGACATTCTGATCCCAATTACAATTGAGGCCATGACCTCCAAAGAGAAGGTAGCAGACACCATCATGGTGATGGTCCTCCTTCTTCTTCACCTTTATCATCTCCTTCATCCTCTCCTTTAGTATCCAAACATAGTCATAAGGAAAAAGACCATGGGGATAAAGGTAGGCAAAGTGGAAGTCATAGATGAAACAACCAGGAAAGGGGACGAGGGCACTCTAGAGAGTCATGACATAGAATAAGGGAGATTAGGGAACAATGTAGGCATATAGATTCCATGGACAAGATGATCATGATGAACCCTTTCTCATTACTCAAAGTATGTTAGACATAACTGAGGCTATTAGAATTCTAACAAGGCACTAGAAAGATAGTAGGATTAAGAGATTAGATATGAACAATATCCCATGATTTGAAGGGGGATACAATGCTGATCCTCAAAATCATTTACAAGAATTCCATGATGCATGTGCCTTACAAAAGATAAAGAATGAATGAAAAAAACTTAAGTTGTTCCCATAGACACTAGTTAAAGAAGCAAAAAGCTTGTACTAGTCCTTAGAACTAGAATCTATTTGTAGATGGAGTACTATGTTAGAATTATTTAATGATAAGTACCAAATGTACTCCCAAGTGTCCAACCTATGAAAGCAAATCCAAGGCTAGAAACAAGGAGGACATGAAACCTTATATGCTTCCATGGGCCAATACTATGCACTGTTACATCGTTGTCTTGGCCACGGTTATTCGTAAAGGGATCAACTACTCCATCTTGTAGATGGGCTTAGGCATGAAATGTGAAGAACCCTTGGGACTTATGCCCAAGGGAGATTATCCGAGCTTAGGTTCTATCAAATTTAAAGACTATTGGAGCAAGTTGCTAAGGAAGAAGGTGAGCTACGAAAGAGAGAAAGTGCACAAGAGTATAACTGAGATCCTTCCCTTTGGAAGAGGGGAGTAAGATTTTGTGAGGATGAAGAAGAGTCATCACTCGAAGAGATGATGAATAGGAAAAATTTTCCTATCCAAAAGATGACATCAAAAGTTTTGGCAAAGGTAGACCAAATGTGGGATTCCCTAGACAATAGATTTCAAACTATTCTTAAAATAGTAGAGTTTAGAGAGCAAGGTAGTGAGAAAAGAAAAAAGAAAGAGGCTGAACATGCACGTAGCAAGGGTAAGGGCAAAGTTGCCATCATTAAAGAGGTTGTGGATTTAGAAATAGACAATGATAGTGGATGTGAGATATGTTACTATGACCATCTTAAGGGATGTTGCCCTATAATCTCACATCTGCAGGAGTCTATCGCCAACTTCCAAGTCTTAAACTTGAAAATATCAACTAGGGGAAGTTGGAAATCTCTGAAAAATTTAAGCAGGAGCCCCTTGAGCTAAAATCATTGCCCACTGGTATGGAATACATGTTCCTTAAAAATAGAAAAATCTATAATTATCAACACTAAGCTTGCTCCTCAACAGAAAGAAGAATTGTTGAAGGTAATAAATAAATGGTTGAAAGCCTTTGCTTGGTCATATCCCAAATTAATTAGAATAGATCCTAGGATATGACAACATAGAATTTACATTGACCCCTCCATGAAGCCTCGAAGACAACCTAAAGGCAATTGAACCCTAAGCTGAAGCAAGTAGTTAAGGAAGAAATCGAACAGCTTCTCAAGGCTGGGTTCATATACCCCATTGCTGATAGTGAATGGGTTAGCCCCTTAGTTATTGTGCATAAAAAGGGAGGCAAATGAGGGTGTGCATAGATTTCAAGCTACTAAATATGGCAACATTCAAAGATTACTTTCCATTGCCATTTGTCAACCAAGTCTTAGACACCATCGTAGGGCAACACTATTAAAGTTTTCTAGATGGATATAGCAGATATAACCAAATACAAATAGCCTCAGAAGACCAATCCAAGACTATGTTCACCAGTCCTTGGAGAACATTTGCATACAAACAAATGTTGTTTGGCTTGTGCAATGCCCCTGCAACATTTCAATGACTAGTTCTAAGCATATTCCAGTAGCAGATAGGGAATGGCTTGGAGGTCTTTATGGACAACTTCTCCACTTATGGAGGAAACTTTGATCAAGCCTTGGACCGGTTGGAGCAAGTGTTAAAAAGATGTGTAGAAACTAATTTGAGGCTCAACTAGCAAAAAAGCCATTTAATGATCCAAGAAGGCATAGTACTAGGGCACATAATCTCACACAGAGGGATAGAGGTAGACCTTGAGAAAATCAAAATTATCCAAGTAATTACCCATCAACTGGAAACTATTAAAGATATTTGGTCATTCCTTGGACATACTGGCTACTATAGGAGATTTATTGAGAACTTTTCAAAGGTTTCCAAACCATTGGTGGAATTAACGAAAAAGGAAGTACCTTTCGAGTGGACCAGGGAATGTGAATTAGCTTTCCAAACTCTAAAACAGAAGCTCGTAGAAACACCCATTCTACAAGGTCCTGATAGGTTCAAACCATTCCATATCATGACTTATGCATCCAACTATGCTTTAGGAGCTATACTTACATAGTTAGATGACTAGAAGCATCCTTATTACATCCATTGTACAAGTAGAAGTATCGCTAGTGCACAACTTAACTACACTATCACAGAGAAAGAATTAATGGTTGTAGTGTTTGCACTAGAAAAGTTTAGACACTATATATTGGGATATAAAGTATATATACATACAAATCATAGTGTAATTCTGTTCCTCATGAATAAGCCAATGGTAAGCCCTTGTATCATATGATGGCTTGTAATCTTACAAGAGTTCGATTTAACGATGATCTATCACAAGGACACCAAGAATGTAGTTGCTAATCATTTATCTCAGTTGTGATGGGACAACAAAGAGGATGAGTATCCAATTTTTGATCATTTTTCTAATGAATTCCTCTTTGCTGGTGTAGTGAATAATCAATCACCCATGGAGACAAACTGGTACAGTAGCATTCTTACCTATCTCCTCACCCAACAAGATTTAAACCTTAAGAAGAGATAACAATTTCTTCACCAAGTCAAGTACTTTATGGAAATCAATGGGAAAGTTTACAAAGTGTGTCCTAATGGCCTAGTTTGATGGTGTGGTCCTAATATAGATCAATTGTGAGTTATCCAAGATGCTCATGAGGGTCCTTGTAGGGGTCATTACATTGGGAGATAAAAACCATCAAGATCCTACTTGCAGGATATTATTGGCCTACATTATTTCGAGATGCCCATAATTTTGTCCAATATTGTGAGCACTATCAATGTGATGGGGAAATGACTACTAGAATGGAGGGTCTCCTACAATGGATTCAATCATTAGAACCCTTCAACATTTGGGGAATTGATTTTATGGGGCTGATTACACCAATGTCCAATGAGAAAGCTTATATTATTGTTGTCGTTGATTACCTAACAAAATGGGCCAAAGTAGTTGCTATTAAAGATTGTACATCATCTACAGCTGTACGATTTTTTCCACAACAAATCATAAATAGGTTTGGTGTGCCGTGTGCACTTATTTTAGACAATGGTACACACTTCATAGGTGCAACCTTTTAGAAATTAATGCAATGCTTAGGGGTTCAGCATAAATTGATACACCATACCACCCCGAAGCGAACAGTCAAGCAAAAGTCACCAACAAGGACATTATGAAGATATTGACAAGAACCATTAGCAAGTTTAGGCAAGACTAGAGCACTAAACTAAATGATGCTCTTTGGGCATACCACTCCACATGGAAACTCCCTACAGACTACTCTCCCTATGAGTTAGTGTACAGTAAATTACCAACACTTCCCATTCAAACTAAGCTCTGTACACTATCCATGACATGTGACCTCAACCATTCTAGGCCCTCAGTTATTTTTGATTTTTTGTTTTACACATTCTTTCAAATTTTCTTATTTTTGTTTTACACCATCGTTCATGTTTTTATTGTTTCTCTGTTTGCTTGATTTACTTTTATTCGTCATCTTATAAGTGCTCATGATGGTGGATTGAATTATATCATATTGATTGCTAATGTTTGATTTTTACCTTTGAATTATGATGCTGATATTAAGCTATAGTTCTTTTGGTAAAATAGGCAATGAGTCCACATCGTCCACTCATCCATACAACTTTATGGTCTCCTTTGGTTTGCAATTGTACAGTCCCCTTTTTCTAAGTAAACTTATTAATAAATTGGTGGCTGGGTATTTTTCAAACCAAGGAAAGACTTAAAGGATGAAAAGGGTGTGACTTCAAGGGAATTCAATGCATTGGTGTTGGCCATTCTCTTAGGTGCTTGGATGCTTTTTCTTGGGTTTTCCACCATTCTGACATTGTTCAAATATTAGGAAGCAGAGTGAATAAAAGTAACTCTTTGTATGGTGTGGTTCTCATGCATAAACATAAAAAAAAAGAGAAAAAAAGAGAAAAAGGTGAGAATTCAAAGCACACCCCTTAGACATAATAAAGAAATATGGCCTACAAGTGCTAGTTATGGCACTGGAAAGACATGTTACCCATGCCTAAAGGTTCCCTCTAACTAAGGCCCTTTTCGCTTCCTACTTCTCCATCTCACTCTCATTGGGATGGTGGTCACTCTTTGTGGAAGCATTCTTATTGCCTCAAGAGGATGGATTGGCCAAATGTATTGATGCAAGGTCATTGAATGTGGTTGGTTTGAGTCTGGATTTGGGATGAGTTCTACTTAGTTATCTTAACCATGAAATACACAAGGGGCTTTATACAACCTTGTTCTTGGGATTTCATTCCATTCTATCCTCTCCATCTTTCTTTCCATTTTTCACCTCATTGCTGATTTTATCATTAATCCGTTCTAGGTTGATGCATTATTTTTCTTTGGTAAATTATTGTGGGCAATTTTTTAACTCTTGCTTCCAAATGACATTCCTAGAGCCTATGGACTCTTTAGTTTGTGGGTTTGTCAGGGCATAAAGGGCATGAGCCTACTTTGGGGAGGACCCATTGGCATTTATTTTTGGTGCAATTGTTAACTTCTTTCCCTTAAACATTTCCTGCAATCAATCATTTCTTATTTCATCCCCATCCATGACATCCATTTTATTGGTGTTGCTGTTGATATTTTTCATCTTTCTTGTTCCTCATGTTTTTCCATGTTATAGCTACTGAAGGTTTGCTCTTAGTCGTGGGGGCCTTGGCACAAAGTTTTCAATTTTTTCCATTCTACCATTTTCCTAACCCCTACACCTTAGGTAGTCACTAGTGATAAATCCCTGAACTAGTTTCTACCATAACCACAACTCAACCAATGTGCTTCATATCGAGGCAAGGTATCAACTGCATTGTGGTTTATCTATCCATGCTCATTTTTGACTGTGTTGTGTGTGTAGATGACGATCATACAAACAATGGACTGGGCTTGGAGGAAGCACTTAGGATGGACTAGAACTGGAGCATTTACAAAAGAAGTAAGTTTGGTGGCATGGCTGTGGATAAACAACGGAAGGTGTAATCTCGGCATTGGCGGCAACATGCTCCATCTTCTTTCTCTCTCTCTCTTTCTCTTCAAGCTGCCAAATAAAGGCTTAGATGTCAATTATGTATGAGTGTTCACCACAATGGTCATGAACACTAATGTTGTAGTATGCTTATTGATCCGTTCACTAGGCACGTTAAGTCTATCATCCCATTCCACCTTCAGTTGTTAATTAGTCAATAATCCCATACCTTCCCAATATTTTGTAAGGAACTCAAGGACAAGTTTTCATTCAATCATGGGGGTATGATGAGAGCAGTTACTCTAGCAGTTATTCTAATTATTAAGAGCAGTTTTCCTAGCAATTACTCTAGTAGTTACTCTAATTATTATAGTGATTACTCTAGTAGTTACTCTAGTAATTATTCTAATTATTAGAGTGGTTACTCTAGCAATTACTTTGGCAGTTATTCTAATTATTAGAGTGGTTACTCTAGTAATTACTTTAGCAATTATTCTAATTATTAGAGCGGTTACTCTAATTATTAGAGTAGTTGCTCCCAAGTCTATAAATACAATGCCTAGGCTCACAATTGGGAAGAAGTCTTTTAGCAGTCAAGTAGTGAAACTTTTGTAGTCTATTTCAAAGTTAGAGTATTTTCCATGTGCCCACAGTAGGAGGTCTAAGTGTGGATGAATCCTTATTTGAGCATTATGTACCTGAGCACACCTTGTGTACTGCAATAAAGACGAGCTCTTCGATTCATCCTTGCAGCACTTGAGATTTGTTTTCTTACGCATTTCTTTTATTTTATTTTCTTATGCATTTATTTTATTTTATTTTATGCACTTTACATTTCTATTATTAGCACAACAATTCATTTTGATCAATTAATAAAATCGTTAAATTACACAAGCACAACCATTTTGCACATGCATGTAACACTTGGTAACCCAGTAACGATTAGCGTTTGGTAATCCTAGCAGTGTTGCACTAGTTCAAGATGTGTATGGCAAGTGGGAACCGATGCTAGTGTTAGGATTAGTTAGAACTTAGTTAATGAGTAGTTAAGTTAAATTAGTCACTTAGTTACCTCTCTCCTTCCCTACTAGCACAAGACATAAAAACATAAAAGCTATAAAAGTCATATGCCTCAATCTTACTTAACCATACAATCGTGACATACAGGTAAGCTTGGGAAGATAACGATCAACCAACCCATCCTTTTTCCACAAGGGCGTATAAGCACTTAGTCCTTGGAATTTGATTGGATCATTCTTGAAAGGATCATATTTGTATGGTTGAGCATAGGGTTACCTCGCCACTGATCAATAACCTACCCCCACTCCTATGAGATTTTTGAAGATCCCAGGTCCAAGTATCACCATGTTCATAGATATCATATGCAATTTTGAGTGTTTAATGGAGTTCCCACATAGATCTACAAATATCCTACCTATTCTTACCTTTCTTGACGATTAGCTTGGAATTGTTGTTCATCTAGATGACACCTTGATCTATAAAAAATTTTAGGAGTTGCAACTAGTAGATCTTTGGGATGAAGACATGTTGAATCTAGTGGCTTTCAGTTGCATGTCCCTACCCTTAGATTACAATGATGATGTTGTTCCAACCATGATCTAACTATCACCTCTATGCCAACCTACAAATTATTACCCCTTCATCTACCAACTAGCATCTATTGCACATTAACATGTTATCATTGATCATTCAATATTTGATAGGCATCTTATTTGGTCCAACCAGATCAATGGCATTTTGTAATCCTTGGACCCCCACATCCTAGATGACATTCTCTTTACTCATCTTCTCTTTTTATAATTACTATCTTTAGGATTTTTATTTGTTAATACAAATGCTATTGAGCATTTTCTTTTAAAAAAAGTTATGATGAAATATATAAGATAAGAAAATTTTTATTTCAAATGAATAAGTAATTAGTTAAGCTTACAAGTTCATTTTGTGTTATCTACTCTTGATGAAATACTGTATGTTCATCAGGAAGCTTTATTTCAGTTCACATTATCTTAGGATAGAAAGTAGAAGATAGATGAAACTTCCTAAAGGAGATAATACATGTCAATTACATACATGTTGGCTATGTAGTTTAGGGGATCTTGATAACCTTGGAACTAACCATTTGAGATAAAAATATAATATTATAGCAAAATGTCCATATGATCTTTTCTTGTTGCATTTAGTATTAGTTAGGAACAAAATATTGAGTTCATATGTAACTTCCATGATACAAATGTAATGTGTATCATATAAATTCAGTTGAGGGAACATTTGAAAATGGAGATAGGGTATAGGAAGCAAGAGCATGTTGAATTTACTTTGAATGTAATATTTCTTTGTTCATCATTATAAGATTTCTTTGTTCATCATCTTTAGGTCTTGTTCCTTGCCCAATAGTCATGTTTGAATGTAGTAGTCTTGTTCCTCACCTAATGATTCTATTTGAATGTAGATCCTCTTAGCCAAACCATAGAGATATATATAATACACTATCCATTGGGGATTCAAAAATCCTAGAAAAACTTTGCATACTATGCATATTGGAAGTGAGAATGCGAACAAAAGTGCATAGGATTCTTTGCATATACTTTTCTTTTAATTTAAATTAAAAATGATATTTAATAAAGATAAAATATTTTAAATATATAATTGATGAGTGGTGAGGTACCCCTACACTCAACCATACGAAAACGAGCGTAACACACGCGATCTGGTTGAACTCCGCAGACTAAGTGCCTACATGCCTCATGGTACACTTAAGATTAATTATTCATTGTCTTCCCAGATTTAATTGTATTTGTCATGGTGTATGGTTAAGGAAGTCTGAGGTATATGATTTTTATAGCTTTTCTATTTTATCTCCGATGCTATTGAGGTGAAGGGTTGAAGAGACTAATTACTAACCTTAACTAACTAACTAAGTCTGAATTAACCTAGCGTCAACATCCATTCCCACTTACCATTCACATCCTGAACCAATGCAACTGTGGTTACCAAACGCTAATCGTTGCTGGATTCACCACGCGTAACGTATTGAGGCACTTAACTAGGAGAGAAGTGTTGAGAAAGATTTAATAACTAATAAAGAATTAAATGGAAAATAGTAAATAATAATAAATAAAATTCTATTTATCCTATTCCATGCACTGCAAGGTTTATCCAAGAAGTTCATCTTTATTTCCGTACACAAACTTCTGTTCAGGTACAATGTCTACTCGAATAAAGATTCGTTCACTTTGGAGTTCCTACTGCAAGCACATGGAAAATATTCTATCTCTGGAGGGATCAAACTGCCAGAGTTTCACTACAGTCTAAGCCTAGGATGAGAAACAAGGGAGAGCCGCCTCTTATCGCATACGTAATATCGCATCCCATCATACCCCCATGACTGAATAAAAACTTGTCCTCGAGTTCCTTACAATAATATCAGGAAGGTATGGGATTATTGACTCAAAATGAAACTAATGGGATGACTTGTGAACAGATCATCATTACGAGACTTGACAAAACTAGTGTTCATGATAACAAGAGTGAACACCTTATTACATTGACATCAGGCCTCATTTGGCAGCTGAGAAAGAGAGAGAGAAATAAGCGTTGCTACTACCAATGCCAAGATTGCACCTTTCATTGTCCATTGGTAAATGCACCCTCAGTCTTGCTCCTTTCATAGCTGCTTCCAGCACTGCTCCATTCCAAGTGTTCCTCCAGATCCCCTCCATTTTTGTATGATTGTCATCTGCACACACAACACAATCTTATATTAGCAAGGGTAAATGAATTTCAATGTAGTTGATACCTTGCTGCGGTGAAATTGGCTAGGTTGTGGTATGGCTTATACGAATCTGGAGATATAATATTGGTGATTACTGAAGGTGTAGTGGTTAGGAGAAAACTGAAAAAATTGGGCCCTGTGCCCCCATGACTAATCGAAAACCTCTGGTAGCAATAGAATGGAGAAAGAAAAGGAATAAGAAAGATAGGTAAACATGGACAACTATGACATCGATGAAATGGATGTCAAGATGGAAATGAACAAAATAAAATTAATTGCAAAAATGTTCGAGAAAAGAAGTTAACTGGCACACCAACTAGGAATGTCAATGGGTCCTCCCCAAAGTAGGATCATGCCCTTAATGCCCTGACAAACCCATATTCAAAGAGTTCATAGGCTTTGGGAATGTCATTTGGAACAAGAGTTAAAGTCTTAACCGCAAGAATTTACCCAAAAGAAAATAATGTGTCAACCAAAATACACACTTATGATACAACCGGCAATGAGGTGAACAATGGAGAGAAGGATAGAGAGAAGAGAATGGAATGGAATCCCAAGAACAAGGTGGTGTATAGCCCCTTGTGTGTTTCATGATTAATGTGACTTAATAGATCTCATTCCAAGTTCGACCTCAACAAACCACTTCCAGTGACTTCGCATTATTGCATTCGGCCGATCCATCCTTTGGAAGTACAAGAATGCCTTCACCCAAGAGCCATCACCATTCTGATGAAACAAATGAGGAGAGAATCAGAAGCGAGAAGGGCCTTAGTTAGAGGGAACATTTTTATTTGAGTTCCATAACTAGTGCTTGTAGGCCAAATGATTATTTTGTCTAAGGGGTGTGCTTTGAATTCTCACTTTCCTTCTTCTTCTTCTTTTTCTCTTTTTTTTTTTGTTTTTGTGTTTTGTGTTTTTATGCGTGAGAACCACACTATGCAAAGACTTCTTATTTTTGTTTGCTCAGCTTCCAATAATTGGGTAATGTCAAAACGACAAGAAAACTAAAGAAGAAAACATCCAAGAACCCAAGAGAATGGCCAACACAAATGCATCAAGTTCCCTTGAAGTCACACCCTTTGCAATCCTTGATTCCTTCCTTATTTTGAGAAATGCCCAATCACCGATTTGTTAATGGTCTTATTATGAAGGGAACTGTACATTTCCAAGCCGAGAGAGACCATGAAAACCGGTGGATGGATGGATGAAGTGAACTCATTGCATGCCATATCAAAAGAAACATACCTTAGTATCAACATCATGACTTAAAGGGAAAAACCAAACATTAGCAATCAATAGAAACACAGTTCATACCATCATGAAGAACACTTATTGAATGACAAACTTACAAGGTGGATCACACACACACACACACAAAAAATGAAAAAGTATAACGATGTTGTAAAACAAAAACAAGAAAAGTTAAAGAAATTGTAAAATGAAAATGTGTAAAAAAAAACATGTAAAACAAAAACATGTAAAACAAAAATATGTAAGACAAAAACTTGTAAAACAAAAATGTGTAAGACAAAAACGTGTAAAAAAATTTTGTAAAACAAGAATGTGTAAAACAAAAACATGGAAAACAAAAACGTGTAAAACAAAAACTAAAGAGAACTGAGGGCCCCAAATGATTAGCATAGGTGGCCATCTCCCCCATGACTGAATGGAAAGGAAGAGATCCAAAATAATGAGCACCTGTTTGAATTTCTTAGAAGTGTCCAACTTCTCCTAGTTGATGTTCTTAGATTAAGGGGTGGAAGTTGGTGACGCTCATATTCCAAGGTATCTATGCCTTTGTTGTTGGCCTAGGTTACTTCCTCAATTCATTCCATGCATATTTGTTGGTTGCTCTTTCGAGTAGCTATCAACCATGGGGTGTCTACTACTTGTTGTGTGGTTGCTACATACAAGCATCTTTGTTTCAAAGTTTCAAGGGCACACTTGTTGCATGGAGGAGATGTTATGCATTCCTCCATGTCATCACCTGATGAATCATTGTATGTGATGCATGGAAATTTCTTTTTCTTGATCTTTCTGTAAATATTTATCTTAGATATCTCCAAGGAAAGATCACAAATCCCTAGGTACACATCTATTGTACTCAGCCATGGCCTTCACATTATAATTGGAAATTCCCCCTCGTTGTTATTAACTTCAATCACCAGGAAATCAGCTAGGTAGGACCAACCACACACAGTGGTAATGATGTCCTCCACCAATCCCAATGGAATGGTGATGGACTGGTCTACCAACTCAAGTTGAATGTTGCTCTTCTTAAGTTGGGGTAGGTTCCAGGCTTGATACATCTCTCATGAAATTAAGTTGACTTCGGAACCTGAGTCAAGAAGAGCCTTATGTGGTTTGTTCTTGGTGACTTGTAAATAAATTAGTGGACTCCCAGGGTCAGATAGTTTTCTAGGAAGGTGGCCTACCTTGATCCAGTCGGTTACAGTATGTGTTAACATAACCGTATGTGTTAAGCTCTGATTTTGAACTGAAGTAAGCTCCAAAGCCTTATGTGTTGGAGGAGCGTACCTAGACTTAACCACCTATGGTTGTGAGAGCTTGTCTGGGCTTTTGGTTCTGAAGAAGGATCTTCTCTTTCTACAGTTGTTAGAACTAGTAGTGGGTTGAATGTTTATGGCTCTCGTAGTATTTTGTTGTTGTAGTTGAGTAGGGAGTTCCCCTTGCATTGTTGGAGCAAGAGGTATGGGAACTACAAGTGGAAGAGGTGTGGATGGAATAGGAGGATGGTATGGGTATGGAGTGTCTCCCGGGGGAGAAGGAGTCCTTCTAAAGTACTCCCAAACTTGGTAGTAATGTTGGGGAGTTGTGTGACCCATGGAGTCACTTCGAGAAATAGGCTACTGCATGTAGTATCCATATGGATCGGGCTGCCAGTAAGGGTATTGTTGTTTCGATGGTGGCATTCCCCATGACTGTGGGTATTTCCACTGTTGATGTTGTCCAATGGGTTGTGGTGGAGTTCCACTTGGATAGTACGTCAACGGTTGGTGGTACTGTCTTGGGTTACCTTGGGGATAAGGTAACCTTCGAGGTGTCTGCTGTTTGTTGAGTCTCAGGTTGAGTGCATACACCCCAAACTCTTGTAGATGTTAGATGATTGGACAACATCCCTTAGGATGGTCATAGTGGCAGATCTCACATCCATCGTCATCGTCTATGTTTGAGTCCACAACCACATTAGAGATAGTTATTTTTCCCTTACCCTTGTCACGTGTAGGGCCAGAATCTCTCCACTTTGTCTTTTTCTTGTCACTACTTCATTCCTCCTTAGACTCCTCTACAATCTTTAGGATACTTTCAATCTTACTGTCTAAGGAGCTCCATACTTCATCTACCTTGGCCGATACTTCCATGGTTAATTTCTGAAGTGGCAAGGATTGTCTGTTCACCAAATCTTCGAGTGGTGACTCATCCTCTTCATCGTAAAATCTCACTCCCTTCTTTCGAAGAGAGGGATCATGGTTATATTCTTCCACACTTTCCCTTTTTCATAGCTGCCCTTCTTCTTTGGCTACTTGCTCCAACAATCGATGAATCTCATGGGATCTAACTTCTAATAGTCTTCCTTGTGCATAAGTCCCAAGGGTTCTCCTAGTTTCGTACCTTAGCCCATCTATGATGTGGCGAAGTTGGTCCCGTTGTGCATAACCATGGCCCAGGCAACGATGTAACAATGCGTAGTAGTAGTCCATGGTAGCATCCAAGGGTTCATGAGTACCTTACTTTCATCCTTGGATCTACATATGCAAATTAGACACTCTAGAGTATGTTTGATATTTATCATTGAAGAGTTCTAACATAGTACTCCACCTGGTAATGGTTTCCGGTTGTAAGGACCGATACCAACTCTCTGCTTCCTTAACGAGTGTCCTAGGAAAAAACTTTAGTTTCTGCCACTCGTT
The DNA here is from genome assembly GCA_015680685.1 of Gnetum montanum. Classification (NCBI taxonomy): domain Eukaryota; kingdom Viridiplantae; phylum Streptophyta; class Gnetopsida; order Gnetales; family Gnetaceae; genus Gnetum; species Gnetum montanum. The sequence goes on along the minus strand of MNCI01030459.1, from coordinate 8,860 downwards.
CTCTATGTTTTGCAAGGCGCAAGCATCATGGAATGCCTATAAATGATGTTGCGGATCAACATCGTAGGATATTGTTCATGTCTAAGTGCTTGATCTGACTATCTCTTTGATGCCTTGTCGATATTCTCACTGCCGTTATATTTAGCATGCTTTGGGTGGCAAGTAGGGGTTCGTCATGATCATCTCTTTCATGACATCTATGATGTCTTCATTGTTCCCTACTTTTCCTTTGTTCATTCCCTTATCCTTGCTCTCGACTCTCTCATCAAGGTCTTTGATTTTTCCTACCTCTATCCTCATCGTTATGCTCTCTATGACTACACCCAGAGGTGGAAGGAGAGGGTGAATGATGTGAAGAAGGGGAAGAAGAAGGAGAACCATCACCATGACGATGTTTCTTGCCTTCTCTTTGTTAGCTTCGACCCCGATCGTGATGATGATCTGAGTGCTTGTCCTTGTCATGTGTTGTTGTTCCCTCAGTGAATAGCTTGCATTCACGGGGATCAGAACCAGGGTTGTGTATCATGGATCGTAGGTTCTAATACCCCACCTTCTCACTATCATTAGGAGGAGGAACATCTTTTGATAGAGAACCTGTTATAAGTGGTTCACCATCTCCAATTTCACTTAGGACGTGCGGGACCTCTTTGCCCTTCAACAGTGTATGTTGGCTCTCCTGCCTTGAGTCCCTCATACATTGTAAAGCTATGGGATGGTAATCCCTCATGTCAAAATACTCTGCAATGTATTCAGCATAGAGCTGAGTCATGCCAATCTATGCCAAAGCATGGAGGAGCATGTTGGGGACTGCATGATCTGGAGGTAACACTATGTTACCTTGCAATTCTCTCCAGTGCATCTGTTCATCTTGATGGAAGATAAAAGTAAAATTAGGTATATACTCATCGGGATGAGTAAATTCCACCCTATATTGTTGAGGAACTAGTAGATTTAGGTTATGTGTTTTTGATTACCGACTGTTCTTTGTATTATCCCTTGGTGGTGAACTACTCTTATGAGAAGAAGAAGAAGACATTGTGTCTTATCAGTGTGCTATTTAACCATTATATAATTTTTTCTCATTTAATTAACCCTAAGGATTCGTTTAGGCTCCCAACAATGCGAATGATCTCTTATGTTCTACTTAGCATACAAACACTTAGTCC
>MNCI01030455.1:0-12192 GCA_015680685.1 Gnetum montanum | reverse complement strand
AGATGTAAAAGGATTTATCTCTTTATAGAGGGTGAACCATAGAAATTTGAGCCAAATTTTGCTTAAGATTATTGAATTCTTGTTGGCATTGTGCTATCCACTTGAGCTAGACTCCTTTCTTGAGTAGATGTTGCATGGGTTGTAACTTGGTAGTTAACCATTTCATAAACCTATGTATGAACTACAATATACCCTATAACCCTTGTAGCTCCTTAAGGTTGGCTAGAGGTGTTAAGTTGGTTTTGGCCTTAACCTTGTTGGGTTCTACACATATTCCTACTTTAGATACTACAAAACTGAGTATACGGTCCATTCTAATGCTGAAACACACTTCTTGGGATTCAACCTAAGTTCATGCTTTAAGAAAAATTTAAGCACTCTGTCCAAATCATTTGCATGGTTGTAAGCTCCATTGAACTTAACTATTATGTCATTGACATAATCATTGAACAAGCTTAATATGTAATTGCTAATGATGTATTTCATGTTGTGCTAATAAGTTGCTCCTGCGTTCTTGAGTCCAAAGGGCATCATGATGTAACAAAATGTACCCTAGGAGGTCATAAAGGTCATGCTAAGTTGGTGCTCAGGGTTGATCCAAATCTAGTTGTAGCCTAAGAACCCATCCATGAAGGACAACAAGGCATGACCAACCATGATATCAATTAGTTGATCAATACTAGGAAATAGAAAATTATCTTTAATGTTACCTTGATAAGGTCCCAAAAGTCTATGCAAATGCATATACTTCCATTTTTCTTGGGCACAACTACAATGTTGAAGACCTAATCTACATAGTCAATAGCCCACATAAAACTAGCTTTGTAGAGCTTGGTGATTTCATCACTGAAGGCCAATGCCACCTTAGGCCTAACCTTGTGTGCTTTCTATTTTATTAGCTTATTGTAGGGATCAAGGATAATGTTGTACTAGGCTAGCTGGGGTCTAGTCCTGGCATGTCCTCATATGACCATACGAATGCCTTGATGTTATAATTTAGCACCTTAGTGATGTCTTGGACATGTTGGTGATTTAATGATGAACTTAACTTTAGTATTTTCACCTTACCATTGGATGTTGTTACATGGATCTCAATGAGGGAATCCCTTGTGACATCCCCTACCTCTAGATTGAGACCCTTAACTAGATTGTTAGGCTATTCTAGTGGTGTCTCCATAGATGCTATGCATTCAGCATAAATTGTAGGCTCAAGGTCTAGGTAATGTGGATCAATGCATCACTTGACATTGCCATGAGGACAAATGAGGACTAGAGGTGAAAGAAGCTACTTAGGCATGGTTATGTTGTATTCCTACAAAACAAACCAGAAAAATGTTAAATAACACTAGTCATAATCAAGTTAGTATGCACAAATGAATAGAAGGTAATGCAATGAAAATTTACCTAAGTATGCAATAGGGGATGTAGAGAAGGGTACGCATGTGTGTGTGCCAATTTTAGGCCTCAACAAGCCATGGGTGCTAGTTTTAGATATTAGCAGACCATGCATGCCAATTTCAGGTCTTAACAAATCATGGATGCATTAGTTGTATCAATTTGGAAAAGGTTGGCTACAATTGGAATGTGAAATCAGCTAATCCATTGACTGGGCAACAAAAAGTTAGAAATTTTTTGCTAAGTATAAGTGACTATGCTCTTACCCATCTACACTCTCACCAAAAATTGAAAATTTTGGCTAAGTGTGGAGTAAGTCCTGCGTAGATGGATCATTAAATGACCCTAGGAGAGTATAAAAGCACATTTCACAATGGGAAATTTTTCATTTTCAAACTTGCAAAATGTAAAATCTAGAGTGTAGACATGCTATCATAGTTGTTTCATGCCACCAGTAGAGAGCATAGTTGAAGCCATGATGACATGCTAGACTAGATGCCTACACCCAAGATTGGCAAACATGGATGAGGGAAAACAAGAACTAGGCTGCTTGTTGCAGGCACGTGTGGAAGAGAGGAGGCCATCGATGTTTACTAGGTACCCCAAGTATGCTTTTCTATTTATGCCATTTTTCTTTTGTTCTTTTGCTTGTTTCCTGCACTTTAAGAGTTTTGGCTTCGAGAGTTGTTGGTGCCCTATCATGGTAGGGGTCACCACCACTGTGGGCCATTTAGGCTATCATAGCTAGGAGGGACATGTGTAATGGGAGGGTTTTTTCAATGATGATTTTGCCTTGGGCCATGGGTTGATGTATGGGTGGGCATGAGGGTCTTCACTATGATTGATTTTTTTCTCATGGAAAAGGGTTTTGTTAAGGCTATGGCTATGATGGAAACTAGTGCGGCTACCAATGGGAAAGTTGTGGGCACCCACAAGGGCCATGCATGGGGTTGTGTAGCTTGATAGGGTTTGCCTAATACAGGGCTTTCTTGGAGATGTAAGGGTTTCTGCCAGAATTCGTTTTATTTTACAAAGAATTCTCTATTTTTTGTGGCATGGGGTAGGGATCGAGGTTTGGTAGTGATGGCCAAGACCCACCACACATGGGGTAAGAGGTGTGGCAAGGGTTTGAATTTGTTTTTTCTTTTTTGATTTTTATTTTCAAAAGCTTAGTAGGGGGAGGCCAAGCATGTTAGGTGCTATGAGGCTATGAGTGTCATCATGTTCTATGGTGTGTCGCAAGGGTTGTGGGGGTGATTATGCCTCACAACACAGCTAGCACAATCACAGAGGTCATGAGAGTGCACAATGCCAAAGTATGTTTTCTATCTCATTTTTGTTTGTGCTACCTTTTCTTTTTGAAAACAAAGTTTGGGGGCACCAGTTGTGGAGGGTGAGATAGGACAAAGGTGTGATGCAAGATGGTGCTTTGGGTGTGAGTGTACGGTATGCAAGGCAGCATTATAGGGTGTAAGGTGCATGAAGTGTGATAGGCACAGTGAGCATGGTGCCCAGTGCTATGGTAGCACATGGTGTGCAAGGCATGGTGGGTGTGATGGTGAAGGAGGATGATGCACAACACCATGACAAGATGTAATGCATGAATGTTAAGAGCATTAGGATAGTGGCCAAGACCTCACTCCTTACAAGCTACAACAAGGACTATACTCCTTGTCTTGGAGGCATAGTTGATGCCAAGCATTTGTTGAAATGGCTTCTACCCAATAGTTAGTTTTCTTGAGGCTATGCTCTGTAGAGACTGTACTCATAGTGCCAACAATTAGAAAATTTTTGCCCCTTTCTAAACTACGCTCTATATAGAGGTAACCCAGAGTTAGAATTTTCTTCACAAATTTTGGACTATGCTCTCGACAAAAATAGTCTAGAGTTAAATAATTTTTGAAATTTTTAGATTACACTCTCCATTGAGGTAATCCGAAGTTAGAAAATATTTGCAAACTATGTGTAATGCTAAACTTGTGAAATGTAATAATGCTAATCATGTGAACTACAACAATGCTAAACCTAGAAAAACATGCTAACGCTAACCTTGTGAAATGAGATGCTAATCCTATCCAAAAATGTTGTACCCTAGTGAGTACCAAGCGCATAAAATAAGTTGGTTGATTTTCTATACCCATGGGGCCTTAGAGGACATTGCCACAATCAAACATTTTTGCTAGTGTATGTTATGTTGTGTAATTTTTGCTAGGTTAATTTAATGATTTTATGTCAAAATTTACATCCATGTACATATACTAATACTTTGTTCATTTCTTGTCCACTGTAGAGTGTTGCTAAAGCTTATCTTGATTGAGAAGCTATGCTTGAGCAAGTGGGGTTTGATCTAGAGGCTTATCCCATTAGGTACCCAAGGGTGTATGAGCAATGCAAGATCCATGATTGGTTGGATAAGGAGTGGGCCACTAGTATGATTAACACCAAGGAGATGATGACACCACCACCTTCATCCCACATTCCATTTGTGCCACATATGTGTTTACTATTTTATCTTTTGTGCTTGCTCATGTTTTGTTGATTTGTCATTTGCATGATGCTAATGTTAGTTTTACCTTTGTTGTAGTAGCAGTTACTTTAGGAGATGTGATGGTGGTCACAATAGGCCACACAGAGGCCACCCTCATTATGAAATATGGTGATGTGGAGGGTACATAGCATTGGTTGTGCCACAAGTCCTTAGATGCATTGACCACTAGGCTCATGCATGAAAGGTTGATGGACCTATTTTTGGCTCTTAGCCTAAGTATTCTGGTGGTAGCAATGGTCACCATCATTGACTCCTTTAGTAGCAATGTATGATAGTTTGTCATCCACATACATAGCATGAGGGTAGTGCTTGAGCTTAGTGAGGCCTCCTTTGTCAACCTCTTTAGACTCCTCACTAATGTCCCATTGATTGTTAACAATGCTAGTAGGGAGGTGGATCATAGAGGAGAAATCGAGCACTGGTTGGATGCCACCTAATCTCATAAGGGCATACCAATCAAGGACATGCTTATGCCTAAGGTGAGAGAGCTCTACCCTCTTTTCTATGCCCACACTTTTTTGAAGCTACTCTCCCAAGGAAAGATCCTTAGTGTGGAATAGGTGCAGGTGATGAAAGAGGTGTTGTTAGAAGGCACAAGGTTCAACTAGGCTACCTATATTATTACTAGCTTGCATATAGAGATATCCTAGCTATGATTTAACATCTAGGTAAGATCCCATGTTCATTTCACATTCTTCGTAGGGTACTTGTGAAGGTTTGTAGAGCTTTTAGTTGTATGCAATGGTGGATGTTGGTTTGTTTGAGACCATGAGTAGCTCTCAAAGCCATGGATCAAGCACCTATTCATGACCACATGGGGATAGGAACCCCTTGAGGGGATCGATGAGTCAATATTAGTAATGACCAAAGGTCCCATGGGGTAGTCACACTATGCATGTGATAGTGTAGGTGAGGCACCCCCAGTTGGCATTGAAGATGTGGCTAAGCTAGAGTACTACATTATAGAGATGGTGGAACTATCAAAGGCAAAGATTCAGAGGCAATGTGGTATAGGGAGGTTGCTCTTGAGGCCAAGAGGCCAAGTAGCAAAAAAATTTGCATCAAGTTTCAAAGCTTGCATGTGGAGGCTGCAGCTTAGTATCCATAACTTGTTAGATGCATTTATTGTATTTTATATGTTTATATTTTCATGTTTTGATGTTATATTATACTACTATGCTAATGCTAATGTGCATATGTGTTGATTATGGAGACCATAGAGAGGACTGTCGAAGCAGCTAAAGAGGTAGTAATAAAAGAAGTACCTCCCCAAGCTAAGGAGCGGGAAGCTCATGGAGATGAACTACCTAGCATAGCAAAGACCCTCCAATAGTTAGAGGAGTAGGGGTTACTTCACCCCAATGAGGGTGATTTTGATTATCTATTTGACGGTGTACAATTGGATGACCCTCTTTCACTCACATCCAAGGACTTACTAGGTAAGTCATTTGTATTGCCCTCTATTACTACCCATTTTTCTCTAGCATCTTTAGTTATTTGGTTATATGCTAATTACATCATGTTGTTTTATAGCCTCATATATCCTTACTAGCATTCCATCATCTACCTAGCACATGGAGCCATGGGTAGACATACCTAATAAGTTTTCCTTCATGAAGGACGTTGTGGAGGACATGGTGGACCATTTACAACAAATAAATCTTAAGCTTGGTATGTTTTCTATGTTGCTTTATGTATGTATTGTTTCACCAATTGATAGCTTAGTTCATGACTAAGATTTATTTGCTTATTGCATGCTAATAGGTTCCAAGCTTTGATGGGATCCAAGCAAGATGGAAAAGATGGATGCCCTTCCTAAACTCCCTCTTGAGGTAGATTAGGTGACTCATCACATGTATGAGATAGTGAGAAAGTGCATGCTTTCTTGTATGAATGCGTTATGGGTTTATAGGCACTTGAATGAGCACTTATGGAAACATGTGCATGAGCTCCAAGAGAGAGTGACCAGCCAGGACATGAACATCAAGGATATTTAATCTTGATATGACTTTCTAGTGGGTAGGTCATAGGGAGATGGCACTTAGAGGACCACTAAGAAAGATTATGCTTGTTACTGGTCAGCTGTTAGAGGTAAAAATGAAGCCACGTAGGAGATAATGGAGTAGTGATTGTAGATGGATCTACTTGCCATGAAAAACTAGGACTAGAAAAATTCTAGCACTAAGGTGTATAGGTGGGGATAGACTCAAAATAACCATAAGCACCAATACAAGTGCAAGCATGATGCATACCTTCAATGGTATAAGGAGGAGTCTATTAAACATTGCTACCTCAATATGTTTGTTGAGGTGATTGGCGAGAGGTAGGCTTATGATTTATTTGCTTAACAAATAGTGGCGAGTGGATCTCCCAAGAGGTAGATTGTCATCCCCTTAGGAGAGGCATCCTTTTCTACATTTTTCATGGAGCCACCCTCATGGATCACCATGGATAAAGGCAAGACCCTTGTAGGGATTGAATTTGGCTAAGAGGACTGGATGTAGCTTTCAAAGGCTGAGATCCTCCAATGCTTGTAGGATGGCCTTGAAAAGTTGCCCCTAGATGACGTTGATGCAGGACCCTCTCAAGTTATTTTTTTATTTTCTTTTCTACATATTTTATTATTAACTTATGTGTAGGCCTTTCTTATTGATTTCTCATTTTGTTACAGTTATGGCAATAGGCACCAGGAGATGTTGTGGGCCCCAATGGTGTAACAAGGAAAGAAGGACCTCCTCCACCTAGTACCATTGGTTGAGCATTTCCTAACGTATCCTTGCTATTAGGCATTTTTGCATTTTTATTGTATTTTCTGCTACTTATGTGGCTCATGCTATGTACTATTATTCATGTGATATCTAATGCATGTGTTTGCTATATGTCTAGTGTGTAATGTGCAAACTTTTCTTTTTATGTTTTATTCTATTTTTATTTTGTGCTTACTTTGCTTGTAATGTGATGGATTAATGCACTAAAGTAGGATTATGTGATGATAATGTAACTAGGCCATTACGAGCCCCATGCTAGTTTAAGGCTATAGCAGGAGGGCCTATGCTAGTTTAAAGCCATTTTAGGCCACGATGATGGAATGAAAGGTGCTAGTTTCAAGCCATTGTGGGCTGCGATGATAGTTGTAGGCAATTTTGAGCCGTGAGTTACTAGTTTAGGGCCATGGTGGGCAACATTGGTAGAAGTACAAGTGATAGTTTAAGGCCAATTTGGGCCATGAAGTGCCAATTTAAGGCCATGTAAGGCCACATAATGTCAATTTAAGGCCATGGTAGACCATATAGTGCCAATTTAAGGCCATGGTAGGTCATATGTGCTATTTCTCTTTTTGTGATTTTAGCTTTTTTTATTTTTTATGTGTTTTCGTGTTTTTCATCCATAAGCTAATAACTGCTAAGGTGCAAACTAAAAGAGTAGCTGCAAGTAAGATGCATAAACAAAGAAAATAAATGTGCAAACAAAGGGGGAAATGCATAATCTATGTATTAAAGCTAAATATAAATGCATAAACAAATGTAATGTAAGTAAAAAATGAAATACATGGCTAAATATACAAACAAAGGATGGATAGGCACCTAGCATGTGCTGGACTATGGGGATACCTTAGTCATGCAATTGCTTCCTAACCTAGTATGGGTTAGGGGGTGTGTAGGGCCTAAATGGTATGATATGATATTTTTGAAGGGAAATTCAGCCCATAAAGCATCCTTTAGGAGTTGTTAGCTTCTTCTACTTATTTGGGTGGATTTACCTTGTGCATTCTATTATTGTGTTTCGTTGTGGATGCACCATCAGGGAACTCCACCTTTGACCCTTGATTTATGTTAATGTTGTTGATGGCTAGAAGGGCAACATTGTCACCATGTGTAATGACCTCACCACCTTTGCATAGAAGGTGGATTTCTTGGTGGATGGGAGGGGAAATAGCTCATAATTGAGCTAGCTAAGGCCTACCCAAGATTAGGTTGAAGCTTGGCATCTCCTCTACAACAATGAACTCAGTAGTTATGGGGAATTCTTCCCCTACCACAAAGGATATCATGATAGTTCCCCTAATAATAACACATGACCCATTGAAGGATTTTAAGAACCTTTTTTGTGGGTTTGATTTGCTCAACAAGGCCTAGTTTATTAATGATGTTGTATGGGATGACGTTTGTTGCTACCCCATTGTCGACATGCGCCCTACAGGTTTTACATTGCCTGACACATATTGTGATAAACATGGGCATTGTAATGATCTGATCCTTCTTAGGGTTAACCTTAATTACCTCGTCACAAAATGTAAGTGGTGTTGAGCTTGATTCCTATGGTGTAGGAGGCACCATCATAGCATGGATGGAGTGTTCATTAGCTGGGATGTCCTCCTTGATAGGAATGTAGGTCAACATGTGGACTAGCACTTTGTGGTGGGTGGAGGATGTCATAATGAGGTCATACAAGATTAGTGTTATGTTTTTCTACTTTAAGGCTTGCTTCACCTAGGCTAATGCATCTAGGAAGTCCTTACTATTGTTAGTTGTTTTGGTGACCTTGATCTCCTTTATATGTTCTAGAAGACAAATTTCTCATAGAGGATATTTGGGCTTAGTTTACCTAGCTTGTTTGGGAGACTTAGTGATCTACTATGGCTTATTGGTAGTGGCATCTTTAATTGATTTGGCCATGGGAACTATGAATAGGATGACTAGTTTGGGTAGACCTAGAGCTCTCTACTCTTAATGTTTCCTAACCATTTTATCATTGAGCCACTCATTAGGCCTCCCAGATTACCCTCTAGATGGTTTTTTAGCATTGCCTATAGGATGGAACCTCAGATGGGTAGGGAAATATGTGTCACCCACCACCAGATTGTAGGCAAGGGAAGAACCATCATGTTATAGCACCCTAATGACAAAGGGTATCTAGGTTGTTACTGCTGAAACCTACTACTAGATCCTAAACATGAAAGATGTTGTGGGTGCCCAAGGTAGCACTTTGATGACAAAAGGAAACCTCAAATTGATGGAGGCCAAGGGGGCTCTTGCATTGCCAAAGGACACGCAAATCACAAATTGCTACTGCACATGTTCTAGGTTATCATCAATGCTGATGGCATTGATGATGTACCCTGTGTCATCTAAATTTAGAGGATCTTTACATACCCTCATCAATTGGTTTTGTGGGTGAACTGGGTTTGTGGCATCAAGTACCAACTCACCCCTATCAATCATGCATTTCACATCATCCTACAGGGCCATGCAAAAGTCAGTGTTGTGGCTACGCAACTAATGATGATTGTAAAATCAATCTAGCTTGAACTGCTTAGGGACTCAAGGCTCATTTGGAGCTATAGCTAAGGGATTCCTTAGGAGCTCATAGTATTTTTTATTCTTTTGCAAGTGTCCGTAGACCCTTACTTGTACTAGATTTGTCTAGCCTTGAGTAATTATTCTAGGATGTTTGATGGTTTCAAGGGCAACGGGGTATACTTTGAGTGATCGTTGTGCTCAAAGTTGTGCCTCAAAGCTACTTGTATTGTGGTTGTAGATTGTGTAGAATACTTTGTTGTTGTAGTGCTAGGGTCAGTAGTCTTATTATTGGCTAGGGCATTGGGTGGCCTAACCATTGGCATTGGATTAGTGGCTTTGTCTTCATTCACCATAGTTGCCATAGTTATAGCTTGTTTGCCCTTTTCCTTATCCTTTTCTATGTGCAAGTTCTTATAAGGCACATAGGCTAGGTCCTTGTTGGCTTCTGCCACATCCTATATGCTCTTTGTTTGTGCAAATGCTTGGGTTAGGGACTATGGGACTAGATAGTGCAGTTTTAACTTAATAAAGTCATTGAATACACCCTTGAGGATTGCTAGAAGGTGCATTTCTACAATTGGCTCATGAATTTCATTCAGTGAAGCATTCTAGCATTGAATAAACTTCTAAATGGGCTCTAGATGGCCTTGCTTGATTTTCATTAGTTGGTTAAGAGTGGTTTTTGACTTCAATTTATACTTAAAGTGCATGAGGAATTGACTAAGTAAATCCTTCAAAGAGAAGATTAAGGCCCTGGGAAATGCCTGATACTAGTCTAGTGCCTTGCCAATTAGGAACATGGTGAACAAGTATGATGGCATGTGGCCATGCCTACAGTAGCAAGCATTTAGACTAAAAGGTCACAAGGTGAGTGTTGGGATCTCCTTCATCATTTTACTTGGTGAAGTGAGCAAGTGGGATCCTAGTTGGGAGGGTCAATGGTAGCATAGTAGGGCTTATGGGATCATCTTGATAGAATTTCACCACATGGACTATTTCAAAGGAAGTGACATTGAGCTACTTGATCTTTTTTGTTAAAGTTTGGATTATCTAGAATGCTTGATGCAATCTTGGAGATGTAGTAGTAGGCTATGCTAATTGTGTCACCCACTATGCTAGTTAGATGGCCTATGACCTATTTATAAGTTTTGGTACCACATGGGATGCTTACTATGTAGGCTAAGTTGTGGGTACAATGATTGGTGCAAACCACAGATGCATGGTTTGGGCCACTACTGATGGTGCAGATGAGATAAGAAAAACATAGGATGTCTGAGTCATCTGAGGCTAAGGGATATGTATAGTGTGCATATAGGATTGTGTAGGCATGATGGTTGTTAATAGGGAAGATTGGGCAGGCTATGACTGTACCACCACAAAGGGCATGTTGATGGGAGGTATCGTGCTCTAGCATGTGTAGTACATTTGGTGGGTTAGCACCACAAGTGTTGACCTAAGAGGATGACATTAGAGCTATAACTATCTTCAAGAAGATAGGTGGATGGGGTTGTGGGAGAACTAGACTAGGGGTTGTTTGCTAGAAAGAGCTTTGGAAAGATTTCTCATGCTCAGATCAAGCTTCGAAATCATCCTGATCTTCTTACAAGGGTTCCTCATAATCTATTCCTCCCTCATGCTCACTTGTTCAAATGAGTTGGGCAAGCATCCACTAATAGGACTCAGTGAGTGGAATGAAGTCAATGGAGGAAGGCATGTACTCCCATCTATTTCAATTGATGAGTTCAAAACTTCACTTGGTCTCCATATCTTGGTGGTCTACGAATAGACTTTCTTGGAGCTTCATGTAGATAGAGTTGTACCACTCATTGTTGAGCATAGTATACTTAGGATCTTGATGATGCAGTCTAAGGGACTACCTTGGCTCTACCATGGAAATATTTACAAGGTGGTTAATCCTATTTTCTTGTTGAGAAGGTAGGACAACAAGTGTACTTGGGACTGATGTAGAAGGTTGCTCAAAATTCATAGTGTAAAAGAGAGAAAAATGGCTAATTGTGGGAATGGCTGAAAAATGGCTAAGTGTAAAAACTATAGAAAATTGGCTAACTTTGAAGAAAATGGTTGTCTAAAAATCATGGAAAAAATTAGCTAAGTGTAGAGACTATGCTCTCCACATTGAGGGCCAACTACTATCTCTACATTGAGAGCCAACTACATACTCTACTGAGAGCCTAGAATTAGGTAAGTGTTGGAAGCGATGCTTTGGGGTTGCTATGCAATGTTCCAAGGGAATTGATGATAGGTCCAATCTACATGAAGTAGTTTGTAGATAGCACCCAAGCTAGTCTAAGGTCTAGCTACTGCATAAGATAGGTCCATAAGGGTGTTGGGTCTACACTAGCCCAAAGCTAGCAATGGTGAAGTAGAGAGTACATGAGGCAACAACCAACGGAGTTCAAAAGAGGAAAATAGCTCTTACCCTCCTTCTAGTGCTATCAAATTGTAGTGACTAAAAACATTGGTGGCTATAATGGGAACATCGAGAGGTTCATGGGCACATAGCTTTGACCCTACATCCATGTGGGGGCATGCTAGAGGCAAAGATGAGATGCCTAGAATGGTCTTGTCAATCAAAAGAGAACTTACAAAATGCAATGCCAAAATGACGATAAGTGTGTGCACGGTGTTCACAATGTTTATAGTGTCAAATAAGGGTGAGCATAATCAAGGGTTTTCATTAAAAACAAATATGTAAACTCATGGATATGAGTAAAAGTTGCAAAAAATGTAGGTAAAATGCCATAATGTGAATAAAATGCTACAAAATGCACAAGAAGAAAGAGAGAGAGAAATTGGCACTACCCCAAATGAGGTTGAGTGTGGTTAACCTCAAATGGAGTGAGGAAGGTATGCAATGTACAACAAGAGTAGTAGATAGCATAGCCATAGTCTTAGGGTGTTTGGTCCATGAAAACTAACATTTTTCAT
>MNCI01030453.1:53270-63873 GCA_015680685.1 Gnetum montanum | reverse complement strand
TCAAAGGTTGGCTAACTCCATGTATTTAATCATCTCCTTAATTTGCAACTCCTTCAAATAGATTTTAGCTTAGTTGTAGGCATTGAGGCCATCAAAGATGAGCTATCATAGATCACCTCTTTGTTAGAGTTGCTAAAGGGATTCCTTTATCTCTACTTTTGTTAGTTTGATCTCTTTCTCATTAATTTTCTTGAGCATCTTGATCTAGTTCCTATAGTGATTTTTCACCCTTTAATACTTGAGGGTCTCATTCTTCTAGGTGGCAATCTCAATGATAGTCCTCTGGAAAAGGGCATGAACATCATCCATTGAGAGATTATTGTCTTCAACAACAAAGCTCCTCACATCCTAGTTTACTTTGCTAAACTATTCCTACTACTAATAGATATATGTGGATCGTGAACTTTGAAGGGGAGCTGAATAAGTTTCCCAATTTAATGTTGAAGCCATAAAAAATAAACATAAATATTATATGGCTCCCCCAACTTGTGTACATCCACACTTGAAGGGTAGAATCTATGCACACCTTTAGACTTTGTTTCTTCAAAATGTGGCTTGAAGGGAATCACATCCTATACAAGCTTTGAGCTCTACTCTAGAATGTCTCATCACCATCAAACCACTCAACCTTGCAAGATCCTAAAAAACTCAAAAATATTATTTAAAGGATCCCACAACCTTTACAAAATTAAGCTCCACACTAGAGTGTTTTGATACCATAAAACCACTCAATCCCACAGGAAAGAAGGAAAAGAAACAAGGAAAGAGTATAACTAAATTTACAGATCCTTGTGCTTTAAGCTCAATACAATTCATACATGGAAATGATGATAGAATTAAGAGAAAAAATAAAAATCACTTAGAATAGTTAATGATGAGTCTTTAGATGAACAGTGCTTGCACAATTCTCAAGATTTTCACTTTGTCTTGTAGCCTTAGATTTTCTGAAAAATCCTCAAAATTCAAGCAATAGCTATCAAACAACTAGTATAAACATATACTCCAAACTTTAAACATCTATCTAAGAGAGCCCTTAATGTAGGAGGAACGTCTACCTAGGAGTGTAGATTGCTATTGAGAGATGCCTTCCTAGAGATGTCTACTATGTAAGATAGACATCTATTGTTTCTACCAAACATCTACCTTTCAAAAGTACTTTGAGATATGAAGCATTTTTATAATCCTTTGGCTTGTCAATAGTCTTTGGAACATCTTCACTTGGCTTATAGACTCCATTAACATCCATGCTTTCATCTAGTCAACTTAGTCTTCATTGACATCTCATTGTGAATCTCGTTTCTAAAGTCTTGTTTCTTAGTTTGAAGTTCTTTGTTGATTAATTTTCTAATGTCCTTACAAGATCACACACATACATTCTACATTCTCTAATTTCTATAAGTTTTTGACATACCAAAAGGTCAATAATATATTCTACTAGTTGTTCTTTCTATTGCTTAACATTTCACAAGTCATGATTTTTCTTACTCAAATAAAGATTCTCTTTATGTATTTGTTGAAGATTATAGCTAGTAGAATTCATGATTTCTTTAAATAGGGACACACTAAAGACTATCATTACTTTCATATTCTTGGCCTAGATTTTTTGTTGAAGCTACTGGAAAGTTTCATCCCTAGTAAGTTCAAGTCTTTGAATGGATGGATTAGACAACTAGACCCTAAGTTCTACAACCTTCACTATGAACCATCAATTGCTAGTGGTGGCCACCTCAAGTTGCACATGAGTAATGAGTAACTTTCTCCTTGTCTTTAGTAGCTATGACTAGGCGGCTTAAATGTCTTTCAAAAGATCAAAGATCTCTAAAATTGGTTTCTTTGCTCTGACCAACCACTTTAGCATTTCTTCATGTTGTGTTGCATTTATTCCTTTACTCTTGGCTCTTACAGATATTTTGATGTTTGTCATGAAAAAAATATTAGGAATAGATACTACAGGAGTGCTTCAGGCCTTTCCAATTTAGTCTGCATCAACCTCTGATGTAGTCTCTTCATCCTTATTTGGCATAACCAAGACTGTTACTCTTCCCCCTTTCTCTAACATGAAAAAGAAGGCTACTACATTTCCATAGATCTTAGGGAATTCTTACATCAAAATGAAGACAATGACTTCTCTAGCATTGGGGTTGGTGAAAATAGGAATATGATCTTACTACATGGAGAATATCAGGACTAGTTCATTCGTTGGCAAGCATATGGTCGTGGTAATGTTGTTGAGATGGCTTATGACCAACTGGTATATTGAGGATTCACCACCATCATTAGAGGCTTATTATTATAGCTATTATTCTCTAAGATTCTTGAGGCATTTAGTAGCTTCTACCATCTAAGAAGTTATCTCCAATGTTGCATGTGGTGGTGGAGATGACACTTTCTTCTGTTTAAGCTTAATAGGAGCCTTGTCTTTTATCATCTTCTATCATAATGCAGCAATAGCTCTACTAATGATAACATTTACATAGTGGGCTATGTCTTCTCTTTTGCAAATTTTTTTGCTTAGGTAGGGAAAGAGGTGTGTCTTCCTACTCTTTTTATTCTCCTCGAACTACTTCTCAACTTCCAAGAAGATGAGTTGGGAAAGGTTGCCCTGGAACTTTCCAATCAAAGCTACACATGCCCATGTAGAGAAGGAGTCACCTTACTTGGTCTCACCATGGAATTCTAGTGATAATTTGTGATCTTGAAATAGGCTCGCTCTACTTTGTTAAGAGCACCGTACTCCTTGCTATCCACCCCATAGCACCACCATGTCTATTCTTTCTTTACTTTAGAATCCACTTTGATGGATATGTTCACCAACTCTACCCTGGTGTTAAGCAATCTAAGGGCTTCTAATATTACCTCAACTACATAAGAGATGATCATGTCCTTGATTTTTACCATGATATCTTCTTGATGGTTGTTCAAGAAAAGATAGGTTTCTCTCATGCACCATTCCCCATTGATGAAGAGAGTACATCATAATGAATACTCTTGCAACTAAGTCCTAACCTCCACTAGTGCTAACTCAAGGAAGGGCTTGAAGTATGATTCTTAAAAGATTAATCTCTAGACTTTCCTGCTTCAGCTCTTTTCCAAGTATGCCTTGGTGAGAGCGACCTCCAAGTTAGATCTAGATCTTGGAGCTTCATCCTCCTTAGATTATCCTATCTCTATAGTGGAAATTTGGCAAACAGATTCCACCTCAGGCCCTTCACACAAGGGCCTAGTAGCATGAGACATCTCAGTGGCTTATTCTTGGGGTTGTTTTTGTGGTTGTCTTCTTCCTCCTTGAGGTTATTTTCACTTAGGCTCCAATGGTTATCTTGCTTGTGATCCTCATTTTGATGTCATCTACAATCACATATATAAACCTAGATTAATTATTTTGATTTAATCTTATTAAGTTTGGATACATTTCAATTGTTTATTTGGGTTAATGTTGATAGAAAATTTGAAACTTTATCATTAAGCCCTTTTTAGTGATTGTAAATGCATGACATATTTTATTTCCACTTCAAAGAAGGTTAGTTGTTGATATTAATTCTTTGGAACATTATTTAAATACCTAACCTACATGGTGTTAAATAATGTTTAACAAGGCCTAGCATTGATGCCTCCATGACATTAAACATATGATTGTAAGCTTGAGAATTAAAAATTGAATGAAAATTGCTAAGCAATGAGGAAGTTATGGCTTTGGAAAGGTTTTGGACTCTAAAAATTGCAAAAACTCTCTATTTCTTTGATGCAAAATGTAAAAAATGAGCTAAGTATCATGCATATATGTAGTATTTTTATACTATGTTGAAGGAGTTGCATTGATGTATCTAACCACATCAACGAAGATGCATCAATGCAATCATTCACAATAATTTTTCTAGTTAAAAAACCAAGGAAATTTTGAAGATTCTAGGGATGAAATAAGAGCCAAATGGAGGTCAAAAAGTTGTGGAACTAAGGTAGCATCATCTTATAAGGTTCTAGTTCACTAATTTAAGTGAATTGAGTGTCTTGAATGGGTAAATAGAACATGTTTTTGAAAAAAATAAGCACAAAATTCAATGATGTAGGTTATCAAGATTATCAATAATGGAATCAAGGCTTATAGTCATGGGGTTTAATAGAAGGAACCAAGAGCTATGCAAATGGATCCTCCAAAAAGTAAGTTGATGCCTAAAAATTCCCTTCCATAATCATATCATAAGGAGTCTATAGGCATCCTAGATATCGAATGGTGATTTAGGTTAAATACCATTGATGATCAGTGGAGCATCCAACACTCAACCATACAAGTCACAAGTGTTCACACATAACCCAATCATAATTCATGGATGGAAAATGTTGATATGCTAGTAATTGAGTTAAGCTCGTGATCCCTGTCTTCCCACTTCATGATAGTGAAGTCTAAGTATATCGTTTAGCTTGTAGTCAGGCATATGTTAAATGATGTTGTAGGGCCAATTATGCTCCTAAGTGTAGACATAGTAAAAGTAGAGTTAAATGCTAAATCTAACTAATAATGGAAATGTAAGTCTATTCTAGCCTATAGTGATGAGTATCCATTCCTGATTCACCGTACATGCCTTGGGCTCATGTAATTGTTACTAGGTTGCCAAGTGAGTTCACTATTGAGCAAATCAAGTGAAATCACTACTAGAAATACCAAACAATTACAGTTGAGCACACGAAATCAATCATACTCATTTCACTTTAATAACATGCAAGTAAAAATAGAATGCTTGAAAAGTAAAGTATTAAGCTAGTAAAATAGTAGAAATTATGCTAAGTAAAATAGCAAACTCAAGGAATGTTGCAATGATAGGCAATAGTCTTGATCTTTACTGTTATCACAACTTGTGCCCAAGTACAACTTGCCCAAATAAAGACACCGTTCAACTATGACTCATCACACTGCAAGCATTCACTCTTCTATTGCTAAGTCTAAGTCCAAGAAATCAAATAGCAAGAGTTCTATTATGATAGGAATGACAAGCTGTTGGATCGTGTGCTCAAGTGTCATATTTATAGGGGTGCCCACATCCTAAGACATTGTATCAACGATGACATATCATCTGTTGTGATATCATGTGTTCATACGATGTTGTTGTTGCAATGTTGCATTGTGATGAAATTTGATTTTATCATACCCCCACAACTAACTGGAAACTCATCCTCAAGTTATAATAAAATGAGGATAAAGCCCCTTACAAAATTAGGAGGTAGATTTAACTAAACATGACTAACTAATTATTTACATGACTTAGAATGCCACAGTGGTATTTTTACAAAATTTGACATAAGTGTATGAAAAAACAAAACAAAACAATACTAAAGGAGGTTGATGTAGTTTATGTGCCCATCGATGATGGCTCTTCCATCGACTACTTCTCTTTATCATCAAGCTTCTTGAATTGATACCTATTGAGTAATGCCTAAAGTTTTTCCTCTTTCATCTTGGGATTATGTACCATCCATGCTTAGTGGGCAATGTGTAATGAAGTTGATACATCCCACGGGAATAATAGTTGTAGGAACATTTGATTAACTTTGATATACTATGCTGCAAACTACTACCATTCTTCTTTGAATGCCCTAGTTGTTTTCCTTAGTTCATGATAATCAAACATTCTATAAGCTAGGTTAGCTATAACATCTTTTTGCCCCTAGTAGCTAGCTTTGACAATTTCAAATTCAAAATTTTCCATATGCAGTTTCTACAAAGCATCTTTTCTATTAGTAAATTATTTCTAATACTACATACACTACTGCTACCTATTGCTTCAATTCTTTCATGGGCCTACTTGTTGTTAACATGGCCAAGTTAGTGTAGCAAAGATTCGCTAACCCCATATATTTTGTAAGATCTTCAATCTCCAAGTCTTTATTTTTGGTTTATGCTTAATGGACATGGACGAGGCCATCCAAGAATGGTTACTAGTCTGGATTCTACATTGTAATAGAACTGATCTTGGCTTTATCCATATGGATTTCTTTTTCAGTGATTTTCTTATACATGCCCACCTAATCTCAGAAATGCTCTTTGAGCCATTCAAGCTTGTTAGCCTCATTCTACCATGCACTAATCTCAATCACAAATTTTCATCCAATTACACAGACTTGTTCCATTAATGGGGTCCTGACTCATATCTTGGTTGGCTCAAACTAATTGTTCTTGAAGTTGTTGAATGCTTTCTTTAAGAATGTTCATTTGTCACTCAATGTTGGTCAACCGAGCATTTTCCTCAACTAATTGTTTGTTCTCCTCCTATAGAGCAATGAGTGCCTTAGCATGCGCATACGTCTATGCTTCTATCATTGATGCATCTCATACGACTTTCTTATTCTCTTGTTTCATCCTTAGATTATGGTTGATGAGGCAATTCACATGGTCTATTCGAAATTGATCAGGTTGATCATGTGCCATGAACTTCATGAGATCTCTTCTTTCTACTCTCAAGGTCACAAACACTTCTTGTACTTTCTAGACTTTGTTCTCAACATGCTCTACCCTTGTCTCAGCCATGACCAACTTTCTTTTGGTGGCAGTTAGATCAAACTTGACTGCTGTGATATGACTAGAGATATCAAAAATATTTTGCATAACTTGCCCCACCTACAGTAGTCTATCTAAGATGTATTCATGTTCAACCAAAGTCATTAAGTTTCTAGCAAGCATTTAGGCATCTCGTGCTCCAAAGATATCAATTGGTGACACAAGAGGGACATTGTTGGACTCCTTGATATGATCAGTAATCACTTTGGAGGCTCCTGCTACATCTTGATGCTACATGACCACCACTATGGCTCCTTCCCTGATTTCCAACATTACTTGGAATGATGCAATATTCCTTGAGATTTGTTGTGACCAAGCATTCCCTCCTCCTAACTACAATAATATTTGTCCACTAGCAAGGTCTATTAAGATGGTGGGTCTAACTGCATCTTCTATGATCTTGTAGAGATTAGCCCCAACTCTTGTTCCCTAGTTGATTGTATTTGCAATCTACTACAAATGCCTCATGGAAGATCAATAATATTAAAGTGGTAGTGGTGAAACTTGCTATTGTTGTTGTTGTTTCTGATCAGTTGGCAACTACCTACTAGGTCCTACTTACTACTATTTTCTAGTAGCTTGAATGGTGTCAATAGGAGTTAAGCGTATAGCTCCCTCAATAGCTACCTATTTCTCCAACTGATCCTTCTTTGGAGTCATGGATTTTGATATCTTAGCATATGAGGCATTTTGAGTTTTCCTTAAAACATCATTTGTATAACCAAGTATGCTTGCTTGTTTACATAGCTTCTTGATAAGGCAGGGGAATGGCAGTGTTGGCTTCCCCACTTTCTTCTCTTCAAATCGCCTTTGGATTTTGAGGAAGTACAGATGGGCAATATTGGCATTGAAGTTTTCCATTAATATGGTGCTTCCTCTAGTTGCATAAGTGGATATCCTATTAATGCTTTTAGTTGGGAAGAGATGATAGGTGCTAATCTTGAAATATATCTTATCCTCTACAGTCAGCTCACTATACTCCTTTTCCTCCTTGCCAAAGGCTCAGTGTAGCTACAATATCTTTACATCAATATCAGACCATGTGGATATCTGTGTTACATTAGCCTCTTCATCTGGTAAATTGAGGGCTTTGACTATTTCCTCCACTAAATATGACATGGAAACTCCTTTTATCTCTACCATGGCACCGACTTGCTTGTTTTGCCAAAATTAAAGGGTTTCCCCTAAGTACCATTCTCCACTTGTTGACAAGGTAGGCCACACGAGAGATGATTGGAGTTGTGTTCTAATGACCTCTGGTGCAACTCCATAAATGAGCAAAATTGAGTTCCACAATGATTGTGGACATCATTGACTTTTCTTGGATGGCTAGGAGACATTTTGGTGATAGTGTGAGGTGTTGTCCTTGTTCTAGTACTTGTGGTGCTTTAGCCTCTGCTTGGGTAGAGTGTTTAGTAGTAAGCATTTGTTAATAAATACTAAAAGATTAAGCTTCCTACTCCCCATGCTCTACTGGTGGAGTTTGTTCTCCACTACGACCTCTCCCTTGGCCTCTTGGTCTTTTGCTTCTTGGTTGTGAGGGTCCTCCTTTTGGTATCATCTTCCAAGCCATCTGCAATCAACAAGGATTTGAAATTATTAGAATGTTCATATCATTATTTAAAAGTCTTTTACCTTGCTCATACCCTTAGTTAGATCAAGTTTTTATTATATTATGACTACAGAGTTACAAATATTTCCAAAAAGAAACCTCGTAGATGTTCATCTTTAATTTTCATGACCTCCCACACTTATTATCTCTTTTGGCTCATAATACCTTCGAATTAGTTGGAATGGTTTATTAGAAGAATTTATTGAATTATTTGGCTTGAAATTACTAAATTCATTATAATGTCCTTTATGTTTTATCTTACTCACCCTTAAACTATCTTCTGGAGTTACGTCATTTTTAAAAAAAATTGGCTCAAATTATCCTCGATGTCATCCCTCCATCACTAAGTTGAGCACTCCATGATCAGCAAGGTTCAATAATTTTAGAAATTAGAACTACAGGGGCAAAGTTATGGCTTGTGGAAGTTAGCATGTCATAGCTCAAAAGAAGAACAGAAAAAACTTCTCTTATGGCAAATGGTAAGAATGAAAATTTTTTCTCTAACTCTCCATGTTGATATATAGTATATTTGTAGTAGTACATTATATCAAGGATGTATGAAGGGTTGATACATCGTATCAACGACATCACCTCAAGAATTTCAATTTTTATGAGCATTTTCTAATGCAAAAAATGAGTCAAATTGAATGATAGGAAGACAGTGAACATTCCCAGAGGATTTTAGAATAGCTATGATGCTTAGGTTGCAAAAATTAGGCATTGAAAGTGTTGGCACATTTTGGCCATTTAATGGAGCAGGCTTTGTGAGGTTGTGAAGCTAGTCATATAACTAACATTGCCAATATTTTATTGGATGAAGATTCTTTAGAGGTGTTGGCTATTTCAGTGCCAAAGAAGCATTCACTGGATCTACAAACATGTATTGATGTACAAGTCAAGAAGTGGTTTTAGTTGACCTCCATAAGGTATGGGAGGGTAATGAATGTAAGGCAACTTGCAGAAGAAACTAAATAATGCCTTGGAATTGAGAGTTATATCGTTTGGGCTATGAAATGCCCCTGAAAGCCAGGTACATTCAAGGTCATCTGCCTCTGGCAAAAGCATCTGGAACAGCCCATCATGAGGAGGCAACATGTTTCACTTACAGCGTATGGTTTAGGAGAGAGATTTCAATGGGAATCTTGCCAAGTAATTTGTTGTCTCAAAGACCATGATTGTGCAGAGACTTCAAATTTGCAATCTAAGAAGGGATGCTGCAGCTACACGTATTATCATCCAATTGAAGCCGATAGAGAGAAGACAGATTTCCTAAGCTTGCAGAGATGCTTCCAGTTATGAAGTTGGAAAACACATCCATGTCCTGCATATTTGGCCAGAAGCTCACCAAATTGACTGGTAAAGTTCTAGTTAACATGTTCTGGTAAAGACGTAGTTCCTGTAAGACAGAGCAATTGGACAGAGCTTCCAAGATAAGAATGGGTGCTGACTTCATCTTCACTTATGAAATAGTATTTCCCCACATTCAAGTAAACCATGTGACTGTAGACTTGTCCTATCCAAGAAGAAGGTGTTGTGCCCGTCAATCCGTTATGTGTAAAATTGAGTTGGGAGAAATTGGCGAGTGACACTGGAATGTTCCCGCTAAATTGGTAGAAAGCGAAGCTCAAAATTTACAGTTTACGGAAGCTGCCTATCCAGAAAAGAAGACGTCCATGGAAATTATTTTCAGATAATTTTAGGTTGACGAGAGCCGTAAGGTTGCTTATGCAGGAGCCTAAAATGGCAACAGAGGACGGCGGTGGCATCGGCGCGGCGTTGTGGACGTACGCCAACAGAAACGTGCGGCCGCGGCGTTGGCATAGTGAGGCCATCAGGGTTTTTTTAATTTTTTTTTTGCAAGTTTCTGCAGCAAGGGTTTGCAGGGTTTCGAGTCCGAATCCAAATTTCCAACAGAGCAACGGCAACGAAAAGACACACAGCGCGCGGGCGGCAGACCAGCAGCAAGCGCAGAGAAGACCAACAGCGAGGGTAGTAGCGGGTGCAAAAAGGTCGGAAGCGGTGGAGGATCCAAGAAAGGGGCAAATCTGCGCGCGTGAAGCTCAGCCCGATCGACTGGGGTTTGAAGATAAAGAAAAAGAAGATCGCACAACCTCAGGATTCGCCTAGCAAGTCCATTTGTACGAAATCAGGCGTGGATGCCATCGGAAAAGGCTTATTAGAGTTTAGGTGCCTCAGACACCCGCGAACGGCAGTGAAAAGGACTATGCGCAGGTGGAGTATCAGCAGCGGACGTGGCCACAGGAGGCACAGCGCGCGAGTGGAGTTCTAGGGGAGGGCCCTCACTAAGTCACAGGACACAGACACTACTGTTGAAGCAGTTACATTCAACGATGAAGAAGGCAGCCAATCACAACTAAAGCAAACAAGTACAGTTTTGGTTTGACGACAAAAGGAGACTAATTTTTCAAATACAAATATAT
>MNCI01030453.1:41079-52427 GCA_015680685.1 Gnetum montanum | reverse complement strand
TGCTTTCTTTTCTTTTCTGCTTATTTCCATCGAATCTTGCTCTATTTCTAGTTTTTTTGTGGAACTATCTCTTTCTCAAACGAAAATTAGGAGTAGATTGCGGAGTTGTGCTCAAATGTTTTTGCAAAATTTTATTTGTTACAAGTAGGTATTATAAGGACCGCGTAGACTAGGCAGTTGAACAAAATAGGAAACTTTCAAAAACTCACAGTACTCAGCAAAGTTGGCTGAATCTCTTTAAAGTAAGTCATTTGTAGTTCACACACAACGCAATCGTTACATTTTACACAACCACACGCTGCAACAGCACACACACATACTCACATTAACTACTGAGTTTATTTGGAGGTATCTGGGCCTTGGTGTTGCCAAAGACCAGCAGGCACCTAAATCCTGTTCGAGGACACTCGTTGGCGATCACGTCCCAAACGGTCGCCAACAGAAAGCTCATAAAGAAGGAATTTTGGGCTATGAAAGTTGATTAAGTGTATATAAGATGGATCAAGGGTTTTAGGTTCATGGATAGATTTTTGAAAGTATGGGAAGTATTTATTACATGTTTGGATGATCTTAGAAGGCACAAGATGATGTGGAATTTCTCACAAAGTATAAAATACAAAAGTTATACAAGTGGGTCCTCCCCAAACCTAGCTCTAGCCCTTAGTGCCCTTGTATAACCACACCTAAAAGTGTGCTTTGGTACTCAAGGAGTTGAATGTCAAACATACATGTTTAGCAAAACACACATGGTAGTATCACCAGGTTAGGAAAATATCGTCATATTACATAAAACCACAAGTTATGGTTAACTATACTGTGAGGTGAGATTTACTGTAGAAGGGATTATTGGAATCGGGATGTGAGGTGTCTTACCACAAGCATAATGAATTCTTGTGTGGAATTTGTGATTAGAGTAATCATTAGCACTTCGTTCCAAGACTCAAACTAAGTCCAGATCACTTGCCAATGATAGCACATTACTTCATCTCTTAAGTTCACAACCATAAGACTACCACTATTGTAAAGAGTATTACCACTTGGTGTATTGTCCAAGGAAGGAGTTTATTAATTGCACTTTTATTATTATTTTTTTAGATTCCTGAGAAGCTACCTACCTTCAAGCATGGGTAACATGTCTTTCTAGTGGAACTCCTAGAAACTTATTTTGTACATGAATTTTATTTTTGACTGTGTTGACCTTACCAGAGAACTACCTTTAGGCATGGGTAACATGTATTTCCAATGACATGGTAAGGTAACACTTATTGTACTCTTACTTCCATTTTTTGTTAGATCTACAAGGATAGAATACATCTTTAGAAAAAGGATAGAAATCATAGTGGTAATCCAAGAAATTCCACAAATCCCCTTGATGTCACATCCTTTGCATTCCCACTTGGTTCTTCACTTGTCTATCCAAGCATAACGATCACAAGTCTAGTCTTAGTTTTATTATGAGAAGAATATCATTATGGCCATGGTAAGATCCTCTTATTGTTGGAATGGACAGATGAATGTTATGGTCTCGCTGTATAGATAATTAGTCTCTTATGATCAATAATATAGAGAACTATTCACCTTATTGAAACTACATCTTGCTTTATTTGGTGTGTTTTATTGAAAATTGAAGAAAATATGTACAAGCAAAATGAAGACAAAATACAAAAAATTAGAAAATATATCAAGATTGAAAAGATAAAAAGAATGAAAGATTATTAAAGAATTAGAAATAACAAAGAATATCAAATGATTAAGAAATGAAAAGTATAAAAGAATGAGAAGATATCAAAGAATGTGAAAAATTATTAAGAAAAGAAAAAGGTAGAACAAAAATTTTAAGCCACAAAATTTAGAAAACAAAAAAGTTAAAAAGTGATTATTAATTACTAAGTTAGGATAAGGCATCTCTCCCATGACTAAACTCATGGGCAAGTATTCAGAAAATGGACCCTAGATCCCCTAGATCATACACTCCAAGTTTCTCACTTACCATCCTCAATGATTTAGTTTTTTGGTTATTATCCCAAGTAATCTTCATAGTAATCAAATTTTGATCATTTAGGATGCATATTTTGTTGGACTAGATGGCCTTTACACCTTAGAAGTTCCAACTATACTCTCTTGTTGATTCCTAAATTCAAATTCTAAGTTCTTATTTCCTCTATCTACTTGTGTATGATTATGGTTTAATGTTTCCATTTGTGAGCTCTCAATTGGGGTCATTTTCTTAAAATAAAATTTAATAAGTGGGTCAACCTATTTCATGCATGTTTTAGACACTTTTAGATTCTCAATTTTTGATCACTGGGTATCTTTTGGTTTAATGGCCTATGCTTCTTTTTGTCCACACACTTGTTTCTCACATTTGTTATGGGCTAGTTTTGAGATTGTGTTGACATTCTGAAGTGTCGATTCACAACTGCACCCTTTGTTATCATCAGTAATGCATGGAATTCTTTGCATGTGTATGGCTCCTTGCATGTCTACCTTAGAGATGCCTATAGATAAATCTCTCATTCCTAACTTAGCATCAATTGTGCTAAGCCATGCTCTTCCCATTATCATGGGAAATTCCTTATCATTATTCTTCATGTCAATCACCAAAATGTCTACTGGATAGGACCATCCATTGATAGTGATCACCACATCTTCTATCTATCCCAAACATGACACATTGATCTATAAGCTCTAACTTTATGTTGCACTTCTTTAAGGGCAATAGGTTCCATGCCTTGTATGTTTTTTGAGATATCAAATTTACCTTGGAACCTGA
Organism: Gnetum montanum; assembly: GCA_015680685.1. Classification (NCBI taxonomy): domain Eukaryota; kingdom Viridiplantae; phylum Streptophyta; class Gnetopsida; order Gnetales; family Gnetaceae; genus Gnetum; species Gnetum montanum. The sequence goes on along the minus strand of MNCI01030453.1, from coordinate 49,654 downwards.
GTCTAGGAGAGCCTTGCATGGTGAATTTCCAACTACTCATAAATAAATCAAATGAACTTCTAGATTCATTCTTTTCCTAGGAAGTGTCCTTGCCTTAATCCATTCAGATGCTATCTCAATAAGCATGACAATTTTCAATTTCTGAACTGATTGTTAGGAAACCAACGTGTTAGTAGGAGGATCCTTCATAGAAGAAGCTTATCTCAATGAAGTTCTAACTCTACTAGCCTTTTCTAGACTTTTCCTAAAGAAAGGATGTTTCTTAGATTTTCCCTCAATATTGTTGATATTATCCTTAATTTGTACATTCAATACCCTTGTAGCTTTTTTCTGCTGAGGTTGTAATGGCAATTCTCCTGGCATTGTAGGTGGTGATACAGGTGGTAAAGGGTTACATGGTTGATTAATAGAACCAACTGCTTATGGATGCACATACTAATTGAAGTCCATTCTTAGAGGTGTTGGCCTATGATATTCTAGTGGGTAATATTGAGGACTTTGAACGACTACATTACCAAGAGAAATCAAGTGCTATACATAGTATTCATATGGGTTTGGTTGCCTATATGGATACTTTTGTAATTATGGTGGCATCACCCACGATTGTGGTTGTTGCCACTACTGATGATACTACTCCTATGGCTATAGATAAGCTCCACTAGGGTAGTAGGCTAGTTGGAAGGTCTGCCACCTTGAGGATAAGGTAATTGTCTGGGCATTTTCTTCTTAATCAATGTGGGGTTTAATGCATATGCCCCTATTTCTTGTAAATGTGCCATGACAGGGTAGCACCCCTTAGGCTGGTCATACTAGCACATAAAGCATCCTTCCTCCACATCTAAGCTTGTATCCAAATAGTCTACCACTGAAGCTACCATTCCTTTTCATCCAAAATCTCTTTTCTTCTTTTTCTTCTTGCCTTTATTGAAGGTCTGCTTAGTTCTTTCCTCCATAATTTTCAAAGCTATTACAAACTTTTCATCTACTAAATTCCACATCTTTTCTACCTTATTCGCTATATTTGAAATAGATTTCTAAATAGCTAGTGTCTTTTTTTGTACGACCTCATCCAAGGTTTGCTTCTCTTATGGATCACATATTTGTACATCTCTCTTCCTAATTGATGGATCTTTGTTATACTCTTCAATTGATTCTCTCTTCCTTAGTTCACCATCTTCCTTTGCCACTTGTTCAATAAATCTCTGGATACAATGGGCAATCATCTTAGATAATCTTCCTTCGGCATAAACCCTAAGGGTTTTCTAGTTTTATTTCATAGCCCATTATCAATGTGCCTAAGTTTCTCCCTTCAGAAAAAATTTGTGGCCTAGGCACCTATGTAAAAGTGAATAGTATATGTCCATTGCCACATCAAGGGATTCATGGATCCCTTGCTTCCATCCCTAAATTTGTTTTCTAAGGTTTGACACCCATGAATAGGTTTGATACTTGTCATTAAAAAGTTCAAGCATGGTACTCCATCTCCTAATTGATTCAAGTTCCAATGATCTATACCAGTTTTTAGCCTCTTTGACATGTGTCCTAGTGAACAACTTGAATTTCTACCAATTACATTCTATGTTTTGTAGGTTGTAGATATCATCAAATGATTAAAGGTGATGTTGTGGATCTATATTATAACCAGCCTAAAATTTGGACATTTTGTTCATGTCTAGCCACTTGATATGGCTATTCCTCATGTGCTTGGTTGGGATATAAATAGCTTTCCATATATTGATCATTCTTGGAGTTTCCAATAGGGGTTCTTTACACTCATAGGAGTGGTTTTCTTTGTTGTAGTGATGCTTCCTCTAATGCTCATATCTTCTTCTTGGCTCATGCTCTTCATCTTCCTCATCTTAGTGCCTTGGATGATAGTCATTTCGATCATGAGTTTGATGTCTTTCCCTATCATGGTCTCTATACCTATATTCCCTTAGATCAGAATCCATCAACAATCATAAGTATGAAGATGAAGCAATTGAGGAATAGTGTCAACTATTCCTCCTTCTGTAACTTTGATATTCTTCTCTTTGGGATCCAGTAGAAGCTCTTAGCCTTAAGTCCTACTTGTGCGTAGAGTCTTTGGCTTCTCTTTTGTATGTTTCTGTTAAGGTTGAATGCAACTGCACTTTGATAGGTTCCTTCAAAAGAATAATAGGCATTTGAGAACTAACTTCATGATCCTAGTGGATTTTTTCTGCTATGAATGCATCACCATCTAGTTCTTTTAGGACAATAGAAGAGTTAATCTGCTTTCCTTTATTATGTGCATGTTTGATCTACATAGTAGCATATCTCTTCACTTGTGCCTCTATGGGTTCGTAGGGCCTTGTCATGTGTTTGATTAGATGCTACCCTTCTTGTGCATGACTTAGATTCATTCCCCTTAGAGCTGTGTGAAGCATTGTGATTGTTGAATGTTGTGGAGGCAAAAAAAGGTTTCCCTATAAGTCTCTTCATCTCATTTTCCCATCTTGGTGGAAGATGAAGGTAAAATAAAGATAGCAAGGATCATCATGAGTGTATAAGATTCTTGCTTACATCAGCATACTCCAATCTTCATTATCATTTATGCTATCATTACCCTTTTTCATCTCCTTGGTAGGTGATAGTGTGTCTTTTGTTGAAGCCATGTTTTAGTTATGACACTTGGTTAAGTGTGTGTTTGTTAGAATTATTTAGAGATTAGAAAGATTAACTTTTGGTTCTTGCTACAACGAACTTTGTGAAATTAATTATTCAACACACATTAACACATTCCTGGCAATGATGCCAATGATGAGTGATGGAGCATCAAACACTCAACCATACAAGTCACAAATGTTCATGCGTGACTTGATTGTAATCCATGGAGGGACAAGGTTGATATGCTAGTAATTGAGTTAGGCTCATGATTGTTGTCTTCCCACTTCAAGCTAGTGAAGTCTAAGTGTATGGTTTAACTTGCAACGATGCATATGGTAAATGATGTTGCAGGGCCAGTTATGCTCCTAAGTGTAGACATAGTAAAAGTAGAGTTAAATGCTAAATCTAACTAGTAATGGAAACATAATTCTATTCTAGCCTATAGCAATGAGCATCTATTCTTAATTTACTATACATACCTTGGGCTCATGTAACTGTTATTGGGTTGCCAAATGAGTTCACTACTAAGTGAACCAAGTAAAACCACTACTAGGACTACCAAACAATTATACTTAAGCACTTGAAATTAGTCGTACTCATTCAGCTTCAATAACATGCAAGTAAAAGTAAAGTGTTAAGCTAGTAAAATAGTAGAAATTATGCAAAGTAAAACAGTAAACTAAGGAAATGCTACAATGATGGAAAATATTCTCGATCTTTATTACCATTACAGCTTATGCCCAAGTACAACTTGCTTAAATAAACACACTATTCAACTATGACACATCACATTGTAGGTATTCACTCTTCTATCGCTAAGTCTAAGTTCAAGAAATCAAACTACAAGAGTTCTATTATGACGGTAATAAAAAGTTGTTGGATCGTGTGCCCAAGTGTCATATTTATAGGGGTGGACACATCCCAAGACATCATATCAACGATGACATATCATGTGTCATGACATCGTATCAATGACATCATTGATATGATGTCATTGTTATGATGTCGCATTATGATGAAATTTGATTTTATAAACTGTACTTTTATAACTAATTGTCTTAGGATCATGTAATCTACAAAGTGAAAATTAACAAATGACTATGATATGATGTAGTGAGGTAAGAGAATGGAGTATCAAAATATGTCTAGAGAGAGAGATCAGAAGAGGAGAACCTTAATCATAGCCACAGGAGATCCTTGTGAAATGCATGATCAAGGTGATCTAGATACTAGTCTATTTAGAGTTTAGACCAAGTCTATACCATTAACAATGGCATCACATTGATATGTTTCTTCTTTCATACCTCCATGAGACTATAATGACCACAGAGAATGATAATCATTCTAGGAGAAGAAGAAAGTAGTTAGAGATGTTTAAGGAAGAAATTTGGGCTTTAATTAGAGGGGTGCCTTCAAGAATGGGTAACATGTCTTTCAAGCTCCAAAACCAACACTTATTTACCAAGATATCTTCACATAGATGTGTTTTAATTCCTTTTTTTTTCCTTTAAGAACCACAATTTACAAAGACTTACTTTCTTTTATGGATTATAGGAGAAGTGATGATACATTTCGTGAGGATTCATAGTACTCAGGAAGGGACCAAGAAGAGAATTCAACAAATCCTCTTGATACCACACCTTTTTCATTTTCACTTGGTTCATTCTTGCTTTGTTTGATAACGGGATCACATGTTACTTTTAGTTTTAGTGTGAAGAAACCATCATGATACCATGATACAAATCTAACTGTGATATAAATGGAATGGGATGTCATGAGTTCACTACTTGATACCATTGGAAAACTAATAAATCCTTAAGTAGAGAGCATAATCCCAAAAAAAAAAAAGTTGACCTATATAGATGGTTACAATCTTAACAACTAGATTTAGTAATCATTAAAATTTGCAACAATAATGGAATAAAATCAGATGTCACAAAAAAATAGACAAAAGAAAAATTTAACGTAAAAGAAAATGTAAAGGTAAGGTAAAGTAAAATAAAATATATAAAAATATACAAAGATAAGAAAAATGGAAAACATACAAAAAATGATATAAAATAAAAAAGAATAAAAACTTTCATCCTCTTCAAGGTATTAGGATAAATGGTCTTCTCCCACATGACTAAGTTGGAAGGAGGAGATTTTGAAAATGGAGTGAGCTTAACGTTGTGTTAAAATGTTGTGGTTACAGTTGTTTACTTAGAAGTCTTTAAAGGATCTTAATTGTTAGATGTTAACTATCATGTGCTTTTGAAGACTTGCTAGGTGGTAAATCATCATAGCCCCAAAAGAAAAAGTTGAGTATACAATGTATGATCCTTTCCAAGATGTTTGAAACTTCGTTTGTTGAAGCACATGCATGGGATTCCAATAGAAATCCTTGTCTCCTAGTTGAAATGCAACTTTTCTTATTCAAGCATCATGGCATTGTTTATGGTATGTCTTATGTACTTCATTCAACATCAAAGCTACCCTTCAATTCTCATCGAGTACATTTAGAGTTATTAGTTTTCTTTTTATGCCAAGTCAATGTTAAAGTCAAGGTCACATGTAATTGTGAGTGTATGGAGTTCAATTTGAATTAGAAGTTTGGGCAACTTTCCCTACACTAGTTCATAGGAAGAGTAACCTATGGTAAGTTTCTATGTTAAGCGATGAACCCATAGACCATCGTTGAGTTTTCTACTCTAATCCTTCCTATATCTACTAATGGTTCTTCTCAAAATCCTCATGATCTTCCTGTTAGTGACTTCAACATATTCATTAGCTTATGGAAAATAAGGAGTTGTAAGTATATGTTCCACACCTAAACATTGCATCAACTTGTGAAATCTAGCACCTATGAAATGGGTTAAATTATCAAAAATTAATTCCCTAGGCATATCAAACTTGTTTATCACATGTTATTGAAAGAATTGAACTACAATGGAAGAAGTACAGTTAGTAACAACTATAGGTTCAGCCCATTTGGTATAGTAGTCAACAACAACAATAATGTAATACTTTCCATTAAACATGGGAGTGACAAATCCCATGAAATTAATTCCTCAAAGGTTAAAAGGCTTCAATGGTTGGATCCACTATTCAGACCCTTCCATCTTAGTTGTCATCATTTCATCTCATTGAAACCACTAGCATGAATGGGTGAAATGATGGACATCTCTAAAGAATGTAGACCAAAAATATGCTACCATCAGGATTTTTATGGTTATTCTTCTTTCCACATAGTGGTCTCAATAAGGACTCTCATGTGCATCCTAAAAAACTCATAGTTGGTCTTCATCAGGAACACACCATCGTACCAAGCTATCTACCTAGATTTTATAGAGGTTACTTTATATGTCAACGTAGTGTTTGACCTAGTCAAGAAATTGTTGTTTTCTCCTAAGGTCCCATTCTACAAGAGTCTCCTATGTGAGTAGATAGGAGAGGAATTCATCATATCATTTTGTGTTCGTTGGTGCTTGAACTTTGGTTGCCTTAGCAAACAAAAGTTCATCTAGGAATTGGTCAAAGAAATGCTCTTCATCAACCTTATTATCCCATCTTAACTAAGATATATGGTTAGCAACTACGTTCTTGGTTCCCTTTCTATACATCATTATTAAATCAAACTCTTGTAGAATCACCAATCATTGTACAACATAGGGGCTCACTATTGGCTTGTTCATGAGAAAGCAAATTGCACTATGATCAACGTGCACAAAAATAAGGTATCTAAGAACATAGTGCTTAAATTTCTCAAGAGCATACATCTGTGTACTCACAATGCTTGTATTTATACAATGGATGTAGTATGGATGTTTTTGATTATCCATTTATGTAAGCATTGCTTCCAATGCAAAATTGGATACATCTATCATGATGTAGAAAGATTTCGACTAATCAAGTATCTGTAGAATTCGTGTTTCTATAAATTTTTTCTTCAAGTGCTAGAATGCTTGTTCATACTCCTTAGTTCATTCAAATGCTGCATCCTTTTTAGTAAGCTTAACAAGTGGCTTGGCAATTTTTGAGAATTTTTTAATAAAATGCCTATAGTAACTAATATTTCCAAGGAATAACCTGACATCCTTGACTATTTGGTGTTATTCAATAATTCCTTAGATGATTCCTACCTTATTAGGATTCACCTTAATCATTTTTCCTAAAATTTGATCTCCTAGGACAATGTCCTCCTAGACCATTAAATGGCTCTTCTTCTAGTTGAACTGCAAGTTTATTCCCATACTTCATCTCAGCACTTTCTCAAGATATCCAAGGCTTGTTCGAAATATGCACCATAGGTGGAGAAGTCAACCATGAAGACTTCTATACCATTGCTAATTTGTTGCTGAAAAATGCTGAGGACTAAGCATTGGAAGGTTATAGGAGCATTACATAGACTAAAGGGAATCTTTTTTTATGCAAAATTTTCCCAAGGACTTGTGAACATTACTTTCACCTAGTCTTTTGAAGCAATTTGAATCTAATTGTAGCCAATATAGTTTTTTAGAAAACTATAGTAGTTGTGCCCTACAATAGTATCCGACACCTAGTCCACATATGACAATGAAAACTTATTTTGAAAGTGGCATGTTTAGTAGCCTGAAGTCTATATAAACTCTCCATTGCTCCCTTTTCTTTGGTACAATAACAAGTAGGCTTACCCACTCACTTTCTATCACTGGATAAATGAACCCAATTTCGAGAAGTTTACTTTTTTTTTAACAACTTGTTTTAGCTTTGGATTCTACATCCTTTACAACTTCCTCTTGGACTTTATAGTAGAGTTTGTGCAGATTTAATACTAGCATATGCATAGATCTATTCTTGTTATCTCATCATATGAATAGGCAAAGAATGTTGGCCATTTCTTGACTACTATTAACAACTTTTTATTCTACTCTTTGATGAGTTAGACATTTATAATTACAGACTTCTCATTTTCTAAGAATACATAATCTAAAGATGTCAATAAGGAGTTTACCTTCGAGGACTCCTATTCAGAAGTGTTAGGGACTTCCTATTGGTGACTGTTTGGGATCATCAACATTTTTCTTCCATCTTGTGACTAGAATCATGGGAAAATGAAGGTGTTCCTTTAAACTTGAGTTTAGGTGTTTATTGGTCTCTAGAAACACCAAGGTCCAAATGCCTTCAAATAAACTCAATGGTAATAGAGCGAACTAAGCGTAAATGTGTGTTTGCTATTATGAATGTTGAAATGATTGGGTTTTTGTATGAACTGTAACTAGCTATTAATTCAAAAATCCAACTAACCTTTTTGAATATTGTGAGTCATTAAAGGCTCTTATTTTGTCAGGTCACCTAGACTATATAGTCCCTATAGTATGTTGCTTAAAACAAATAAAATTTCACCAAAATACTCACAATTTTACAAAAATCTACTCCTAGTTTTCCTTAGAGAGAAAATTATACAAGAAAAATAGAAATATTATGAGATTCTATGGATTGTAAAAGAGAAGAAGATAAAAAGCATATTTGTGTGAAATCTCAAACATTTAAGTGAGATAAATTAAACATGAGGAAACACTTCGAAATAAAAGCTATTCCAATTCAACCTAAAGTGTTACAAATTTTTCAAACCCTCCAAGCTCAACAAGCAATTTCGTAAAAAACACTTCTAAAAAACTAACAAAATGCTTTATAAAAGACAAAATACAAGCTATTGTATGGCTATTCAATAGTTTTCAAGAATTGCAATAATAGAGCTATCAAAAAAGGTATAACAATTTCAAGATTGAACATTAAGAAAAATGTTTAAAATTGAAGTTATTTCAAGTTAGCTTAAAATATCAAATATTTTCTAGACTCTCTAGACTCAAACATGCAATTTCATAAAGACATTACTATTAAATTACTCAAGATGCTTTTCAAAGGAAAATATAAGCTCTTACATGGCTAACTAATAGAAATATAGAATTGCAAGAAAATAGAGCTA
>MNCI01030450.1:0-12517 GCA_015680685.1 Gnetum montanum | reverse complement strand
TTTTTTTTTTTGCAATTTTAGAATTATATACTTAGTCTACAACCTTGTCTAAACCCTCATAATTAATACTTGGAAAAATGAGGTGAAAAAAATTAATTATCACTAAGGAGGAAGGTCTTAGTCCTAATAACATTATTGTTACTTATCAACATCCATGCTTAAACTTAAAATAACAAAAGCATTTGAGATATAAAATGATGGCTTAATACTAATATTTGTATCAAAACATGATTCACTAAAAAATGGTAGTATAACTTTTGGATGACCTTCACCTTGCCATTAATCTTGTGTTAAGAATCTTTAGCATTAGCTTTAACCCTTTTGTCAACACTAGTTTTAATCTATAAGTTAATAGTATTCTTGTGAGGTAAGGAAAAATTTTCCTTATGATGAGTAGCAAGTAGTCCCTCTACTCAACCATATGAATCATAAGCATTCACTAGCAATTTGGCTGAATTTTGTGGACTTAGCTCCTAAGTCTATCGATAGACAAAGATATTGAGAATTATGATTATTGTCTTCTTGGCTTTCACTTGTGTAAGTGCATTTCTATGGTTAAGTTTAAGCCAAGGCATATTATATTTGTTTATATTTTATATTTTTTGTTTAACTTAAGTGTCGAAATAAAGATAATTAATTAGAAATTAACTACTTAGCTATTTAGTGATCCTTAGGCAAACTAACCTAACATAAGCATCTGGGCCCACTTTCCGTACACATCCTAAACATATCTTAACACCACTGGATTACCAAGTATCTATTACTGGGTGTATCTATCATGTCATTCATCATCATCTTGATCCCAACTATTCTTTCTCTTATCATCGCCTCTGCTTCTGCTATTGGAGTTGGAGGAGGAAGACAATGAGGATGATAAAGAGGGCAAGGAAGAAGAAGAATCAAAACCAAAGTGGTGCATATGGGATTTTCTTCTTTGACCCCTACCTCATTCCTTGTGTTTGTCTTTATCTTTGTGCTTGTCATCATCCTTGCCTTTGGGTGATTTGTTGTAGCTACCGTCTTTTGAGGCCCCTTGGTGTTGAGAACCCTTTTTCCCATTACCAAGATTATCTATAGTTGATTGCAACCATTGGTTAAGGGTCTCCCCATTAAAGAAAGGGGGATAGTCTATGTATTGGGAAGCTCCTGAAAAGAAATCCTCACTGATGAGCAACAAGTAGTCCTTATGCCTAACCATACAAATCATTAGCATTCACTAAGTGATCTAGTTTAATTTTATAGACTTTAGCTCTCTAAGTACACTGGGTCTAGGCAGTAAATCTAACATACATGATCGTTGTCTTCTTAGTTTCACTTGTGAAGTGCAAGTATATGGTTAAGTGTAATTGAGGCATATGATTTTTTATCATTTTATATTTATTGTTTAAATTTCCTAAGTGCCAAAAAATAGAGTAATTAAATGTTTGATTAATTAAATAATTAGCTAATATCCTAACTAATCCTAACATAAGAATCTATTCCCATTTACCGTACACATCCTGAACCATGTTACAACGTTATTGGGTTACTAAATGTTAAGCACTACTGGGATTACTAAATGTTAACATATGCTCAAAATGGTTGCACTTATGTATATTAATTAATCACTATTTAATTAATTAACCAAATTCATTAAAGTAAATTACTTAAAATAAAAAATGCATTAAGTAAACATTAGGCTAATTCCAAATGCTACAAGGTTTATGAAGGAAGCTCCTCTTTATTGTCAATCACATCAAGGGGCTCAGGTACATTACTATTTGAATAAAGATCCATACACTTCTTACTCCTACTGTGGGCACTTAGAAAATATTTTAATTGTCAAATGAAAAAAATGCAAGAGCTTCGCTAGGATACTAATAGTTATATTCCATAAATGTGGCTAGTAAGCATGTATTTATGGATAAAGATAGATACTTCATTAACAGGGTCACATTAATGCATCAAATCACATGTCAAGGAGATCATGTCAATGACATCCCATCGACACAGCCCATGGAAGATGCTTTATCATACCCCCACGACTGAATAAAAACTCATCCTTGAGTGAACAAAAGGAGAAAGAAGTTTCTTTACAAAATTTTGGGAAGGTATGGGATTATTAACTAACTAACTAACACACAAATTGAATTAACAAACACTATGTGCCTAAGTGTATGGATTTACAATTATTACAAAAATTGGTGTTCATGACAAAAAAATTGAACACCATGACAAAAATTGATAGCACAACTCCTCTGGCGACTTGAAGATCAGAAGAAGGTCAAATGGTCCTAGGTGATGGAGGTTCTTGAGGTTTTGAAGAACCTTCTCCTAACTCTGGTACAAGTGGTTGTTGCAGTTAAGGCTACAGTTGTGGCTATCTAGCTATAGCTGCAGCTTCTGGTAGAAGATAGAAAGCATCCAACAATGCTTTCATTTTTTGTTCCTTACTCTTGGGATCATACACAATCCATGTAGTATCACCAATGTAGACCAATATGGAAACATCCCAATGATAAGGCATTTCAGGTGATGAGTGGTGAGGTACCCCCTACATCCAACCATACGAATCACAAGCGTTCACACACGATCTAATCGAATTCCATGGATGGGACTAGTCATGGCATCTAGATCATTATTCCTTCATTGTAGTTCACTGTCTTCCCACTTAGAATAGTGGTAGCTTTGTCACATATGATTTAGTTCAAAGTGAGACATATGATAATTGGTGTTGTTGCGAAATTATCCTACTCTTAACGATAATAAAGAAATTAATTATTTAAACTAATAAACAACAAAAAGTAAAGCCTAAACTAGCCTACGAGTGATGAGTGTTTGTTCCAAGCTTGCTATACACATCTTGAACCCACATATCTAGTACTGGAAGTACCAAGCATTATGCTACTAGCTGAACAAAGCAATAACACTACGTGGATTACCCAAGTGAATATATGTTTACACTCAAAATTGGTCACATTCATTCTACCAATTCATTAACATACATGGAAAAGTAAATATTAACTAAGTACATAGAATATAAATTACATTAAAAGTAAATTTAATCTAAGTCAAAGTGCTACAATGAATAAGAATCAATCTCAATCTTATTGTCATTCATGGAATATGTCCAGGAACATTGCCCCTCAAATAAGATGACCTACAACTAACTCAAATCCACACTATAGGCCCTCACTAATTGTTCTTTAAGACTATGGAATAAAATTGCAAGAGTTCAACTACTCTATTGACAAAAGAATGTCATAAACATGGCTATGAGCACATGTTTATAGATTTTATTATTGGGTTGTGTTGATGGGGCCTCGTAGACATAGCAAATGATACATCGATGTAGCCCCGTTGATGGGGTGACACCACTTAAACGAGGCCCCATAGATGGGGGCTCATTGACGAGGTTGAGTTAATAGGGTCACATCAACAAGGCCCCATCAATGTAACACTTTGATGCTCATGATACCCCCATGACTAAATGAAAAGTCATCCTCAAGTTCCTTTACAAAATTGGAAAGGTATAGGATTATTGACTGACTCTTAACATAACAAATTGACATGACAAAACTAAGTGTCGCATTACAAAAACATACTCGAGTGAATGCATACAAAATAATAGTGATAAAAATACTGGATAGACATTGAAGATTACAAAATTTGCAAAGGTCTTCAAAAATTCATTGAAGATACTTCTTCTTGTTGTTGCTAGCAATGGAAAACTTCCAACCTTGATTATTATGTTGATGCTTCCCTATTTATGTACAACATTCTTAAAGGATGGACTAAATTTTCTTTTCATCATCCCATGGATCTAGTAAACATGTGAAGTTTGAGTTGCTATCTTGTAGGGCATATCCTCCGTTATTTTCCTCTTGGCTTCATTTTCATTCTTGGCAAAAGACCTTCTTCCTTAGGCATTTCTTTTAACATCACTTGTAGTCACCAAAGGATCAACATGATTTTTTGTAAATTTTTCCTTAATAATCAACCCTTTTCGGATCCCTTAGTTGATATTTAAGCATAAGGTGATGACAACTTACTATGCCCAAGGCCATGAGGTAACTAAAACCATCAAGTTGTTTACATTATTTTGATCAATTACTATTAGCTACCATGATGTTTGAAAATAGGATGTTTGAAAAATTTCAAAGTGGACATCTCTAGCCCCCATGACTAATACGTGTAACTTTGCAAGTGCACAAGTTTTTGAACAATTGAAACCAATATTCTAATTGAAAAGATGGCCAAGAAATATTAATGGTTATGGAAATAGAAAAGTAGGAGAAATTAATGAAACAAATAAGAAGTAGTTTCAAAAGTATGCATAAATTTAGAGAAACTATCACTGCTGTTCTAGAAAATTTGAAGGTTATTTCAAAGCCATGATCAACAAAAGTTATGCAAGTGGGTCCTCCCCAAAGCAGGCTTCTACCATAATGCCCTTACATAACCACTTCTATAAATGTTTGTGGGCATCCTAGAAGTTAAATGTAGATCATGTCTTTGTTCCAAGCAACACATAACTATCGTGATTGGGATGTTGTACTATACTACATAAAACCAAAAGGCTCATAATCACATATACTAGTAAGGTGAATGGATGAGAAGGGATTGCAGAGATCAGGATGTAAGGTAATTGACCATGTTCACAATAGGTTCTTGTGAAAAATGTGATTAAAATGATCAACATACCTATTCATCCAAGTTCAGACCAAGTCCATACCATGAACAGTGACCTTGCATTGATGTGTTTCTTCCTGTCGACCACCATGAATCCACAACCACCTCAAAGAACAATTATCACTCCAAAAAGAGAAGAAAAGAGAAGAAGAACGAAAGAGCCTTAGTTAGAGGGGCACCTTCAAGCATGGGTAACATGTCTTTCTAGCCCCATAACCAATGCTTGTAACCCATTATTGTGTCTAAGGGGTGTGCTTTAAACTTATATTTATATTTTTTCTTTTTATTCCTTTTTCTGATTTTTGTTATTTTTTCATTCATTTTTTGCTTCTATTTTCTTTGGATTTTTTAAAAAAATTGAAATGGAAATCACGCCATGCAAAGACATAGCTTTCTATTTATTGATTAATGAAGGAGTGTTGATACGTTCTAAGAGGAATCATAAACCACATGAAAGAAGTCAAGAAGAAAACCCAACAAGTCCCCTTAAGGTCACACTTTTTGCCATTCCCACTTGGTCATTCTCTCTTTCTTCAAGGTACAATGATTATTGATTAATTTCAGTTTCATGAAATAAGAACAAAATTGTTTCCATGTAAAAGACCTTTTATTTAGAGAATTGGAGGGATGGATGAAGTGGTTTTAATACTTTCTAAAATTACTTACCCAATCATCTTGATAGTATAAAACAAAAATCTAACATATAGCATTGACTTTTGCATCATGACTTGTAATATTGTTAACAAAAACATGAAATACATTTAGAAAAGATAAAGAGAATGACTCAAGTAAAGAGAAAAATATAAACAAAAAAATATTAACAAATGGAAAACATATAAAGGATTAAAAAATTTTGGAAGAAATAGGAAAATGATAAAAAATTGTAAAACAAAAAAGGTGAAAAATACTTATTAGTTCTTGAACCAGGATGGAGCATCTCCCCCACAATTAATCTTATGGCTGCACATTTGGGAAATGGATTACAAAATCCCCTAGTTATACACCACTAGTTTCCCATCTATCACCATTATTGATTTAAGTAATCGTGTGGTAGCACATCTAATATTGGTAATAGTCTTGTTTGGATCATTCAGAGATGTATCTTCATCTGGACTTGAAGGTATTTCCATTTTGGGGGATCCATAGGTGTTTTCTTTCTCTTCTTGATTTTCTATTTTAATTCTCTGGTCTCCATTTTAATATCCTTTTCCAATGTATAATCAAAGTGTAAGATATATGTGTCTAAGTCCTTTGTTTGGTCCATTTTCTTAAGTCTAGAACTAATAACTGGATCAGTTGCCTCCATGCATCTTTAAAAAAATTTTATATTCTCATTTTCAAGCCACTAGGTGTCTTCTGGTTTAGTGGCTACTATGTAGATTGGTTTTTGCTCACACACTTGCTTGTGAACTTTATTATGGGCTATGTTAATATTTTGAATTTCTAGACCACAACTACACCCTTTACTGTTAGTAGCGATGCATGGATTCTTCTATCTTTCCACAGTGCTAGATTCATCACTTCTGTTAGGTGTTGGAGTAACGACGAATGTTGGCCCTTGCATAGGATTGGAAGACATAGGTTGTGAAAGGAAGGGTGGTTCACTTGATTGGCATTGTGCTGGTTTGCACGAGTTAGTAGCTCCATGAGTGTTGTGCTTATGTGTGGGAACCATCTTAAAGAAAGAACATTTCTGAGATTGTGGTGGAGATTTATTGGCATTATCATTTCTGTGTATGTTCGCAACATAAGTGGCATTCTCTCAGTGATGTCATGGTGCTAAACCTTCCTATGTTACTAGTGGTAACATATGGTGGAGGGAGGTATGAGAATATTAAGGATATGATGAAGGATGAGAGGTGTGAGGTGCTGATCCATTGAAAGATGTTGTGGGTTGATGATATTTAGGAGAGTGGTAGTGGAAATTTGAAGTATAGTAAGTAGAATTAGTTGGGGAAATAGGTTGTTGAACATAATATTCATACAGGTTCATATGATAGTAAGGGTAGCATTGGTTTGATGATGGCCTTCTCCATGACTATGGGTTTTGCCACTTCATTGGATGGCAATGTTGAGGTTGGTAAGAAGTCCCACTAGGATAGTACGATTGGTTGTAGGACTGTCTATAATTACCTTGTGAGAAGGGTAATTTCCTAGGCATTTGCTTTTGTATGAACTTTGGATTCAATGCAAAAGCCCCTGTAGAAGTAACATGACTGGGCAATAGCCCTTCAGATGATCATATATGTAGATGTCACATCCATGATCTTCTTCAATGGTTGAGCCTATAGCCTTTTCTTCTACAACCATTTTCCCTTTTTGCTGATAATTGTTCCTAGCTATTTCTTGGTTCTTTTTTCTCCTTTTGTTATGATCACTTGGTTCATTTTACGTTGCTCTCTCCTCTATGATTTCTACACAAGTTGTAACTTTTTCATTTATCCATTCTGACGTCTTATCTAGCTTTGCTTGAAGCTCATCGATATACTTTTGTATTGGCAAGGTTTGTTGTGAAATCACCTCATTGAGAGCTATCTATTTTTCCTCATCATAAATATTGAAGAGTTGGGTCCTAGTGATTTCTCTCAACATTCTCTCATTAACATAGCTCCCCTTCTTCTCTTTCCACACACTTGATTAGATTTTGGATCTGATGGTTCCCTAGTTCATATAATTAACCTTGAGCATACATTCCAAGGGTCTCTATTGTTTGAATATGAAACCCATCTATGATGTGGAAAAGTTGCTCTTCTTGAGAGAAACCATGGCTTGAACATTTATTCAGTAGAGAATAGTATCTATCTAGGGCCATATCCAAGGGTTCATGTTGTTCTTATTTCTATCCTTGGATTTATTTCCTTAGGTTGGACACCCTTGCATAGCTTTGGTATTTCTTGTTGAAGAGTTCTAGCATTGTGGACCACCAATGGATTGAATTTGGTTTCAACAATCTATACCACACTTCAACTTTGTCTATTAGTGTCCTAGGAAAGAGCTTAAGCTTTTTTCCACCTACTTTCAATGTTTTGTAAGATGTAGGCATCATGGAAGGCTTACAAATGATGTTGTGGATTAGAATGATAGGCTCCCATAAATTTAGGGAGTTATTCATATCAAGCCTTTTGATGCAACTTTCCTTGTGATGCCTATAGGGTATTTTAACTATCCCTATGATCTACATCATACTCTTAGTGGCCAACAAGGGTTCATTGTCATTAGACATGTTGTGGTGAAAATTTCTATTTCTATTTTTCTGATTATGAAAAGTTTGTCTATGTTCATTTTGATGTCTTTGATTTTACCCTTAGTTTTGATTTCTATTTTTATTTTGATCCCATAATGGAGCTCTATCTCTATTCCTACATTCATCTTTGTTAGAACTATATGTTGAAGAGGAAGAAGAAGATGAGGAATTGGAAGAGTCACCATGGCTTCTATAGTGCTCCCTATGGTCCCTTGATTTATCTTTTTTAGGTTTTGAGGAGATCCTAGGCCTTGAGGCTTCCCCTATTCTAGGACTTACTTCATCTTATCTAAGATTTTTTGCCTTAGGTCAATGTAGTCCTTAAGTGTAGTCAAGATGGTCATGAACATATGAAACCCCCACATAAGGTTAGTCACTCTAATTTTCTTTAATACATAGCTCATTAATTCTCTAATGAATGTTCTCTCCATCCGATGCATTATCACTTCCCTGTGAAAGAGACCTTTTTGTTAATTTATGATGTGTGTGACTTAATATTTTCTAAAAGATAAATCATTAATGCATTTACAATGATTGTGTGTAATATAACTAATCTAGATAACTAGCATAATCTCTAGGAATGATGCCAATGATGAGTGGCGAGGTACACCTACACTCAACCATACAAATCACAAGCATTCAAGCATGATTTGGTTAAATTACCTAGATGGGACTAGTTGTGGCATCTAGATCATTATGCCTTGATCATAATTTGTTGTCTTCCCACTTGGACTAGTGGTAGCTTTGTCACATATGGTTCAGTCCAAAGTGAGACATATGATAATTGATGTTGTTGCGACCTTATGCTACTTTTAACAATGATAAAGAAATCAATTATTTAAACTAATTAACAATAAAAAGTAAAGTCTAAACTAGCCCACAGGCGATCAATGTCCCTTCCTAGCTTGCTGTACATGTCAGAAGTGCTATGCTATTGAGTGAACCAAGTAATAATGTTGCTGGGATTACCAACTGAATATGTGTTTACACTCAAAATTGGTCATGCTCATTCTGCCAATTCATTAACATGCATGGAAATGTAAATATTAACTAAGTACATGGAATATAAATTGCATTAAAACTACATTTAATTTAGGTCAAAGTGCTACAATGAATAAGAATCAATCTTGATCTTATTATCATTCATGGAATTTGTCTAGGTACATTGCCACTCGAATAAGACGTCATACAACCAACTCAGATCCATACTACAGGTACTCACTAACTATTCTCTAAGACTATGAAATAAAACTACAAGAGTTTAGCTATTCTATTGATAAAAGAATGTCATAAACATAGTTTTGAGTGTATATTTATAAATTTTATTTGTTGGGCTATGTTGATAGGGCCCCGTAGATGTAGCAAATGCTACGTTGATGTAGCCCCATTGACAAGGCAACATCATGTAAATAAGGCCCCATTGACGAGGGCCTGTCAATGAGGCCTTTTTGATGTGACACTTTGATGCTCATCAGTAGGGAACAACTCCTTGATGTTAACAAACTAAGTAGTGAACTATTTGCATTCAATGTCAAATGCCCTGAGTGCATTTCGTAGCTCTTGGTAGTCATTCATTCTTTTGGCCAAGTTCTTTGTTATTGATCTTTGATCAGTGAACTTCACCTTGAAAACCTTGGGTTCAATGTTGGTTATTTCCAACTTTTGTTTTGCTTCTTTATGGTGCTTGAACTCTGCCTTGTACAGAAGGTACAAGATGGCCACCTAGTTCTCTAGTTTAGACCTCAGCCTTCTAGTGGTTAACATTGCCAAGTTTGAATGATGAAGGTTGGCAAGTTTCATGTACTTCATCATCTCCTCAATCTATAACTCCTTGAGGAAGATTTTAGATTTTTTATATTCATTTAGTCCATCAAAGATGGGCTACCAAACATCACCTCCTTTTTGGAGTTGCTGGAGAGCCTCATTCACCTTCACCTTCACCAGTTGGATGTGTTTCTCATTGATTTCCTTCTGTAATCCAACTTCCTTCCTATAATGATTCTAGATCCTTTTTAATTTGAGGACCTCATGTTTCTAGGTGGCGATTTCAATGGTAGACTTCTAGTAAAGGGCATGCACCTCCTTCATTGAGAGATTTCTACAACCAACCTCCTTAATTTAGTGTTCATCCTAGTAAGTTGGTCTTGCTATTATCAGATGAATTCGGCAATCTAATCTTTTTGCATTTCAACATTTTAAAGGTGATGATTTTCTTAGATCAGCCTTATGTTCTCTTGATGAACCTCCGACATCTCCTTTTGAATGTTGTATGTAGTGGCATCTGCAATGGCTTGGTCAAAGACTACTGACTCCTTCACATACTCAGCCTCTTTAAATTTTTATTGAAGTTATTGAAAAGCTTCATCTCTTAAGACTACTTAGCTAAGTATGGTAGGATTAACGAGGTGGACTTTAAGTTTCATAACTTTTGTAGCTAAGTATTGAGTCTCAGCTTGGGCTATTTCATGTTGTGCATTAGAAATTAAAACCTTTCCCTTAGCCTCAAGTAGATCCAACTAGTTTTTTGAAATGGTTTCTAGGATATCAAAGATATTCAAAATTAATTACTCAGTTCTTACCATTCGATTTAGCAACTCTTCATGTTGGGCTACACTAAATATCCTAGTTCCTACTCCTACAGACACATGGATGTCTCTAAGTTCAGTAACATCTTGTATAGATGCTATAGGGGCATTGAGTGCATTGGCCACTATGTCAACTATCACTTCTACTATTGTTTCCTACCCTTGGTGCTGCATCGCCACAATAGTTGCCCCCTCACTCTCCTCTAAGCACACTAAAAAGGTATTGGCATTCCCAGAGATTTCTTGGAATGGCTATCATTGAGAGAGGGACATCGTTACCTCTTTGGAACTAGGATTTGATCTTGTGGGCACTTACATTATTTGGGTATGAAACACTGGCACCAAACCCTCCATCCTACTAATTTATCTTACCAGCTGGTTGAGATGACTTAACATTGGCCTATAGATAGAGGATTCACCACCACTCGATCTTGCCTACTACCATCGCAAGAGTTGCTCATAGAGTTTGTGCATGTGCTCAATGATAGCATAGGAGTTTGGTGCTATTTATTCATGAGTGGGCTGTGGTGGTGACTTCTCCTCTTCTATCACCTTGGTAGACACTTTATCTTTCATCATTTCCATCCAAGAGGTGAAAGGAGCATGTTTATTAGCATTATTGGAATAGCAGGCTATTCCTACCCTTATACATAATTTCCAAATGAGGCATAGAAATGGGAGTGCCTTCCTCCCACGTTTATTTTCTTTAAAATGCTTCTTCATCTTAAGGTAGATCAACTAAGGGAGGTTGATCAAAATTTTTTTGCTCAATGCAACGCATGCGCAAGCAGTGAAGGCTATCACGTTGCTAAGAATTATTGTCAAATTGAGGTGGTAGGCTACCATTTTAAAGTATGCATGCTCATCCAATGTGAGTGCACCAAACTCTGTAGGGTCAACACCATTGCACTGCTGGACCCACTTCTTTTTGACTTCTAGGTCCACTTGCATTGAATTCTTTGCCAAGTTTGCCCAATTTCTAGCAACCCAAGGGCCTCAAAAATGGCCCTCATTGAGTAGGACATAGTAATGTTCTTAATTTTCATTGTGGAATTGCCCTGCCTATTATTCTAGAAAAGGTATGTTTCTTCCATGTAGCAGTCTCCACTAGAAGTAAGAATGGGCCACATGGAAGAAGTCTAGAGTTGAGCCTTAACATTATTAGGGTAAAGTCTAGGAAAGATTCAAAGTTTAGTTTAGGAAAAACTATTTTTTGAATCTCCCTAGACTTGATTTGCCTTAAGTAGGCCTCTATCAAAGTGACCTCAAGGTTCAGTCTTGGTCCAGGTGTCTCATCCCAATGGGACTGCTTCATTTTAGGCTCTAGAATCTACTAGACAAATTCCACTTTAGGGTTCTCTTGAATAGGTCCCATTGCATGCATCTCGATCACCTACTCCTAGGGCTACTCTTGTTGGCCCCTTCTAGTTCTAGGCCACTTATCCCTTGGTTGAGATGACCCTCCTTCCTATGGATACTTTGGTCTAAGTGTCATCTATAATCACAGCATGACCAAGAATTAGCATTTAATGTGTAACAAAGAACATTTAGCTACCTTGTCTCTTATACTAGTTACACCTGGCTAAGTTGTGATCATGGTGGATTAATAATTTTAATATTATTTTATTTTAATGTCTACCAAAGGTTTTTGGGAAGGTTTAACTCTCATAAATTAGTGATTTTAGTATTATTTTATTGGTTAAACCTTGTGGGAGTTAGAAAATTTTCAAAAACATTTTTGTTAGAAACCTAAGGTTTGTAGCCCCCATGACGTAGAGCTCACCTCCAATATTTGTAGGAACGAAGAACAAGATTAATCGAACAAGTGATATGAAAGTCATGGGCTCTAGAAGGTTCTAGGCTCTAAAAACTACAAAAACTCCCTTACTGTTTTGAAGTAAATGACAAAAATTTCCAAAGTGTTGCACAATATTTATAGGTTTTATGGCTACATCAATGGGCTTTTGTAAATAGGCTCACATCAATGCAAGGGGCTGCATCAACGGGATTCCATTGA
>MNCI01030432.1:251282-281510 GCA_015680685.1 Gnetum montanum | reverse complement strand
AGGGGTTTGATCCCAAGTTTGTGGATCTTTGTATTCAGTAGGCTTTGAGGAGCTACTCCTTTGATATTGATGGTAGACTTTGGGGCTTTTCCAAGTTAGGTCAAGGGCTCAGATAGGGGGATCGCCTCTCCCTGCTCCTATTCATTATTTCCATGGACATGTTACAATATACTGTGAAGTAGAAGGTGTAAGAGGTCTGAAAGTTGCAAGAATTGAATGCCTTGCTGAGAATCACACTAACGATACTATCATATTCTCATTAGCGGTTGTTCTTCAAGCCCTTGCACTTAATCAAGCACTTGATCGAATGGCCCAGGCGGTGGGCCTTAAGATAAATAGAGCAAAGTCGACAATCCATTTGGTGAATGCTGACGATCAAGTCAAGGGTAGGACCTCCTAGATACTCAGGTCAAATAGGCTCTAAAACAAAAGAATAGGACAGGACCTTCTAAAACACCCTTACTCCTAGGACAAATGGAGGAGGAGAAGGGTAGCAAACAACAAGAAAATGGACAGGACCTTCTAAACACCCTTACTCAGGTCAAATAGGCTCTAAAACAAAAGAATACAACCTTGAGCCTGTATGACCTGGTAATGACCTCCACTGCACACTGTGAGGCCTTGGTTCGCATGTTAACGTCGATACCAATTGACAAAAACATGCCAGCAAAGGAGAAAGCAATCCATGCAGTTATGCTTCCTTCTATGCCTAAAGAACTATGGCCAGCTTAGTTGACATTGCATGATGAATCCATTAAGGATGACCCTAAAAAGGGTCAGGCAACAATAGCACCCCTGTTCATCATAATTCAGGTCGGTCAACACAAGATCCAAAGAGTACACATTGATGAAGGGGCTGCTATAAATGTCATCCCATTCCCCATAGTGGACAAACTGGGTTTGGTTGATCAAATCAAACCCACAACAACCTTGTGTTTGAAGTCATTCAACGGAGCGCGAGTAGTCGTAAAAGGCACTGTCCACATCAACTTTATAGTAGGGGACCAGTTCCCCACCAGCACAACATTCATCATAGTAGAAGAGATGTCTAGGTTTAACTTGATCTTGGGGAGATCGTGGTTAGCCCAA
Organism: Gnetum montanum; assembly: GCA_015680685.1. NCBI lineage: Eukaryota > Viridiplantae > Streptophyta > Gnetopsida > Gnetales > Gnetaceae > Gnetum > Gnetum montanum. The sequence goes on along the minus strand of MNCI01030432.1, from coordinate 280,421 downwards.
CTCAGGGCTGTCTCTTCACCCATACATAAAGAGATCCACTTACACGGGTAGGGAGGTGGTAATTTATGGTGACAAAGTGGTCACCCAAGTAATAAACAATGTCAACATGGAGCAGGGTTTAGAAGTAACAACCTCTGAAAATGAAGCACCTATCGCTACTGAGGCTACTTGTTTGGCTAGTGAGTTGGCCCAAAATGCCAGTTCAGAAAATGAAACTACGTGGGCCAAGTTGCCTCTTCAAGTGGTGGATAACGATATAGAAGAATACCGCAATAAAGCCCCTCAGCCTTATGCATCACCGAGCCCACGATGGGTTAGGAAGAAGCTACAAGAATGATCGTCACTTATATTAGCGTAATTACTGCACTACTTCCAACACGATCATCACTTACATCAACCATACATTCATTCTTCATAATGTTTGCTTCATATTCGTTCATTTACACTAGTGTTTATCTTATTCTTTAAATTGTTTGCATTACGCCCACTGTTTACATCACAAAATGGCCCGCTAAGGCCTAAAATTGGAAAACATTTTCTTTACCATCATCCAATGGCCCGAGATGGCCTAAAACTAGCAATGGTCTAGAATGGCCTTAAACTATTGTTACAGTCCAAAATGGCCTAAAACTAAAATGAGATGCCCCTAAGGAGCTTAATTAATTAATAATAATAAGACAAAGAACAGACTAAAAAAAATACAACACACTAACTAAAATGAAATAAATCTTTTTATTCCATCCGTCATTCAAAATATTAATCGATAAGGTTTACAAAATTTTTTGAGAATCCAAAAATAAGAATAAAACTCTTTGTTGCTACGCTATGAGTCTTCACCTGCACTACCATCCCTTGCCTCAGTGGGTCTTGCATTTTCATTTGGATCCTGCATAACAAAAAAAAATAAACTAATCAGTTAGAGCTACAACAAACATTCTGATAAAATAAATTATCACACCATAAATAAAAAAAAGTGATTAACCTGAGACGGTCCCACGTTCGTTTTGGGGGTTATCCAATCCATGCCAGCCGCCAGGCATTACAAGATCTCCTCCTCGGTAATGTCGGCCCAATTCCTGTCTCCCAGATCAGCGTTCGCTGCAACTTTCTCCTTTTCTATGGCTGTCCATCTCAGTGGTCCTGGAGAAAAGGTGGCAATGGTGGTCTCACCTGTGGGAAAAGTCATCTCCCTTTCGGGAGATTCACTGACTGTCACCTATTGCATGAACCTTTCATAAGCTCCATAAGCACCAATAATGTCAAGGAATACCTCATAGGTATGCAACTTGATGAAAGCATCATGATATTATTTACGGTAGGTGGCACATTCTAGCTTATACATATGTTTATGATTCTTTTGTGCCTACCCCCACTCATAAACTTTTGCGCTGTGATCCTTCCAATCTTGGTTCTTTTGGGCTAGAAGGTCCATTTGCATACGTTGTTTGATTATTTCATGTGTGGCTTTGTTGTTGCGTCGCACGGCCGTCCAATACCTCCCATAGTTGATGACGGTCGTGCATCAACTACCATCATTAGTGTCGTGGGCCAATAAGAATTCGTTCCTAGATTGGAGATCCCCAACCTCAGTAGTTAGGTTAGCCTTTTCCTTCTTGAGCCTTTACACTCATTTTTAGAGGTCTTCGTTTACATGCCTACATTCCCACAAGGAGCGTGCCAAGTACAACACAGATTTGCTTGCCTTGTCGTATATGTGACAAGGTACTTTGGTTACCTCATTTGGGAATTCGAGCATAGCGTTGACCTCAATTGCTTGCTTAGGGTCCCACTTGAGGCGAAAGGCTACCAACCACACATAGAAAAGCATTAGCCACACTGACATAGAAAAATTGTAACAATATAGGAAGCTTAGCATAGCAACATTAACTTACCTACTTCCGGGTTGATTTGCTTCAGACGGTCAATCATGTTGTCAACCACCCCCTTCATAAAAGTGAATTTTTCAGGGATCTCAGTCCACTGTCACAGGTAGATTGAAGAAGGGCTAGAAGTATCAATAGTGGTGNACACTATCAAATAAGCGGTCAAACTCACTAGCATCAAAATAGAGCCCCTCTCCTTCCAGCTGCTCTAACAACGTAGCAACATCCTCAATACTCATATGCTCTAGCGCTAAACTACTCTCGACGAAGGGGTCATCAGTAGGGGCTTCTTCTTGATTGGCAGGGGCCTCTTCCTCATTGGTTGAGGCCCTTTCTTCGCTGATAGAGGCCTCCTCTTTATCAGCAGGGACCTGTGCCTCACTAGGCAAAGCCCTTTCTTCTGCAGCAGGGGCCCCTTCTTCGTCGATCGAGGCCCTTTCCTCTATGGTTGGAACCTCCTCATCTTTGCCAATCACCCCTATTCTAGGGGCCATCACCTCTTCCTTTCCTTCTTCTTCTTCTTCTTCTGCTAATAAAGCATAATCACAGTAGGCAAGATATACCAACTTGAAATAGATGCTATGTTGTGCAATGCTACCTAGCATAACACAGTGTAGCGAGCGTTAGCCAAATAAAAAAAATAGTTACCAATTGGATGCTGCACTCTACGAAGTTTGAGTCACAACTTCTTCCCCCTCTCTTCGTTAGTACGGGGAGTCTTGTCGATAGGCGGGACCTCTTACGTTGTAAGTTAGTCACCACTATTTCTGCAATGAGGTGTTCTCCCCTTGTCATGCTACCCGTGGTAATGGGAGATGCCTCTCCCATGCTGTCCTAGGCATGAAAGGCACATGCCACCCTATCCCTAGTCGTCATCGAAAGCGATTCTCCAATAGCTTCTAGGGGATCTTGGGATGCGTGGTATGGAAGACTTGGCAAATTGACGGTTTGGAAATCTGGCTGCGATCTTGTAGCACCCAAAAACCATTCTTGTGGACTACCTTGAATTCCACAAAACACCACAGTTAGGCTATAAAGAAGGCATGGTGCACTTTGAAACGAGACTCAAGCTTCCTACGGAGTTTGACCATTTTAGCCTGCAAGCCTTTGCAAAGGTATTTGGCCTAATTGTAGTGAGTCCCCTCTTCCATGAAATCCCTCATTATCCAAGCCCTTTCAATTCCAAGGATTTTTTCTTGGGAGAGTAGCTTGGGGAAGGCACGGGCTCGAAAGATAGGGTAAATCATTTTGTCCACCCATAGCTTAACCTTCTCAATGTAGATCCCCTTTCTGTCCTTTGCCTCCCCTAGCCACTCCTCAATGTCCCCCTGATGGTTTACATCTTTCTTAGATTTTTCTCCTATGGGGAGACCATAAGAAGGGACACCAAAAAGATCCACGAATAGTTGGTCATTGACTTCAAACATCACTCGTACATCGTGAACGCGTGAACAGAAGCGGTCAGCCTTCTTGGAGAAGGAGTTAGCTAGGTAGAGCATTTTGGTGGGTAGGACACTTGGGTTGATGTCCAAAAATAAGTCCACAAGCCCAGCCTCCTGAAGGTTATGGACAAGCATGGTTGAGGCCCCATTGTAGAGCCAACATTGAGTCTCCTCCACCTCCCCATACTTGAAGAAGAGGTTAGTTTCGTTACGTCCAGAGGTGATCACAATGACCTCTTCAGATTTCCTCATCACTGTAACAATTTGTAAAATAAAATAAAAAGAAAAAAAAAAGTAAAAAAAAAATAAAAGAAAAAATGACCATCACCCAAACACTTGATAGCGAATTCACAGTTTAGCACACCAGGTTTAAATGGCATGGGAAATGGTGGGAGATCCACTAGCATGTCTTCAACGGTGAGCAGCCTAAGGGATGCCCACTCCCTATCCAACCAACTGACTTCCTTACACTTTCTGTAAAATTGAGAATACTGGGTTGGGTAGGTTTTAAACTCACCCCCAAATTGGCCTATTATGTTGATGCGCATATTCCTAGTAGAGGAAAACTCTTGCATGGCCATCTGTGCCAACGCCAAGGCATCTGTATCATCGTGAAGACCACTATTGTCGACATAAAACTAGCAATAAAAAACTATATATGTTGTTAACACTTTTTTCTAGCATAACATGGATTACAGAACACGATGAGATACCTGCATAGAACTCACCTGCTGGCATAGTAAACGGTCCCAAGTGGGTTTTGAAAATAGGTGCCCATGTGACGGGCAACAAATAACGTGTTGTACAAGTGATAGCATTTATACTTAGGCATGTCCCAGATCCAACTTAAGAGTCTCAAGCCTTTTGGACATTGGTTGGAGCCTTCTTCTTGCTCACCCCCAATTGACTCATCAGTCAAAAATTTTAGGATGCCCCGGTTTGCCTTGGGCAACAGTGTTTTTGTGATTGCGACTGCTGTCTCCGCTGATAAGTGTGACCAAATGATCACACTAAAATAGCGGAGGAGGAACTGTAAGAAGTCCCGTGCGCCCTCCCAGAACCAGACCGTTTGCCACCCCACATGCACATGGGGAGGCGGAACGCTGGCCATTAGTTCATTGAGATAGCACAAGACTCCTACAATCTCCAGGATAATTGAAATGGGCTTTAACATGACCCTACAAAATAAAGCATCAAACGTTAGCACTATGTTCAGGTGAATTTTACACCTAGCGTAGTGTAATCATCTAATCACATATAGCATAACATAACCTTTCTTTACACATAGCTTAGCATGTTCTCCCGGTCACAAATTTTTCTGTAATAGAAAACAAAGTTAATCATTATAGGCGATATTACAAAGTGGCACTTACAACGTAGCATAGCCATTAGACAACATAACAGGTATGCAGCGTAACGATTACATGCACGCTTAAGGGTGACAACTACGATATGTACAACATAGTAAGATAGCGAATGAAAAAGCACAGGCAGACACATGACAAGATCACAAACATAGCCCTGTAACAAGCATAGCAATGTAGCAAGCGTAACAAGAAAAAGCAAAAATCTTTCGCAGCCTTAAGTAGCACATATGACAAAAAATTTACTGTCCCCACCATCTCAATGCTATCTTGCCGTACGAAATAACTTGTGCTACGTTACGATTAAGCATACATCACCCTAACAAATTTCGCAAATGACTAAACCCTTCTTAAAAACGGTACACTACTTCAAGTGTGTGCTACGTCACTTAGAATCGCCCAAACCCTTGCGACAAGGCAATCAACAATGGTGGTTAAGGCAATGTTGCATGCAACCATAGCGTAGCATCCGTACGACTGTTGTGGTCAATTGGCAGCAATAATGGCATGGGGGCCAAAACAGCAACCAAAACAATGGTAGTGGGAACAAATTTCATCACAATAATGATAACAGCATCTGGAAAACAAAGGTAATGTAGCAACTTACCAAGCAGTTGGAGCCTCCTCTCGCACTTCAACGTGTGCCTTGGACAGGCACCATAGAGTGTCCTTCACCTCGTCTACTTTAGTAAGTCCTCGATGCATGCGTTCACCTTTGGGTGTCATTGTCTCACTTGCAAATTCCTTGTCAAATGCTACACTACACCCGTTTGCTCTCTCTCTCTCTGTGCAATCGCGCTACGCTATGAGTTTGGGCTCTGGTCTCTGACAATGAAAATGACAAGTTTACCAAGAGGTAAACCCCTATTTATAGCCAATGCGGTAACATACTTGCCATTTTCATGACCTGATTAATGTGGGACACCCCTTGTAGCATAGTGCTATTGTGTCATAGTAACACCTTAGCATAGCAATTGTCTACAGCATAACAGGTGGGCCCACCAAAAAAAAATTTGTTCTATCTTTACAAAGTCTACCCATTAATGGTCCACTAAGACCTTAAACTGGCAATCTTAGTTTACATAGGATGTCAACCTACAATGTAGCCTAATGATGGTCCGCAAACACCTTAAACTAGTAGATCTTAGCTTTTAAAATCTACCTATTAACGGTTCGCAAAGACCTTAAACTAGCAATTTTGGCTTTCAACTCTACCTAGTAACGGTCCGCAAAGACCTCAAACTAGCAATTCTATCATATGCTTTAACCCAATCAACAATCTGCCATGTCCTATATGGCATCTCACCAGTCATTCTATATCATAAACCAAATTACATAATATGTGATGGTCTGCTACGACCTTAAACTAGCAATGTTAGCATTCGTCTTAAGCCTCGATACGGTCCACTAAGACTTTAAATTGGTAACTTCAACTTACAAATTGTACATAGTGATTGATGATTATTCTATGTTGTATTACTACTTTACAAACATTCATTACATGTTGTTGCTACAAATAGGTATCACTTAACTTGGCTTTTTCTTATTATGACAGGTTTGACAAAAATGGCTATGCATGATGATCTACATTCGCTTTTAAACTTGACAGGTCCTCATGGCAAGCTTACGAGGCACCTAAACTCAAGATCAATAGACTGGGAATCATGTACTGAAAACACTGTAGCATCCCTGGACACATCCCTAGATTGGCCCGAACATTTAGTTCAAGCCTTAGACTTAGAGGCCGGGGATATGACCGAGGACCCTCTCATCGAAGCACCTGTAACTACATCCAGGGGGGAAGTAAAGACATTAAAAATTAGCTCCCTCCTAGATCCAAAAATACAAGAGGACGTATCTAAAGTTCTCCAAAAAAACATTAAAGTGTTTGTGTGGTCCTATAATGACATGTCGAGCTTAGACCCACAACTCATACAACATAACATTGTCTTGGACTCGCACATCAAAGCAGTTAAACAAAAGGCTCAAAAAATTAAACTCGAAATTACACTAGCCAGACATGATGAAATTACCAAGCCATATCAAGCAAGCTTCATCTGCATGATCGATTACTTAAAGTGGGTATCGAACATCGTTCTAGTCTCCAAGAAAATGGGAGGTATACGAATTTGTATAGAATTTTGGGATCTGAACAAAGCAACGATTAAAGATGACTTCCCATTACCAAGTATCGATCAACTTATTGACACTACAGCTGGTCATGCTTTACTATCCTTTATGGATGGGTTCTTAGGTTACAGTCAAATCTACATCAATCTAGAGCATCAGTTAACAACTACTTTCATGACCCCTTGGGAAACCTTTTATTACACTATGATGACCTTTGGTCTCAAAAACGCCGGAGCAACCTATCAACGAGCCATGACATATATAGTAAGCAACTACCTCTTAGAGAGACTAAACGATTACATGGATGACATAGCAATCAAGTCTACGAAAGCTATTGATCATCCCATTAATCTAGATGTAGTCCTCAAGCGTTTTCACAGGCATGACTTGCGTCTTAATCCAAAGAAATGTGTTTTCAGAGTTAAAACTAGATGCATGCTAGGGTTTGTAGTATTAGAAGCTGGAATATGAGTGGACCCTAACAAAGTTAAGGCCATCGTTAACCTAGCATCCCCTACCAACCTTAAAGAATTACACGGGTTACAAAGTAGAGTACAGTTTATCAGAAGATTTGTAGCAAAGTTGACTAAAAAGTTACACCCCATGCAATACTTGCTAAAGAAGGGGGTTAACTTCAAGTGGACAGGATAGTGCCAACAAGCCTTTGATAACTTAAAGAAAGAGCTTTTGCACCTCCCAGCTATTTACCCACCACAGAGGGATAAGCCTTTCTATATCTACCTTGCCACTTCGAACACATCTATCGCAGCATTGTTGTGTCAGAAAAGAGGTGATGGCTCTGAAATACCAGTTTATTACTTAAGTCATACACTGATAGCTTATGAGACGAAGTACAATGAAGTAGAAAGAAATTGTCTCACTCTAGTATTTGCGCTAAAAAAGTGGAGACATTACCTATTCCATAGCAAGGTTAACATTATATGCAAGAGCAACGTACTTTGGGCTGTCATGAACAATTTATACGAAAGCAGCAGGATAGCCCGATGGAAACCTATAATGGCAGAATTCGATTTACACTATGTAATCCAATTGTCAATGAAAGGACAAGCGATAGCTATGTAGCTCGCAACCTCACCCGTTAATGATCAGGAAACCATAGACCCAGAATTCCCCGATGAACATGTTAACAGCATCAACCCTGTACCATTACACTTTGAAGCTACTTTGCATTTTGACGGTGCCTCAACCACATGAGGTGGTAGTGCTACTGCCGTCATTACATTCCCCTCAGGGGACATTTGACCTTTCGCTTACCGTTTTACGTTCCTTTGTACAAACAACGTAGCTAAGTATGAAGGACTCCTCAGGGGCCTTTTAGTAGCCCAGGAATTAAAGATTCGATATTTGGCAGTCCAAGGTGATTCCCAACTCATTGTCAACTAGGTCACTAAAATCTATGCTTGTAAAGCTTCACATTTACAGCGTTATTGTGACTTGGCCAAGAGTTTGCTGAAATAGTTTACAATGATAGACATTCAACCTGTTCCATGCAACGAGAACACTATAGCAGATGCCTTAGCCATGCTAGCGTTAAACGTGCCGCCACACTTGTTCATAAATTTACCTGCTTCGATAACAGAGTGCACATACCCTATCACTTAAGTGGTACACGTTGCCTCTGTAAGTGCTACCGATGCCCAAGAGTGGTACGCTAATGTTAAAGCCTACCTTCAACACGGCGAACTCGCACACGGCTTGACATCCGCTCAAAGGGATGCGATCCGAAAGCGAGCCCGGTAGTATGTCCTTATAGGAGATAATACCTTATGAAAATGCTCCTTTGATGGGATATTGCTAACTTGTGTTAGTGGTGGGAAGGCACAAAAAATCATTGACAAAGTCCATGAAGGACTATGCGGAGGACACATAGCTCCTAGGGCTATGATAGCAAAAATCAGACGCCTAGGATATTACTGGCCTTGCATGAAATGAGATTGCCTTGCCAAAGTTAGGACGTGTGATACATGCCAACGTCATGCAAACCTTAGACATGTTTCACCTACTAAGTTGCATCCTACATAAATTACGTGGCCATTCCAACGATGGGTGCTAGATATCATAGGACCCATCACACCTAAGTGTTCCGTAGGACATAGCTTCATCATCACTACCACCAAGTACTTCACAAACTGGGCAAAGGCTATTCCCCTTAGGAAAACTACATCTCAACAGGTTTGCCACTTTATCTTGGGCAAGATAGTAACAAGGTTTGGTCTTCCCATGACTATTGTAATAGACAACAGGCCATAGTTTAGTAGATTCCAAAACCTTTTGTAGCAACCTTGGCATCAAGAAATCCTTTTCATCGCCATACTACCCCATAGGAAAATTTTTAGGCAGAGATAAACAAGGTCATCATCAACTTGCTCGAAAAGATTCTTAGCAATAATAAGAGGTGATGGCAGGAGTAAATCCTCTACGTGCTATGGGCTTACCGTATGACGTGCAGAACAACCACAGGTAAGACTCCTTATAGCCTGGTCTAAGGATCTAAAGCAGTGTTACCTCTTGAATTACAGGTACCATCACTTCAGATGATCCTTTCAAGCATCATGAATGAGGCCTAGAACAACGAGTCAAGGATCACTGACCTCGACTCTATAGAGGAGGAACGTGCTTAAACACTTGGTCGTATCGAACGATACCAAGACAAGCAGTGGCAAAGGCACCATTCTGATCTACATTGATGGCCAATAAAAAAAGGGGACCTAGTTCTCAAATCTATTCGTGAGCATGTAAACAAGTTCTCAGCAAACTAGGAAGGTCTATCCATAGTCACAAAAACCTATAAGAATGGAGCCTTCAAACTGGCATACATGGATGGCAAAGAGTTTCCAAATCCTGTGAACCATTTGTACCTCAAGCCATACTACGTCTGATGCAAAAGCAAGGTAAGCACAGATTTTCCGCTATGACTATAAACTAGCACAAATAGTCAGCTATTATGTAAAACTAGCACAGATGGTTCGCTACGATCTTAAACTGGCCCATCCACCATCCGCTACGATGATAAACTAGCACAACAGTTTCCTAGTACCTTAAACTAGCACAACGGTTTGATACGACCTTAATCTAGCACATCATGATCTACTGGGACCTTAAACCAGTACATCTAATGGTTTACCAAGACCTTAAACTGGGTTTGCAGCATAACATTCTCAGCCCGCATCCACGATCCCACAAACAAGTGAGCGTGCACAGTGCCAACACAGGGTGGGATGTTGCAGTTCTAGAATGTAGTTCATAATGATAAGAAAACACCCTCTGGAACATATGCAATGCCACTATCCCTGGCATCTATCTGATCCTCCAGAGATGTCATTTGACATCTTGCTGACCTTCCAAAGCTACCGCTACCACAGCTCGTCACCATGGCAGTAGCTCCTATTGTCAGTGCTTGCTGCTTGAGCCCCAGCACTATTGTGGCCCAACCACAAAGTTGCTACCCTCCAGCCCCCACTGTCATCCGAGCCCAAAAGACGTTTAGCTACTAGGTTTCTCAGCTTACAGCTAAACTGCATGATGTTTGGCTTGGGTGGGGACTCTTGAGCACTCGAATCACTACAACTCCTAGCCTCCTCGGTGCCAACCCCTTTAGTTTACTGTTGCCAGAATCGTTGTTGGCCTTCCTGGTTTGGACATCGCATGCTTCAACAACAATGCTCCCTACTTCAGTAGTGTTCAAAGCAAATGGGATTCTTCCCTCACCTCATTTCATGGTTACATTTTTCTGGTTTGCTTTCTGTTGTGTTTGCAGGATAGAGGCCGAGATGGCATTGGTCAGAGATGAATTTCGTTAGGAAGACGAGACACTACATTGTTCTGAGGTGACCATTTTAACTAGCTTGGCTACTTGGGAGTGCACATACTACCCTCCCTCTTAACCTTCTTCACCTTGTTTCTTATGCCCGCAGTTTCCCATTTTACATCTCTTTTACGAGCTTACCACAAGTCCTCCCACATGCTCAATAGCAAAGACCATGACGTGCGTAACACAGCTCGCCACATGGGAAATACCTGTAGGTAGGTCAAAGCCCCACATGGATGTAACACAACTCATCTCGGGGAGGAAACACCTATCCTGCAACAACAAGGTTGTTTGCAAGTGAACGTGGTTAAACAGTAAAAGAAAAATGCAAAAGCATAAAAGAGAAAAATAACTAAAGAAAAAAAAGAGGCATGCCCAAAACAAATGGCACATCGGCTATTTCACAATGACCATCTCTAAGCATTCCAACGAGAGATCAAAAGCTAGCAAAAGAAAGATGCCCACGCATGTTGACTCCCTCACAAGCACTCTAACGAGGGACTATGCTATGCTACATCTTTTTCTTTCCTAAACTTGTCCATTCAAATCCATCCTTTGTCCCTTTCCCTACATGACTATCCTAATACTCCCAAGCATAGCAAAGTGACATCTAAGCGACCACTAGAGAGCGATGTTAGTGTCCTGTCCTTCATGGTGTTTCGTATTCTTTGTCGATGTCTCTCAGGCAAATCCTCCAAACATCGACAAAGAGGGGCCAGTGAAACACCATAAAATTTTAGGACCTTCATGCTTCAATAAAGTCTTGGAATTTGGGCAAGGATTGCAACAAGTGCAGCATCATGATGGGTTAACAGAATGGTGTAGACACCAAGGATAGATTGTGCAGTCCATTAAGTTTTCTATCTCCAGGGTTGATAGACCTACTGGACTCTCCATATTTCCCAACTGGACAATTGACCTGGCTACCAATCTACCCAAGGACCATACTAGGAGTTGTTGAAAGTGTTCAGGATGAGCAAAATAGTTCGACAAGTTTTCTAAGCATAGAAATATGCTACCCTATGCTACACTGCGTAGCGTAGCAAGCCTGAAAGAGATCAATCAAGTGTCCAAGATATAAGTTCATGACAAGTTGGTCTTTTAAAGCATTTGTCCACATGTTGCAACTATCAAACAAACTTACTCCACCAACACAGGGTGCTATGTAGCATAGTAGAGCGTAATAGGGACAAAACGCACAAAGGCCCCCTTTGCCAAGTGACTCCGACAAGCATATTACACTTCGCAACACTTCAGCCTCCGAAACTGGTTGTTCCACTTAAGCCCTTAGGTCTCAAGCAAGATTTCTTTGTAGAAAATGTTAGATTGAACAAGGAATCATGACACACTAGCTGCTAAGCTGTGCTATGCTACATCACATAGCACAACGTAGCAATAATGCAAAAATAACATAAATGTTTCAAGGATGCTTTCAGCAAGTCTGAAGGCTTTTTGGCATGGAGGAAAAAAGTCACAGTTGTTTGCCTAACCAAGCCTCACATAAATGCTCTCAGCTCCTACACAAGTTTTCTATCAAGATTAGTGGCTATGCTATGCTACATTACATAGCATAGCACAGTGTAGCGAGCAGTTACTTATGCTACACCAATGTGTTGAACAACATGGGTAGTGTGACACTAGCATGGAAGCATCAAGACGTCTTCAGTTAGTTCTATAACTTGTTGGCAATGATTATTCCTGCCCTAATATCTCTTTGGTGGATAAAATCAACAAGTTTGCTTCATTTTACATACCCTTGGTCAATCCCCAAAAAATTGTTCCTACGCTTGACCCTTCTTGCAAGAGTAGGGAAGATGTAGTCCTAGAGCATAGGCTCCATTTTGCTTGCATTGTTGGCACACTAGATTTTGGCACATATAGTTTCAACAGTATGGTCACAGCGTAACAAAGCTAACCTCCAGCATCGCACACCTACATAATACAATCATGTTTACACTTTCTGGGGCCTAGGACACATGGCATCCAGACCACGATTTTCTCCTATTCCTAGATCTATAAATACCTCAACAAACAATGCTCGAAGGGTTGGCTATTGGCTGTTGGCTAGGGTAGCGATTGGCTTTTAAGTTGGCTTTTAGAGAGCATAGTTGGCAATTTTTAGCACTCTAGTTGGCTTTGAGTTTGCTAGTTGGCTCTACAGTTCAAAGATCTACGACCATACTACTCTGTGTAAGTTGTGTCTCTTCCGTGTTGCATGTTCTGTTGTACACCTTTCAACAAAGCAAAGAATCAAACCTGCAACCTTGGGGCGGTGCACTTTCTTACCCAAGTCTGTTTTGCTATTTGCTTACTATCATCGTTATTTTGCACTATTTTCACCACTTTATATTTATTGATTGTCAATTTACTTCTTGTACCTCACTTTTGAAACAAGCACTTACAAAAGGTTAAGATACACCGATTAAGTCTTTGTTTGATCGACCAGACCATTTAGGGCACCTTGCTTTCGTTTCTCTCCAGCATGGCCCTCACACAGATTTGGAGTTAAACTATTCACCTGGCAACCTCTCAGTGTTCCAGCCACTGACCTTTTTAGTCGTAACACGTAGGCTATAATGGGATGAGGGGGATGTGCACAATTGAGTGGCTTAACTAGCTCAATCATGCACATTGGAGTGAAGTGGTGACTTGCTACTATGATGAGATGCATCTTTTCATGACTGCTTTTGAGGCTTCATCCTGCAAACACAACTCCAAGAAGATAAGAAAATCACACAACATGAAATGCAAATGCAAATGCTGGATGTGAAGATGATGCAAGTGCTAGGTGCAAAGATACTAAAAATGCATCAAATGCTATGCCATTTGCAATTGCTCTGGAGGCTAGTGAAAGCGCCAAGGCAATGATGCTACAAGTGCTCCAAAGACCACACTGATTGTAGGTGCTCAAATAGATCAGAAAAATGGTAGGGGGTGATAATGCTGCAAATGCATAAACCCAGTTTAAGGTCCTAGTAGACCGTGAACCCAATTTAAGGTCCTAGCAGATCATGGGATGCTAGTTTTTAGTCCTAGCAGACTGTTGTATGCCAATTTAATGTCATAGCAGATGAGCTATTGTGCTAGTTTAATGTCATGACCCAAGGATGATCTATGCCAGTTTATAGTCATAGCAAACAATGTGTGCTAGTTTTTTGCATAATGATAGATGAGTGCTTACCTTGCTTGTGTGAGGTGCAATGCTGCATACGTAGTCATGTTGTGTGCTTGTAAGATCCTACAAAAATCAACTAGAAAAACAACAGTAAGTGACACCTATTGCAAATAGAGTTAAAATGCATAAATGAAAGGAAAGAAATGCAAAGAGCAATAGTTTTAGGCCATTCCAGGCCACAACAGTAGTTTAAGGCCATTTATAGCCATTGAGTGTTGCTAGTTTTAGACCATTTTGGGCCAAGTGTTTTTTGTAGTTTTAGTTTTATGATTTTTATGTGTTTTTGATGTTTTTCAAATGCAATGTGTAAGCTAAGTGGATGGATGCATAAACAAAGTAGAAATGCATAAACAAAGTGAAGTAATGTGTAAATTAGGCAAGTAGGTGAAATGTAAATGCATGAACAAATGCAATGTAAGCAAAAACCAAAAATGCATGGCCCATGAAGGTAAGGGGTAAGTAGGTGCTTAGCATGTTTTTGGTCAAGGGAAGGTCTTGGTCACATGGTTGCTTCCTAATTGGGTGTAGATTAGGGGGCACACAAGGCTTAGGATCCTTTAGGAGGTTGTTGGCTTTAACCACTTGTTTGAGTGTGTTAGCCTTAGGCATTGCATTTGTAGCTACAGGTGCATCACCAAGAAACTCCACCTCTAACACTTACTCCATGTCTATGTTGTGGATTATCACTATGGATGATAACTTGACCACCTTCATGTGGAAGGTGGGCTTCTTAGTTGATGGGAGTGGAGACAGCTCGTAGGTGGGCTAACCAAGGACTGGCCAAGATCATGTTGAAGCCTAACATCTCCTCTATGATAGTGAAATTTGCACTAGTGAGGAATTGCCTTCCTGCCACGAAGGCTAAGTTGATTGTACCCCTGATAATGATGCATGACCGTTGAATTATTTTAGACACATAGTTTTGGTTGGTTTGATTTCCTCTACCAAGCCTTGTTTGTTAATGATGGAGTATAGGACTATGTTTGTTGCTACACCATTATCGACATGCACTTTGTAGATGGTGCACTGCCCAACATGTATGCTAATGAATAGTGGAGCTGTAGTGACCTTCCCTTGTTTGGGGTTGATCTTCACTGCATCATTGTACAATGCTAGAGATGTTCAACTTGATTCTTGTGGTGCAGGGGGGAACATCACTACACATATGGTGTTCTCATCTATAGGGATGTCCTTTGTAATAGGAATAGAGGCCAACATCTAGGCCAACACTTGGTGGTGAGTAGATAAGGTCATAGCTAAGTCATACAAGCTCACCATTATGTTCTTTTGCTTGAGCATTTGTTTCACCTAGGTTAGTGCAACTACGAAGTCATTGTCATTGGCCATTGTGTTGGCCTTAACTTCCTTCATGTAGCTTGAGAGATGGATCTCTCATAAAGGGGACTTGGGCTTGGGTTACTTGGCCTGCTTGGGGGTAGGAGCTTCAGTGCTTGCTTGTTGCTTACTGGTTGTGGCCTTTGCTTCAGCCATGAGGGTTGTGAAACACTCGTTCATCCTCTTGCATTGCCATTTGGTAGGCCTACCTAGGTTGCTAGTGGGGTTAACCCTTGAAGGAGGAGGGATTGAGACACTACCCACTATTGGGCTTTGGTTAGGTGAGGGGCCATCATGTTATGGCACCCTTATGACAAATGGTATTTAGGAGTTGTTGCGGGGTCAACTTGTTATGGCACCTTAATGATGAAAGGTTGCTTAGTAGTTGTTGTTCTTGTGTCATGCTAGTTTAACATCTTAGTGAATGATTGGTGTGGGATCTTGACTACAAAGGGTGTTGTGGGTGCCTAAGGTGGCACTTTGATAACAAAGGGGGGCCTCTTGCTTGTGGAAGTTGAGGGGATCCTTGCCTTAGTAGGAGGCACGTAGATCACAAAAGGTTGTTATGTAGGTTTAGACTTGTCACCTACACTGATGGAGTTTATGACGTAGGGAGCATTGTCTGCATTGGATTGGCTCGCTACATCGAGTACCAGTTGGCCTCATTCTATCATTCTTTGCAGGTCATCTTGCAAAGCATGACAATTGTCCATACTGTGACCAAACATCTTGTGGTAATGACAGTATTGGTCCAGCTTGAAATGTTGTGAGATTGGGGGCTCATTCAGCACTGTTGAGGTGGGATTCCTCAGTAGTTCGTAGTACCTATCATGTTTCTGGTAGGTAATTTCTAATACATTTTTGTATTGGGTTCCCTTGACTTTCAGGAGTTGTTCCAGCGGTTTAGAAGGTTCCATCGATAGCAGTGTATACTTTGAATGATCATTATGCTCAAAGTTGGACCTTGGGATGGCCCCTACCGATGTAGGTGAGTTGGTAACTTTGTGAGTGGGGTCCTTGGGCTACTTAGTCATTGGGCACCAATTGGTTACTTTTGTGCTTGTGGCCATTGTTTTCACTATTGTGTTTTGCTTGTGCACATGTTGGTTTCTGTAGGCCACATAGGCTAGGTTGTTACTGGCTCGGGCTACCTCCTCTATGCCCTTCGTTTGGGCAAAGGCTTGGCTAAGAGACTTTGGGGCCATGTAGTACAGTTTTAACTTGATGAAGTCATTGACTACACCCTTGAAAATGACCAACAGGTGAGTCTTTACTAGCGGCTCACAAATTTCTTACAAGGTGGGGTGCTCCATCGTTGGCTGAATTTGGCCACGGGCTCTAGGGGCCCTTGCTTGACCTGCATGAGTTGGTCAAGAGTTACTTTTAGTTTCAGGTTATACTTGAAGTATGTCACAAATTTGCTTATGAGATCCTCTAAAGAAGAGATTGAGGCCTTGGGTAGCATGCGATACCAATCTAAGACCTTGTTGGTGAGTGAGATGGGGAACACATGCATGATGGTATGTGGTCAAGCTTGAAGGAGAAGCCACTCCAATCGAAATGTGGCCAAGTGTCCATTAGGATCCCCTTTGCCATTATACTTAGTGAGTTGAAGTAGCTGGACCCCAGTTGGGAGAGTCATGGGTGGGATCATAGGACTTATGGGGTCAACCCAGTAAAAGTCCACCATTTTAATAGTTTTAGAGGAGGTAGTTTTGAGTTGGTTGATCTTCTCCATAAAACTTAAGATTAGCTGGAATGCCTAATCCAAGCTTTGGGATGTGCCAGCCGATTTCATTGGCTGGGCTTACGTTGGTTGTACAGTGTAAGGTCAGATTGTTGGTTGTAGAGTTTGCGAGTTTAACATCATAGTAGATGGGTTTAATTGATGTGTTGGCTAAGGGATGGGCATGGTGACTGAGGTGGCCCACACATGAGTGGGTTGGATAGCAATAATGGACACCAATGAGACAAGTGGAACGTGGGATGCCTAAATCATCTAGGGTTGGGAGGTGGCCCCTGCATGAGCATAGGATTGGGCAAATGCAATAGTCACTTGCAAGGAAGGCTGAATTAGCATGATCACCATCTCAGAGAGGATGGGTGAACCAAACTAAGGAGGGGCTCTACTAGGTAACGGTTGTTGGAAGACATTGTAGAGGGGGCTCTCGTGTTCGGAGTTGGCCTTGAACTCATCTTCTTTCTCCTATGAGGCTTCCTCAAAGGCTGTTCTTGCATCATGCTCATTTGCATGGATGAGTTGGGACAACAACTGGTGATAGGACTCCATGAGTGGGATTATGTTAAACAAAGAGGGGTTGTACTCCTGTCCACCTGATGGACTTGTTTATAATCTTGTTTTGCCTCTAGGTTGAGGTGATCCACTAGTAATATTGCTTGGATTTTGACATAAACAAAATTGTATTCTTCATGGCTTAGCGTGGCATACTTTGGATGGATCATGAAGTCAAATGTGTTAGACATCAATGTGAAAGGTTGATCTAGATTCATGTTTACAAATCAAGTTGTGAGAGTTGCTATTTGCAAAAAATGACTAACTTTGAAAACTACAAAAAAATGACTAAGTCTGTCGGTAATAAAAAAAATAACTAAGTATAAAAATGTAGAAAAATGACTAAGTATGAAAACTATAAACGATTATCTAAGTATAAAACTGTAGAAAATTGGCTAAGTATGAAACTGCAAAGATTTGGATAAGTACAAAAATGCAAAAAAAAAAATGTTCAGTATTAAAATATAGAAAAAATGCTAAGTATGAAAATGTAACTATGAAAGTTGATGAAAATGGCTAACTCTAGTGCTACGGTTGCTATGCTGGAGTTGGCTATGCTCTCATGTTGAGAGCTAGCTACATTGTCCTAAGCACCTAGAATTTTGGTTAAGTGCCAAAGATACGCTTTGGCTTTTGTCTAGAAAAGTTCTAGGGGAACCAACAATGAGGTCCAATCTACACCAACTAGTGGTGAAGAGAGCACACAGGGCATCAATAAAAAAATGTAGAACGAATTGGTGATGCCCTTTTTCTAGTGCCAAAAACTATAACAACTGAAAATGTTGATGGCTGGAATCACTGAGGGATCAATGGATGCACAGCCTTAACCCTACCTTTGTAAGACGGCCTTGCTAGAAACAGCGGTGAAGCACCCTAGACAGTCTTGTCAATCAAATAGGGACTTTGTCGGTTTTAATCGGGGTACTCAGTGCAACTAGGGGTTGGTTTGATTAGCCAAAATGTGAATGCAAGTGATGTGAAATGGTATTAAGTGTAAAAGTAGTGATTCATAGTACTAAGTATAGAGTGTAGTCACAAAATGGAGGTGAGTGTAGCCAAGGGTTTCGACTGAAACGAGAGTGTCAACCTATGAAGACTACTGTCCAAGCATAGTACAATGTCAAAATGGGTGAAAAAGTGCAAACAGACATAAGAAAAATGCAAGAAAATAATAGAAATAGGAGAGAGAAATGGAACACTCCCCCAAACGGAAGCGTGGTTAACTCCAAAGGGATCTCAAAAGGTACACTATGTACAATAGGCGTAGTGGAAGCGTAGTCATAGTCTTAGTGATGTCAGGCTGTGAAGTTTGGCACTCACCATGATGAACTGTGCCTGTTGGGTTAGTTGCTGCAGTGTACCTTGCGGTGTTTTGCAAGGATTCTTTTTTATTTGATTTTCTTGTTTATGTTATGACTAACGTTACCCATTATGGAATAACAGTCTCCCAACTCAAATGGGACCTGAATAGAGTGGTCCAAGTCAATGTTATAACTGAGTTCCCCTCGGAGGTGTAGCAGGTGCGTCATTGCATATACAATGAGGCAAGCAAGTGTGCATTGTACTCCACATGAGCATTGTTGGAGTTTAGGCATGTAAATGAGCAATTGTGGAAACAAGTGCAAGAGCTTCAAGAAAATGGGGTGAACTAGGAGGCTAGACTAGAAGATCTATAGTTGTGCTATGACTTCCTAGCGGCAAGCAACAAGTTGGACGGTAGTTGATGCATTACTAAAATCAATTATGCTAGGTATTGGTCAACTATTCAGGGTAAAAATGAGGCCACCCACGAGGTTATCAAACAATGGCTACAAATGGACCTCTTGGCTAGAAAAAACAAAAATTGGAAGGACTATAGTACAAAGGTGAACCAATGGGGACAAACGCAAAATAATCATAAACATCACTACAAACTAGAGGATGAAGCCAACCGTAAGACGTATAGAGATGAATCTATGGAGTGCTAATGTCAAGAGATATTCCTTGATGCAATTAGTGCAAAGTAGGCTTACAAAGTATTCACAAGCCATGTAGTGGTTAGTGAGTCCCTGGAGAGACATATCACTACTATACCTTCTGGAGAGGTAACTTCTGTAACATTTTCACTAGGGTCGCCCACATGGATAGCCATGGAAAAAGAGAAAATCCTTGTGAGCATTGTTGACCTAGGTGAGGAGGACTGAACATGTATGTTGGAGGATGAAATCCTCTAGCTCCTAGAGGCTAGCCTCGACAAGATGCCCCCAGATGGATGTGGGCCATTCTTAGGTTGGTTTAGCTTACTTTATTATTGTCTATTTTATTATAATTTTTCATATTACCTCATTTATTGAATAATTTATTATTTCATTTTTGTTTGATGTAGGTTCTAGGTGAAGGTGTGGGACCCAGTGGAGCAGCGGATGAAGACGAAGAGGAAGAGCCTTAGCCTCCTATCACATACTACAAACTGACATGCTTAAGATGTAGCCCTACTATTAAGCAATTTTATGTCTTTTTGGTCATTTCATATTGTGGATGTAATTTTGAACTATGTATTTTATTGATGATTCAATGAAGTATGATAGTTATTTGCTTCTCATCTTGTTATCTTTTCATGTAATAATGTGATAATTTTAACTCATGATTTGATTAACACAATTAGGCCCCTTGTGGACCCCATGCCAGTTTAAGGCCATGGCGGCAAGGCCATCACTAGTTTAAGGCCATTTTAGGCCATTGCTAAATTAAGGCCACTTCGGGCCATTACTTGAAGGGAAATCAGTTGCCAGTTTGAGGTCTTGGTGGGCCATGCAATAGTTTAAGGCATTTTTGGGCTGCATGGTAGTTTAAGGTTTTTTCGTGCCTCATTTTTCTTTTGAAAAAAGAAAGCTAAATGAAATTGTAACTGGTGATGTGGAGCTGCAGCAGCAACGAATGGAGCAGTAACAGGAGCCGCAACAGCAATGAATGGAGCAGCAGCAATAGTGATAGGAGTAGCAATAGCAATAGTGATAGGAGTAGCAGCAACAGTGACAAGAACAACAATAGGAGCCATAGCAGGTGCAGGAACTAGAACAACCACAAGCTCAGCAATAGGAGCAGGTGCAGGAACCAGAATAGCCAGCCAGCGGGTGGTAGGATCCTCATGGTGAACATGCCTTGGCCGACGACAGGGGGGGCTGGTACCTGGAGGTAGCATCGAGGCCCACTCCAGGGCTGAGGACACCCTGCACCTCCGGGTTACCCAACTCCCACTCGAGGGGGTCCAAACCATGCAACGAAGCCTTATTGGCCGCTTAGTTTCGAGGGGCGCCCATTCGCGGTTGGACCTAATCCAGCGATGGGCCTAGGAGCAGTGGCAAGTGAGGAAAGTCGAGGTCCGCAGCCTGTCTGCGGACCTCCTTCTATTTATTTTTTCCTCTCGTCAGGCCAGGGATTCAGTTCTGCTGGGAGGCCTGTGGTTTTACGAGGTGAGGGGTCTAGCTTTGACCCCATGGCGTCTCGGGGCCCATCGTGAGGTCGACCTGTTTACCAAAGCCCTAGTTTGGATGCAGGTTTTCGGGATCCCTTAGGAACTCTGGAATATGGTTTTCCTGCAGAAAATCGTGGGATTCTTCGGCGAATTCATCACCTTCGATTAGGTCACACAGTCAATGGAGGGCATGGGCTTCGCCTATTTTTGTGTCTAGTGCCAATTGGCTGAGAAGGTCCTCATTTGGGAGGCCATCTTGGAACTCCCTGGGGGGGAAGAAAAGCTCCAAGTTGAATTCAAAAACTTGGAAGCAGAAACAACGTAACTTATGCGAAACCGAGCGTAAATGTACAAGGATGTAAACGATATGCATACAAGAATAAACGATAAAAATGTAACAAATCTTAGCAAAAATGTGGCAATGTCATTGCATAATGGAAGTTACAATGCACCGATCTAACGCAGTTGTGAGTGGAACACAAGGCGGACGAAAAGCCCCGGTGGGTGCAGGGATGATTGCGGCTAGTTCACACTGTAAGCACAACGTAGAGGCTGTATGCTCAGTGTACAGGGTTGTCCAGCGTAACAGGTTTTGTACTCTGGTTCACAGCGTCTCTACTCTCTGGTGTGCTCTGGTAATTTTTTTTGCGGGCCTCTCGATTTGGTGAAAAATTAGGCTTTTATACAAGGTTTTGATGGCGGACTCGGGTTGGGAGACACGTGGCACATTTACCGAGTGTAGGATATGTTACAACTATACAGCGTATAGCACGCCAGCGTACAGGATGCCAGCGTACAGGAGAGGATGCCAGCATAAGCATATAGCATGCCAGCGTAAGCGTATAGCATGCCAGCGTACACCAAAAATGTACCCAACGTATACAAATGAAAATGCTTCATTTTAAGGTCAAAAATTGATTTTTGAGTGCCCAAGAGCTACTGGGAACCCTAGGGAAGGTCCTAGGGGGTCTAGACGCTCAGTTCTGGCATGTTCAGACTCATTTCTGGGGCCCGAAAGTCTCTCTACGCTGGTTGCACCCTGGGCGTATACGCTGGGCATACAGGAATGAAAGACCATCATTTGGAGCCAGGAATTTGATTTTCAAGTTCCTGAGAGCTATTGGGGACCCTGGGGAAGGTCCTGAGGGGTCCAGATGCTCAGTTCTAGCATGTTCGGACTCATTTCTGGGGCCCAAAAATCTCTCTACGCTGGCTGCACCCTGGGCGTATATGCTGGGCGTACAGGAATGAAAGACCATCATTTGGAGCCCAAAATTTGATTTTCAAGTACCTAAGAGTTGTTAGGGACCCTGGGGAAGGTCCTAGAGGGTCCAGATGCTCAGTTCTAGCATGTTTTGACTCATTTTTGGGGCCCGAAAGTCTCTCTACGCTGGCTGCACCCTGGGCGTATACGCTGGGCGTACAGGAATGAAAGACCATCATTTGGAGCCCAAAATTTGATTTTCAAGTACCTAAGAGTTGTTAGGGACCCTGGGGAAGGTCCTAGAGGGTCCAGATGCTCAGTTCTAGCATGTTTTGACTCATTTTTGGGGCCCGAAAGTCTCTCTACGCTGGCTGCACCCTGGGCGTATACGCTGGGCGTACAGGAATGAAAGACCATCATTTGGAGCCCAAAATTTGATTTTCAAGTGCCTAAGAGCTACTGGGGACCCTGGAGAAGGTCCTGGGGGGTCTAGATGCTTAGTTCTGGCATGTTTTGATTGATTTTTGGGTCCCAAAAGTTGCTGTACGCTGGCTGCACCCTGGGCGTATACGTTGGGCGTACAGGAATGAAAGACCATCATTTGGAGCCCAAAATTTGATTTTTAGGTGCCTGAGAGCTGCTAGGGACCCTGGGGAAGGTTCTGGGGGGTCTAGATGCTTAGTTATAGCATGTTTTGACTCATTTTGGGGCCCAAAAGTTGCTGTGCACTGGGCTATACGTTGGCCAGCGTACACCAAGGTGTGCCTAGAGTATACTTGGTTAAAACCAAGTATTTTGAATCCAAAACTTGAAATTCTTGATGCCAGATGCTGATGTAGTCACCTATGGGTCCCAAGGAACTCTCTCATTCAAATATGCTCCATTTAATGCTATTTTTGAGGTTCACAAGTTTCGGTCATGCTGGGAAGTATCATGACTTAGCTTGATTCTTGTCTGAAAGTGTTGGGTCCAAATTTTTGTGGTGTTTCATTAGCCCCTCTTTGTTGACACTTGGAGGAATCGACCCTAGAAGCGTTGACAAAGAAGTACAAAACACCACAAGTAACTTGGTAGCATTGTCCTTCGACACTTTGCCAGATGTCATCGCACCGTGTTCAGTAGTACATGGGATTGGGGAAATGAAGTTTGTAGCTGGATAGGGAAATGAAAATTGTTGGGATTGGGACCTGATCAAGGGATTATGCATGGTAAAGGGGATGCTCTGATGTGTATACGGGTCATGCTGATCTTTGTCAATAGCCATTGTTTAGCAGACTTGAAATCAAGGCATGAGATGTGCGTCCTTTGGCGGAACAAGACTCTTGTTTAGTGTTTAAGAGGACCTGTTGGCCATGTGATGGTGGGTTACATTTTCTGGAAGAATAGGCCCTTTTTTTGGTGTTAAAAAAAACCTGTTGGTGGAGAGCCAAAGCTGTGCAATGAGATGTTACTTGAGCTTTTGAGACATGAGTGTTTGTTTCCAAGACAACTGCCTTCCCACCTGAGGCTTATGGGAAGTGCCAAGGGTCTTGTGGTTCATTTTGCTCTTTACTCTTTGCTCTTTTCTTTTTCTTTCTTTTTCTTTTTTCATTTTGTTGTTGTTGTTGTTTTTGTCTCTTTATTTTTGGAAAGAGCTTTCTTTCAATTTTTTGCACTCATGTTCATGTGCCATATTGTGTGTTGTAATTTCTTGAGAGTGTCGTAGCGTGTACAGTAGACTCAAAGTTTTGGGGTGTACTGGGAACTGTAACTGGGTAGGAAAGGGAATAAGAGTGTTGGGGGAATGGAGAATGTATTGGGAATGGGGAATGTACTTTTGAACAAATTGATTAACCTGGTTGCATGCGTCAGAAACAATGTGGCACCTTGTCACTGTGATGAAGTGTATCCGTGTACGAGCACCACTGGGTGTCATCCTGCAAACACAACTCCAAGAAGGCAAGAAACCACAAGTGAATGAGTTAGCGAACACTTCAGGCATGAATGTGACTGATGCCAATGGAGGCACCATGTGAAACTTAAGGTAAACAAAATGAGCAGCAATAGTGTTGTGAGAGCCAGTGTGATGAATGATGCAACAGGCATTGATGAAGAAATGTCATGAATTACAGCCGCAGATGAATGTGCCAGAAATGATCTTGCCAGTTTCTAGTCTTGGCGGACCATGATGAGGCAAACCAGTTTATAGTCTTAGCAGACTCTGGTGAATGAATGTGATAGTTTAGTGTCATGTCAGACAGAGCTCTGTGATGTCGGTTTACCGTCATGACGCCAGGACATTTTGTGGTATCAGTTTTAAGTCATGATGCCAGGACTGTCAGGGTGGATGCATGCATGTGCGTCCGTACGATCCTGTAAACAAAAGCAACTAGAGAAAACAATGTTAAATAGCCACTGCAGAAAACATGAATTGAAATGCACAAGTGAATAGAAATTAATGTGAAAAGGTGGTAGTTTAAGGCCTTTTCTGGCCACGTGTTCTAGTTTAAGGCCTTTTCGGGCCACATGCAAGCGCGTAAGCTAGTACAATGCAAACTAAGGTGACGTATGCACAACGAACAAAGGTGAGGAGTGGGCGGCGGTTAGACATGTCTTTGGCCGTAGGGGAGTCTTGATTATGCGTTTGTTTCTTAGTCAGACATGGTTTAGGAGGCGCGCCAGTTTGCTCTAGGAGGCTTTCAGTTTTTACCCCTTGTTCGGGCGTTTTAGCTCTAGGTGTTGTGTTTGTTGTTGTGGGTGTTGCTTTAAGAGGGTCCTCTTTCAAGACCCTGGACATGTCTATGTTGTGGTTAGCTTGAAAGGGAGTGTTGTCACCATGTATAATGACTTGTCCACCTTCGTATGGAAGGTGGATTTCTTGATGTATCGGTGAGGAAACGGCTCGTTGTTGTGCTAGCCAAGGTCTACCAAGAATCATGTTGAAACTGGGCATCTCTTCTATGACAGTGAATTCTGCGCTAGTGGGGAATTGTTCACCTGACACAAAGGCTAAGTTGATTGTGCCCTTAACTGTGACACATGATCCATTGAAAGATTTTAAAGACATGATTTTTGTTGGCATGATCTCATCTGCCATGCCTAGTTTGTCGATGACGGAGTATAGAACTACGTTTGTTGCCGCACCATCATCAACGTGCACTCTAAGAATGGTACATTGCCCAACACGTACACTAATCGATAATGGAGCTATTGTGACTTCCCCTCGTTCGGGGTTGACTTTAACTGCATCGTCACGGAAGGCTAAGGTGTTGGAACCCAATTCTTGTGGTGTGTGTTGTGAAATCGTTGCACAGATGGATTCCATGTTAGCAAGGATGTCCTCTGTAATAGGAATAGATGCTAACATTTGTGCTAAGGCTTCACGATGAGCCAATGATGTCATGACCAAATCGTACAAGCTCATGGTTGTGTTCTTTTGTTTGAGCGTTTGTTTCACCTAGGCCAGTGTAGCTACAAAGTCTATGTTGTCTGCTGTTGTGTTGGTTGCCTCTGTATGGGTTGAGGGCTTGGGCCTGGTTTGTTTGGGATTAGGGACAGGGTCCCCAGTGTTCGGTTGTTGTATACTAGGTGTGTCCTTTGTTTTAGCTGTGGGTGTTGTTCGTTGTTCGTTTGTCCTCTTCTGCTGCCATTTGGTAGGCTTCTCCGTGTTGTTGGAAGGGTTGACTCTTGAGGGAGGAGAGGTTGAGGCGTTTCCTACGGTTGGGCACTGGGTAGGTGAGGGGCCATCGTGTGGTGGCACCTTTATGACAAATGCTAGTTTGGGAAGTGTCGTTGTTGTTTGACTAGCTTGTTGTGGCACCTTGATAACGAAAGGTTTCTTTGTTGTTGTCGTTGGTGCAACATGCCAGTTTAACGTCTTAGCAGATGACTATGGTGGTACTGTGACCACAAAGGGTGTTTTCGGTGCTCGGGATTACGTTGAATCTTGCCAGTTTAACATCTTAACGGACGTATGAGGTGGTGGTACTTTGACCACGAAAAGTGTTGTCGGTGCTCTAGGTGGCACCTTGATGACGATGGGAGGCCCCTTGCTCGTGGAGGTGGAGAGGATTGTTGCCTTGTTGGGAGGCACATGGATCACAAAAGGTTGCTGCACAGGTTTAGGCTTACTATCTATGCCAATGAAGTTTATGACATAGGGGGCATCGTCTGTGCTCGGTTGATTCAGGGTGTTGATGTTTAGTTGGCCCCATTCTATCATTGCTTGTAGATCATCCTTTAACGCACGACAGGTGTCGGTATTGTGACCGGACATTTGGTGGTAGTGACAGAATTGGTTTAACTTGAAATGTTGTGGAACTGGGGGCTCATTTGGTGTTGCTAAGGTGGGGTTCCTCAGTAACTCGCAGTACCTGTCATGTCAGCGGCGAGCATTCTTCGCTACGTGTTTGTATTGGATTTTCCCGGCTTTAAGGAGTTGCTCTAGTAGTTTCGAAGGTCGCGCAGGTAGCAATGTGTACTTAGAGTGATCCTTGCATTGAAAATTGGACCTTAAGGTGGCCCCTGTTGTTGCAGGAGGGTTGGTACTGGTGTTTGTTGTTTTTGTGCTTGTGGCTATAGTTTCTGTTGTCGTCTGTTGTTTGGCAATGTGTTGGTTCTTGTAAGCCACATAGGCGGGGTCATTGCTGGTTTGTGCAGCTTGTTCAATGTTCTTGATCTGTGTGAATGCTTGGCTCAACGTTTGAGCGCTTAGGTAGTACAGTTTTGACTTAATGAAGTCATTCACGGCTCCCTTCAGAATCGTAAGCAAATACTTTTCAGGGATGGGCTCATGAAGTTCGTTAAGGGCTGCACTCCATCGTTGGATGAACTTTTGCACAGGCTCGAGTGGTGCTTTTTTCACTTGTATCAGACTTTCTAGTGTGGCTTCAGGCTTGAGGTTGTACTTAAATCGGGTAATGAACTGATGTAACAGGTCCTCCAGAGAGGATATGGAGTTACGAGGCAAGGCTCGGTACCAGTCTAAGGCTACATCCATTAAGGACATAGCGAACACTCGCAAGATTGCGTGGGGCCAAGCTTGAAGTAATAGAGTTTCTAATCGAAATGTGACTAAGTGAGCATTTGGATCTCCCTTCCCATTGTACTTGGTCAACTGGGGTAGTGTGATTCCCTTGGGTAAACCTAACGGTGGCACTGAAGAGCTAATTGGATCATCGCGGTAGAAATCTAGTACTTTAACTTGTTCAGTGTTGTCAACTTTGAGTTGCTTTACCTCATCCGCTAATGCTTGCATCATCTGTTTTGCTTCTGCCCACTCTTGAGCGGTAGGTAGATTAGTTGGTTGGGGAGGTTGTTGGGTTGCCATTTGTTGCTGTGGAGCAATGTTCAGAGTTGTGGTTGTGGGGTGTGGCACGTTGAAGTGAGTGGGTTGTTGAACAAGGGGTATGGTTCCTTGCCTAGCCACAAACTGTGAAGTGATACCTTGGATGTGTGGGGCCAATGTAGTGATAGTGGCCCCATGATTTTGCATGTGTGGTATGTACTGGGTGGAGATGGGGGTGGGTAATCTCTGTTGGGACACCGGTGCTTGTGTGCTAGTTGATGCTTGGTGAGTGGTCGTCTGTTCCATGCGAGGATGGAGTGATGGGTTCACGTAGGCATGGGGACTGAGGGTGTGGTATGAATCCTCAGGTTCAGATTGTGCCTCGAAGTCATCTACATCATGTTGGTTTTGGGGCTCCTCAGTGGGTCGCTGTGAGTTTTGGCTCCTTGCCATAAGGAGCTGGGAGATGAGTTTGTGCTGAGGTTCAGAAAGGGGGATGATGTCATATACAGAGGGGACGAATTCATGACCTCCCATGTATATGCGCTCAAAGTTTTGTTTTGCCTCCTGTTCTATGGTGTCAAGAAAAAGGTTGGCTTGAATCTTCACACAGATGTAGTTATACTGTTCTTGTGTGGGGACTATGAAGGTGCGTGCATTGGAGTTTTTGGGATGATTCCATGGTGATGTGTGACGGGGCAGCGTATGAGCTAGCTAACAAGTGCCGAGTGTGTTTTGGGCTAGGTGTGCAGAGTGTCCAGTGTGTGAACACTGAAAAATTTTTCAAAGTGTCTAGCGTGTACAACGTAAACGGGAGAAAATTTAGCTAAGTATAAAATTATGAACCGTAATCGTATGCGGATAGCGATCTCGGGTAAGAGGAAGTCATCTCAGAATCGTTATGTTGTGTGTATTGTATGCCTTGGACAAGGTGATCCATGTTGGTGGCCGTTAGTACTTAGACCGGTTTGAAGTAGGTGCGAATCGCAGCAAATTCGGCTTTGAAACGGGCCCGTTTTGGGTGTTTTTGTTGAAAAAACACTGTAGCGGTACTGTAGCAATACTGTAGCAGCGTAAACACTGTAGCAGTGTAAAAGCACTGTAGCAGCATAAACACTGTAGCAGTGTAAAAACACTGTAGCAGCGTAAAAGCACTGTAGTAGCGTAAAATCACTGTAGCAGCGTAAAAGCACTGTAGCAATGTAAAAGCACTGTAGCAGCGTAAAAGAACTGTAGCAGCGTAGACGCTGGGAATTTGTAGACAAAGTTAGCGTATGGTTAACAGCGTAGACGCTGGAAGACTTGCAGATGGTGAGTTTTAATCAGGGCAGCATAGACGCTGATCAGCGTAGATGCTGGAAAGTTTGCAGGTAAGGTTTTAAACTATATAGCGTAAACGTTGGGAGGTTTTTGAAAAAAGTCGGCGTGTACTCCACAGCGTAGACACTGAGAGCTCTGAAGCACAACTAGTTTAAGGTAGAGGCCCTCCTTCTAGCGCTAATTACTGTACCACCTGAAATCGTCGGTTTCCAGCTGGAAGGAAACAGAGACCGTGGGATCGCGGGACATGCACAGAAGACCCTACCTTCGCCTGACGGTGAGCTGGAATGAACGAAGGTAGAGTACCTTGGGTGGTCTGCACGCGGATCAGATAAGGATTTCCCCGAGCATATATC
This sequence comes from Gnetum montanum, assembly GCA_015680685.1. Lineage (NCBI taxonomy): Eukaryota > Viridiplantae > Streptophyta > Gnetopsida > Gnetales > Gnetaceae > Gnetum > Gnetum montanum. The sequence continues at coordinate 251,370 of MNCI01030432.1, read as the reverse complement.
GATATATTGTACGCCGGGTTATACGTAAACAACGTAACTTATGCGAAACCGAGCGTAAATGTACAAGGATGTAAACGATATGCATACA
>MNCI01030432.1:188857-245915 GCA_015680685.1 Gnetum montanum | reverse complement strand
GAGGGGGGCATTCCTGATGGCCCACCATTGTAATCTCTTGTACTATATTTTGCATTTCTTAGTAATATAATCCCGACTACTTTCTCAAAAACAAGATTGTAACTAATGAAAGATGCAAACAATAATGCAAAATTGTAACTATATAAAAAAGAGATAAAAGGTAAGTCAAACATGCAAGAGAACTAGGGACGTGCCCTAGTCACGTAGATGCTTCCTAAGTTGATGCGGGTTAAGTGGTACGTAATGCCTAGAATGCACTAGATGGTACTCCCCTAGGCCTTCGTCTACTATGGAGAAGGGCAATTCTACCCATAGATCTTTCTTGTGGAGGTTGCTTACCTTGCTTGGTTGTTTAATATCGGCCATACAACATTGACCTTTGTTAGAAATGGGTTGTGTATCTTCAGAGAACTCTACCTCCGACCCTTATTCAGTATCCACATTGTTAATGATTGGAGGGTTACATTATCACCAAAGATCATCACCTCCCCACCCTCGTAGGGTAAGTGGATCTCTTGGTGGATAGGTGAGGAAACGGCCTGTAGCTAGGCCAGCCAAGACCTCCCTAAGATTAGGTTGAGTTTAGGATTTCTTCAACGATGATGAACTCAATGTTAGTGGGGAATTTTTCCCTTGTCATGAAATCAATCATGACTATCCCCTTGATAACCACATGCACTCCATTAAAGGACTTCAAACATGTTGTTGTTATTAACCTAATCTGATGCACTAGGCTAAGCTTATCGACGATGGACAATGGGATGACATTAGTTGCCACCCCATCATCAACATGCACCCTGCGAATCTTGTATTGCCCTACATGAATCGTTATGAACATGGGTGCAGTAGTTGCCTAACCCTTTTCAAGGTCAACTTTGATTGCCTCATCATGAAATGTCAAGGGTGTTAACCTTGACTCTTTGGTTGCAAGTGGGAGCATTATGGCATGGATGGCTTTTTCATCTACTGGCATATCTTCCTTAATAAAAATGGACTCTAGCATGCAAACCAAGGCCTTATGATGAGTAGGGAAGGTCATGATTAAGTCGTACAAGCTCAAGGTTGTATTTTTCTATTTCAAAGCTTTCTTAACTTGTGCCAGCGCATCTAGAAAATATTTTCCACCATTTATTATTTTGGTGGTCTTTACCTTCTCCATGCATCCTAGGAGGCAAATCTCCTGAGGAGGAGATTTGGCTTTTGGTTGTGCCGTGGGCCTTTGAACCTTGGTGTTTGTCCATTTACTATTCATGTTTGCATGAGTAGCCTAAGGTGATGAGGTCATAGGGATAGCTGACAAGGGAGTGGGCTTAGGAGGACCTAGCTCCATGTGTTCCTTGGCTATCCTATCAGCCAGATGCCCATCATGTCTCTTTGGGTGGGTAGGTCATGGCAGGGTCCCCACTTCCAGACCCCAAGCACAAGGTGGATCCACACGTTTTGGCACCCTAATGACAAAAGGTGAAGGTGTCTAAGTTGCCATTGTCACGATGTGCTATTGGGCCCTAACCATAAAGGGTTTCATGGGGGCTCGAGGAGGTGCCTTGATAACAAAGGAGACCTGTGGCCTAGTTGACGTTGAGGCCCTAGTATCACTAGACGGTGCACGAACCACAAACAGTTCATGTGCAAGCTCTATGTCATCAATGCTAATGACATTTGTAATGTAACCTACAACCCTAGCATTTAATGGGTCTTTATAGACCTTCATGGACTAGTTCTCTGGTTGGACAAGATTACTTTCATCAAGGATCAATTTGCCTTAATCAATCATGCATTGAATGTCATCTTTCAATGCCAAGCAGTAGTCCATGTCATGGCCATGAAACTGATGATAGTTGCAAAATTGGTCCAATATGAAGTTCTTAGGTACCATAGGCTCATTTGGCATAGCCAAAGAAGGATTTCTGAGGACTTCATAGTACCTCTTGTGGCATTTTCACACATCCTCTGACATTTGTTTGTGCTGAATGCACCTAGTACTAAGAAGTTGGTCTAAGAGTTTTGATAACTTGATAAGGAAGGAGGTGTACTTTGAGTGATCCTTGCCCTCAATGTTTGGCCTTTGGGAAGCTTGCCCCATAGCCACCGATGATGTAGGTTGGTTGGTTCTGCAATGCCAAAACCCAATGCTTTGTTGTTGTTGGCTGGTGCCTTAAGCAACTTAGCTGCTTGCTTGTTGTTGTTGGGCTTGGCTTCGTTAGCCACAGTTGCAATGGTTGTTGTAGCCTTTCCCTTTTCTTTGTCTTTCTTTGCATGCACATTCTTGTAAGCCACATAGGCTGGGTCCCTACTGGCCTCTATCGCATCTTGTATGCTTTTTGTCTAAGCAAAAGCTTAGCTAAGAGAACACGGGGTTATGTAGGATAGTTTCAATGTGATAAAATTATTTATTGCATCCTTGAAGATAGCTAGTAGGTGGGCTTTCACTATCGGCTCACAGATCTTGCTGAGTGAGGTGCTCCAATGTTGTATAAACTTTTGTACCAGCTCTAATGCCCCTTGTTTAACGTTCATCAACTAGCCTAGCATGGCCTCAAGCTTCAAGTTGTACTTGAAGCGAGTTATAAACTGGCTTAGCAACTCCTCTAAAGTTGAAATGGAAGCTCTGGGGAGCACACAATAGTAGCCAAGAGCTTTGCTAGTCAGGGACATGGTAAAAACATGGATGATCACATGTGGCCACACTTCCAATAGTAAGCACTTAGGACAAAAAGTAACCAAGTGGCCATTGGGGTCACGCTTGCCATTGTATTTCGTGAATTAGGGTAGTTGGACCCCAAGGGGCAATGTTAATTGCGGGATTATAGGGCTGATGGGATCATCTTGATAGAAGTTAATTATGTGTACCATTTCCAAGTTGGCCACTTTAAGCTGCTTAACCTCCTTAGTGAGGGTTTCAATGAGTTGGAATGTTTGATCCAAACGCAGAGATGTTGTGGAGGGTTGCATTGGTTGTGCCATTGGTGGTGCCATCGGAGTAGTCCATGGCCTAGTTGTGGGCTGTACCACCACATGTGATAATTGGTAAGTTTTTTGTTATGTGTGCAGTGGCATGTGTGATAGTTGTACCATGGGTACAGAAGTCGTAGCCCACCACACGGTTGAGGTTGGAGTTGTTGTTGGTGGTGGGACTAAGATGGCTGGGATAAAGGACATGTGACTTGTCTTTAGCTATGACATAGGCATGGTGTGCACATATGGTAGCATTGGCATCATAGATGCCAGTTGGAAAGGCTAAATAGACTACAAAGAAATGGCAAAGGAGAAAGAAGTGAAAGGTCCTGCACTCTATTGCATAGCCATGACTTGGTGGCTAGCCACCACTAGTGGAGACTTGAGCTATGGAAGCATCACGACTACCTCAAGGAAGGCAAAGGATTGTAACTAGTGTGGCATGAAAATGGAGGTAGGCTGTTGGACTGAGACATAGAATGGAACATTGCTATCAAAGTGGGACTCAAAGTCCACCTACCCATCTTGCAAGGTTTCATTGTAGTTGAACAATACGTCCTATTCTTTTAGCACGCTCACCCTAATGAGTTGATCTAAGATCCACTTGAAGTTATCAGTGAGTGGTATGACCATGTCAGGGGTGGGAAAGAACTCTCTGCTATTTTGATGGATGATTTCAAAACTACACTTGACCTCTATTTTCTTGGCAGTCCAATGACAGGCCCACTTGAAGTTTTGCACAAAGAAAATTATATCGTTCATCATCTAGTGCCCTATGTTGAGGTGATTGGTGTCGTAGTTTGAGAGACTACCATTGTGGTCATATAAGGCTAGGTGGTTGCTCAATGTCTTCCACCTATTGGATGGGATGAGCTACCTCCAATCTCAAGGCAACAACTGAGGTGTTAATAGGGTTCATGTTGCTATGTAGGAAAAACATGAGAAAAGAAGATATTGGCAAAAAATGTTGAAGTGCAAAATTTTTTTTAAAAAATGGCTAAGTATGCAAGCTATAGAAAACAAGCCAAAAATGACTAAGTCTAAAAATGTGAAAAATTGGCTATCTCTGGCATTATGCTCATTACACTCTAAGGGACTATTATGATCTTAGGGTTGTTATGCTTAATAGAACACTTAGAGCTTGATGTGATGAACATAGTTTGGGCTTTCTATCCTACGAGGTTCCAAGAGAACTGACAATTGGGACCACCAATTGGAATGTAGACAACCCCTACGTTGGCCTATGATCCAGCTACCCTTGAACACAGAAGGAATGGAAGGCCCTCCTTCTAGCACAAAAAGCTGTGATGTCTAAAAACATCGATTACTAGAAGACCGAGAGGTTCGTGGGCATATAGCCTAACCCTAAATTTGTGCAAGGGGCATGCTAGGAAAATGGAAACGAGGTGCCCTAAATAGTCCAGTCAATTAGATAGGGACTTAAGTGGTGTTAAAATAACCATTTGTGATAGAAGTTTACGGAGTGTTATGCGTGGATGTCAGGATAACTAGCAAGGATGTAGCAGAAGGTCCTAGCCCAAAAATAGTGACGTGAATGTGCAAACATATATTGATAGCAGATAAATGCAAGAGTTATGCTTAATATTAGAAAAAAATGCTCAGAAAGAAAATGGAACAAAAGTTTAAGAGTAGAGACATGCACCACCCCAAAAATGGGGAGTGTAACTTTTGCTTGAATAGGAGGTGAAAATGGCACGTGGTGTAAAATAGGCATAGTAGCAGCGTAGTAATGTGTTCATAGTCTCTAGGATGTCTGGGACATGGCACTAGCATCTACAAGGGATGTTGAACCTACTAGGTTGGCTATTGTCATACTCTGTGGGTGCAATGGTGGATTACGTTGCAGTACTCGTTAAGGCGTGAAGCTTGGGTGCTCAAGTGTAGGAGTGCAGATGCTTGGAATGCTCAAATGCGCAATGCTCTTTTGATTTGCTAATCCCTAAAATGCTAAACATTGGGGTATTTATGGAGCTAGGTTTAGCATGAAATGTGGATCGATTGACACATGGGTTGGGTGCCACATGGCATGAGCATAGATAGGGTTACGCTGACATGTTACGCTCTTTGTAGCAAAATGTTATGCTCCACAGGATAGTAACGAGTACCCAGAGACTATCGAACTGTGACCACATTGCCTAAACTGCATGTGTGAAAGTCTGAAAAACTGCAATGTACCTACAAATAGTGTCACAATAATGCAACTTGGAGACTATGCTCTAGGACTATGTCTTCCCCCTCTTTCGAGTAGGTCAAGCATAGGGACAATTTTAGAGATCAATGGGGGGTTGGAAAAGAAATGCAAATTGGTAATCTTGGTTGACAAAGGGATGTTAGAGTTGAGATGAAGGTTGATGCCAAACTCTGGAGGGTTTTGGAGGCTTTCGAAGGCATTTTCCTAGTGTCAAGCTAGCTACACTACATAACGTAGTAGAGTGTAGCAAGAACACTTAGTGATATTTTGCAAATTTTGATTTTCCACACTGGTCACACTAGCTACGTTGCACAGCATAGCAGGCTCACTTTCATAAATTTTGATGAACTTTGCAATGTTCCTTCATGGCACGCTGGATACACTTTAGGGTGTAGTAGGATAGGTAGGCCCAGAAGTCAGAAAATGCACCAAATGCATATTCCATGTCAAGCTAGCTTGATAGATCCTTGTCCAACACTTAGGAAAAATTGGGCCTTGAAACATCTGTCATGCTCGCTACGCTATGTAGCATAGCAGTCCAAAAGATAGAAAACTTGTTAAATTGTTTCATCCATATTAGGCACTTTTGATAGATTCTAGCTTAGTACTTGGATGAACTAATAGTTGAGACATGTGTCAAGCTGGGTATGCAAGAGAGTGTAGCAAGCTTGAAAGCTGAAGAGATAAAAAATTTGTCAAACTATTTAGTCCATCCCAAGTAACCCTTGACCACTTCTGGCTTGACACTTGGGTAAACTGGCCATTGAAGTGTATGCTACACTGGCTGCCTTATGAAGTGTAGTAGGACACTTAGAAAAATTTTGTAGAAAATAGAATTTAATGATGCTACACTGTCTACATTGCAAAGCATAGTACTAGACTTAGAAAAAAATTTCCCAATTTTTTGACACTTAGAAAAATCTACCATTAAAGTGTGGAAGCCTAAAATTGGTGGTGTTTCATTAGCCCCTCTTTGTTGATGTCTAGAGGACTAGCCTAAGAGATGTCGACAAAAAATACGAAACACCACAATGAACATAACAACAACACTGGTTGTTAGTGCCTGATTAGACAATGCTTCACTATGCTTAAGAGTGTTAAGGGAATGAAGTATGGTAGGGAATAGGTTAGGGAAATGGATCAAGGAATAATGGATGGAGAGGATGTTCACTAGTACATGTAACTATAGGATGCAACATCATGATGGCTTGTCGCCAGAGCATGATCCCTCGTCGGTGTGCTTGTGAGGGTGTCAACATGTGAAGGTGGCCTACCCTTAGGATTTCAACCTCTTGTTGGAGTGCTTGTGAGATGGTCGATCTGAGGCTTCACCGGTTGCGAAATGGCAACTGTGTTTTTTAACTTGGGCACCTAGCTTGTCCCTTTTCTTATTTTTGTTTTGCTTTTTTCTTTCTTATATGCTTTCTCTATTCTTTTTGACTTTTTCTTTCCTTTGTGTTGCCGAGCAAATTGTGCACCAATTAGCCTTTGCTTAGAGCCAATCACATCGTATCTATAGGACAAGTGTTTCCTCCTTGGGATGAGTTGTGTTATATTTTTTTGGGGCTTTGACTAATCCACAAATACTCCCCATGGGATGAGTTGCATTACACCCATTATGGGTTTAGTAGTTGACTGCAAGAAAGGTTCCATGTGCATCAAGGAAGCTTGCAAGGAGTGTGGAAGATTGCAAGATCAAGAGGTAGAGGTCAAATAGCTAGAGGGATGGTAGGGATGTGCACACTTAGGTAGCTAGGCAAGCCAAGGTGGATAGATCGGAGCAATGTTGTACCTTACCACCGCGATGAAATGCACCCTTGAATGATGCAACTAAGGCTTCATCCTCCAAATGCAACACAGAGAAAATAAGAGAAACAACACCACATGAGATGAAGGTGAAGTCCTATGTGCCAAGGGCATTTCAAGGGCTACGAGTGTTGTGTTAGTTGCAAGAACATGTAATGTCCAAACCAGGAAGGCTAGTGCAGGCATCGGTGGTGGGAGGCTGTGAAAGCTCCATCAGCCACATGAGAAGTGAGCACCCAAGTGGCTAGAGTTAATGGCAATGTAGGTGCTTAGGAGTTCTCACCAAAGGCAGGAGCTAGGAAACCCAATAGCATGGGGGAGAATTGTGCTACTAGATGCTCTTCTAGGCTCAAGTGATGGTGAGGGCCAGAGAATGGTAATGTTCTGGCTAGGCCATAATATTGCTGGGACTCCAGCAAGTGATGCTGATGGTTAGAGCTTTAACTAGGATGATTGGCACTGGTGGCAGTAGCTTTGAAAGGTTAGCAAGATGCCAAGAGGTATCTCTGGAAGATTAGCAAGATGCTGGGGACAGTGATGCTACAAATGTCCCAGAGGATTTTTCCTTGATGATGTGAACTTCATTCTACAACTACAACATCACATCCCATCTTGCTTAAGAGATGTGGGCAGGCGACAGAGGACTGAAAGGATTCTCATTTTCTTGTTTGTAGAGCTATGTGTGTTGAAGTATGGATGTTGAACTACGAACCTAGTTTTAGGTCTTGGTAGACTACATGTTGTGCTAGTTTAAGATCCTAGCAGACCATGATCCTAGTTTAAGGGTTGGGTAGACGATGATGTGCTAGTTTAAGGTCTTAGCAGATGGCTATGCTAGATTAATGTCATAGTGGACAGTGGATGGCCAGTTTAAGGTCATAGTGGACCATGCTATGGGTGCCAATTTAGTGTCATAGCCCAAGGACGTGTTGTGCTAGTTTAACATCATAGTGGGTGTTTATGCTAGTTTAATGTCATAGTAGATGTTTGTGCTAGTTTAATGGCATAGTGGACGTGCACTTACCTTACTTCTATCGTTGGTATGAGACTGTGTACTAGGTGTAGTACGGCTTCAGGTATAAGTGGTTAATAGGATTGCCAAACTCATTGCTATCTAGATCAGCGAGCTTAAAAGCTCCATTGTAATATGCCTTTATTACCAAAAAAGGTCCTTCCCAGTTGGCTGAGAATTTATTTGCAGGCTCGCAAACGACCTTGAGGACCAAGTTCCCATTCTTGATTAGGCATTGATGTTGATTATGATAATGTTTTTACTGTTGCTTTTCTTGGTACCACTCAATGCAAGCAAGTGTTTACATGTGCTCCTCCTCTATAGAGTCGAGGTCGATGGTTCTCAACTTGTTGTTTTAAGCTTAATTAATGAAGGTCAAGAGGATCATGTAGAGCGATGGGACCTATAATTTAAGAGGTAGAACTGCTTTAGATCCATATACAAGACTATATAGTGTCTTACCTATTGCTATTTTGCATATCATACGGTAGGCCCATAGCACGTAGACTAGTTGTTCATGCCATTGTCACTTGTTGTTGTTAAGCATCCTCTTCAAAAGGTTGATGATGACTTTGTTTATAGCCTCTGCTTGACCATTTGCCTGTGGGTAGTATGGTGACAAGAATAATTTTTAATGCCAAGGTTTTTATAGAAAGCTTTTGTTTCTACACTACTAAATTGTTTCCCATAGTCTATGATTATAGTCATGGGAAGACCAAATTGAGTCACTATGTTATCAAGAATGAATTTGCAAACCTGCTATGTTGTCATCTTCTTAAGGGGAATGGCTTCAACCCACTTTGTAAAATATTGAATTGTGGTAATGATGAAGCTATGTCCTGCGGAAGACGTAGGTGTTATAGGCCCTATGATGTCTAACCCCCAACATTGGAATGACCACATGATCTACATAGTATGTAGTTCAGTGGGTGGCACATGCATTGGGTTACTATGCCACTAACACACATCACATTTCCTAACCTTGGAGACACAATCATGCTTCATGTAAGGCCAATAATAGCCTAGACATCTGATTTTTGGTGCCATTTCCCTAGGGGCTATATGACCTCCACATAGTCCCTCATGGACTTGGTCGACGATCTTTTGCACTTCACTGCCGCTAACACAAGTTAACAGTATTCCATCATAGGATCTGTGGCACAAGGTGCTATCACCTACAAGGACGTACTACTGTGATAATTTTTGTACCATGTCTTTTTGTGTAGGGGTTAGATTTTGTGAAGGCTCTCCCTATTGGAGGTATTGCTTAATATTTTCATACCACTCTTAGGGGCGTGAGCTATGCTTATGAATGCAATGATTGTTGTTTGAGTTATAGGTTCAGTGCAATCCACTATTGAAGTGGGTAAAGTAGAAAACATGTTTGGTGCTATGCTTAAGGCTAAAGTACCTAGTGTGCCAGCTATGGCATTTTCATTTCTGGAAATATGTTGGACACCTATGGTTGCAAATTTTTTGAGTAATTGTTTCACCAAATAATAGTAAGGTTCTAAATGTTATGTCTTACAAGTGTAAACCTCTATGATTTGGTTGATGACTAGCTACTAATCACCTCGGACTGCTATGTTTCGAATTCCTAACTCTTGGGCTGCCCATACTCTGCCACATTGTTTGTACAAAGAAATATGAAGTGATATGTGGGTCGGATCTCCCTAGAGGAGGATGTGATAATGGTAGCAGCACTACCACCTTGTGTGGTTGAAGCACCATCAAAGTGCAAAATTGCCTTGAAGTTTGCAGGTACTTATCTTATGCTGTTAACATGCTTATCCAGAAATTCTGGATCTATTGTTACCTAATTGTTTATAGGTGAAGCCATGAATTGTGCTATTATTGCTTTGCCTTTGCCTTTTGTAAATGCTTTACGCTATATAGTGCAAGTCAAACTCCATGGTTATTGCCTTCCATCACACTATTCAACTACTTTTGTATACATTCGTTGTCATTGCCTAAAGTACGTTGCTTTTGCAAATGACATTAACTTGACTACAAAAAAGGTAGTGTCTCCACTTTTTGAGTGCAAAGACTACGGTAAGATAGTTCTTCTCCACATCATTGTATTTTGCCTCATGGGCTACTAGCACATGGCTTAAGTAGTAAATAGGAACCTCTGAGCCATCATCTCACTTTTGCCAAAGTAGAGAAGTAATGGACGTGTTTGAGGTTGCAAGGTAAATATAGAATGGTTTATCTTTTTGTGGAGGGTAGACTATCGGAAGTTGAGCCAACTCCTTTTTTAGGTTGTCAAATGCCTCTTAGCATTGAGCTGTCCACTCAAAGTGGATCCCCTTCTTGAGCAGATGTTGCATTGGCTACAACTTGTTAATCAACCTTACAATAAACCTATGTATGAATTGTAGTCTACCTTGTAATCCATGTAGCTCTTTAAGGTTTGCTAGTAGTACTAACTTGGTGATAGCCTTAACCTTGTCGGGATCTGCGCGTATGCCTGCTTCTAATACTACAAAGCCTAACATGCGATCAATTTTGATGCCAAAGACACACTTTTTGGGATTTAGCCTAAGGTAATGTCCAAGGTAACGTTTGAGGCTACAGTCCAAGTCATTTGTGTCGTCATGAGCTACTTTGGACTTAGTTGCTATGTTGTCAACGTAGTCATTGAGCAAGTCTAATTGATAGTCGCTAAGGATATACATCATCATGTGTTGGTAGGTTGCTCCTGCATTCTTTAGTCCAAAGGGCATTGTTGTATAGCAAAATGTACCCCATGGGGTCATGAAAGTAGTGCTAAGTTGGTGCTTTGGGTTGATTTAGATTTGATTGTACCCTAACAACCTATCCATAAAGGACAATAAGGCATGACCAACCGTAGTATTGATGAGTTGATCAATACTAGGCAATGGGAAATCATCTTTAATGGTCACCTTGTTTAGGTCCCAGAAGTCTATGCAAATGTAGATACTTTTGTTTTTCTTGGGGACAACTACGATTTTTGAAACCTAGTCAGTGTAGTCGACTGCTCGAATAAAACCAGCTCTATAAAGTTTAGTGATTTCATCATGAATGGCCAATGTAACCTCACGTTGACTTTACGAGCTTTTTGTTTAACTCGCTTTATGCGAGGATCAAGAATAATGTTTTGTTGTATTATGTGAGGGTCTATGCCTGGCATGTCCTTGTAAGACCATGCGAATGTCTTGACGTTATCGCTAAGGACTTTAGAGATGCTTTGCTGGATTTGAGGCTCTAACAAGGAACTAAGTTTTAATTTTTTCACCTCACCTTTATATGTTATTACAAGGACTTCTATAAGGGGATCCTTAGTTACATCACCTACTTATAAGTTTAGAGCTCTGACTAGATAGTCTAGCTGGTCTAGCGATGTCTCTAGGGATGCTACATTTGTGTCATATGTGAATGGCTTGAAGTCCAGGAGTTTGGTATTTATGCATCTCGTGGAACCACCGTAAGGGTTGGTCAATACTAAGTGTGAATGAAGACTCTTGTATGTACTCATTTTTGCAACCTTGTTTAAGAGATCCTGCAAAAAACTAGAAAAGATATCAAGGGGCACTTATCTTAATAAAGAAAAATGCATAAAATAAGGAAGAAAATGTGATGAAAACTTAACTAATTATGTAGTATGTAAAGTAATTTTTTGAGGCCTCAATTGACCATAAAATTGCTAGTTTAAGGTCATAGTGGACCATAGTTTATGTGTGAGACATAGGTTTAAGCAAGGCTTGAGAGTTTTGAAATGTGGGACCAAGCTGGATGTTTATTAGGCAATAAAAAAAATGCAAAAAAATTTTCTAAGTATAGGAATCTAAAAAAGTTGCAAAATGTTTTCTAACTCTAGGTGCTACACTTGTCCCATGTTATGCGCGGGACACGGAACGTCCCATGTTACACGCAGGATATAGAAAGTCCTAGGAGGGTGATGTGTCCTTTAACCTTGAAGGGTATAAATAGGGATTCTACCATGGTAAACCTATCACTTTTACATTAGATCCAATAGTCATCTGAGCATAGTGCAGTCAAGGCAGAGTGTAGCAATGACAAAGGGAAGCTAGGGTGTGAGGAGGAGGAAGCTAAAGCATAGTAGCGAAACATGATGTGCCAAAGTGAACACAAACACCCCGACCTCACCAACATTAATGAAGGAGAGTGTACCTTGAGGCACCTTCCCAAGGTGTGCATTGAGGATCGCAAAGAGATGCTATCAACTAGGTAAGGCACTATGCTCTACCCTTGTGATTTTTCTTTCCCTACTTTCTTGCGCATTTTGGGTTTTTAAACTTTGAGGATGACCTGCTATGGGCAAGGACCACCGCCATCACCATGATAAGGGAAGGGAGTGCACACACTGCATTTTTGTTTTTGTTCCTTTTTATTCTTTATTTTTTGTGTCAAGGGTTTTTGGCATCCCATGCTACAACACGGGATAAGGGTTTTTGGCGTCTCACACCATGTGCCTAAAATAGGAGTTTCTTGGGGCATGATAGGTTTTTTTTTTATATTTTTTTGTATTTTATTTTTTATTTTTGATGATCATAAAGTGCTTTATGTTGCAATGGTTGATGCTCTGCTGAATGTCCAACATCAACATCCACCTTTTGCACACGACTATGGGTAGAAATTCTAGATAAGTTTGCCTTCATGTAAGGCATGATGGATGACATGATAGATCACCTCAAACAAATAGATCTTGAGATTGGTACGTTTATTTCATTATCATTATCTCTCTATTTTTTTATCTGATTTTCTTGTTATCTTATGATTAACGTTTTGCCACTAATTATGGAATGATAGGCTCGCAACTCAAATGGGGCCTAGACAGTGCCGTCCAAGTCGATGCTATACCTGAGTTCCCCTCGAGGTAGAGTAGGTGCCTTGTCATGTATATGATGAGGTAAGCAAGTGTGAACTATACTTCACATGAGTGTTGTGGAAGTGAAGACGTGTAAATGAGCAGCTGTGGAAACATGTGCAAGAGCTTCGAGAAAATGTGATGAACTAGGAGCCTAGACTAGAAGATCTACAGTTGCGCTACAACTTCCTAGCAGCACATGATAAGCCATATGGTAATTAGTGCATGGCTAAAATCAATTATGCTAGGTACTGGTCAATTATCTAGGGTAAAAATGAGGCCACCCATGAGGTTATCAAACAATAGCTATAGATGGACCTCTTGGCCAAAAAAGAAACCAAGATTGGAAGGACTACAAGCTAGAGTGTGAAGCCTACTATAAGAAGTATAAAGATGAGTTTGTGGAGCACTGATGTCAAGAGATATTTCTTGATGAAATTGACGCAAAGCATCCTTATAAATTATTCGCAAGCCATGTAGTGGTTAGTGAGCCCTTGGAGATACAGATCATTGTACCTTTTGGAGAGGTAACTTCTACAACGTTTTCACCAAGGCTACCCACATGGACAACCATGGAAAAAGGGAAAACCCTTGTGGGTATTGACCTAGGTGAAGAGGACTAGACACGTATGTCAGAGGATGAAATCCTCTAGCACCTAGATGTTGGCCTTGACAGGATGCCCCCAGACATGGATGCAAGGGCCCTTCTCAAGTTGGTTTAGCTTGCTTTATTATTGTCTATTTTATTATAATTTTGCATGTTACCTTGTTTATTGACTAATTTATTGTTTCATTTTTGTTTGATGCAGGTTTTAGGTGAAGGTATGGGACCCAGTGAAGCAACAGATGAAGATGAAGGGGAAGAGCTTTAGCCCCCTATCACACACTACAAATTAACATGCTTAAGATGTAGCCCTCCTATTAGGCAATTTTGTGTCTTTTTAGTCACTTCATGTTGTGGATGTAATTTTGGACTATGTATTTTATTGATGATTCAATGAAGTATGATAGTTATTTGATTCCAATCTTGTTATCTTTTCATGTAATAATGTGATAATTTTAACTTATGATTTGATTAATGCAATTAGGCCCCTTGTGGGACCCATGCCAGTTTAAGGCTATTTTGGGCCATCACTTAAAGGAAAATCGGTTGTCAGTTTTAGGCCTTGGCAGGCCATGCAATAGTTTAAGGCCTTTTTGGGATGCATGGTAGTTTAAGGCCTTTTCAGGCCTCAACTTTTTTTTTTTGAAAAAAGAATGCTAAACAAAATTGTAACTAATGTAAGATGCAAAAAATAACACAAAATTGTAACAATACAGAAAAACAGACAAAAGGTTAGTTAGACATGCAAGTGAACTAAGGACATGCCCTAGTCACGTAGATGCTTCCTAACCCGATGCAGGTTAAGTGGTGAGTAAGGCATAGAAGGCACTAGACGGTACTCCCCTAGCCCTTCATCTAATGCAGAGAAGGGTAATTCTACCCATGGAGCTTCCTCATGGAGGTCACTTGCCTTATTTGGTTGTTTAATATTTTCTGAACAACATTGACCTTCATCAAAAACAAGTGGTATATCTTATGAGAACTCTACCTCTGACCCTTGTTCGCTATCCACGTTGTTTATGGTCGGAGGGGCTATGTTATCACCAAAGATCACCACCTCCCCACCCTGATAGGGTAAGTGGATCTCTTGGTGGATAGATGAGGAAATGATCCATAGCTGGGCTAGTTAAGACCTCCCTAGGATTAGGTTGAATCCAAGATTTTTTCAACCACGATGAGTTTAGTGTTAGTGGGGAATTTTTCCCCTACCATAAAATCAATCATGACTATCCCCCTGACAACCACATGCACTCCATTAAAGGACTTCAAACATGTTATTTTTGTTGGCCTGATTTGATCCACTAGGCCAAGCTTATTGACGATGAGGAATGGGATGACATTAGTTCATGCCCCATCATCAATGTGCACCCTGCGAATCTTGTATTGTCCTACATGAATCATTATGAACATGGGTGCACATCACAAAATGTGCACCATTTTTAAGGTTAGCTTTGATTGCCTCATCACAAAATGTCAAGGATGTTGACCTTGACTCTTTGGTTGCAGGTGGAAGCATTATGGTATGGATGGCTTTTTCATCTACTAGCATATCTTCCTTAGGAATGCATACTAGCATGCGAACCAAGGCCTCACAATGAGCAAGGAAGGTCATGATTAAGTCATACAGGCTCAAGGTTGTATTTTTCTATTTCAAAGCTTGCTTAACTTATGTCAATGCATCTAGAAAATGTTTTCCACCATTTGTTGTTTTGGTGGTCTTTACCTCCTCCACGCATCCTAGGAGGCGAATCTCCTGGGGAGGAGATTTGGCTTTTGGTTGTGTCGTGGGCCTTCGAGCCTCGGTGTTTGTCCATTGACTATTCTTGTTTACGTTAGTGGCCTAAGATCATGAGGTCATAGGGATAGTTGATAAGGGAGTGGGCTGGTTGGTTCCCACAGTGCCATAACCCGATGCTTTGTTGTTGTTAGCTGGTGCCTTAGGTACCTTAGGCACTAGCTACTTGTTGTTGGGCTTGGCTTCATCATCCATAGTTGCAATAGTTATTGTAGCCTACCCATTTTCTTTGTCTTTCTTCACATGCACATTCTTATAAGCCACATAGGCCAGGTCCCTACTGGCCTTCGCCACGTCTTATATGCTTTTTGTTTAAGAAAAAGCTTGGCTAAGAAAATGCGAGGCTAAGTAGTATAGTTTCGATTTGATAAAACTATTTATTGTGCCCTTGAAGATAGCCAGCAGGTGGGTTTTGGTTATCGGCTCATGGATATTATTGAGGGAGGTGCTCCAATGTTGTATAAACTTTTGTATTGACTTTAATGTCCCTTGTTTAACATTCATCAATTGGTCTAGCACGGCCTCAAGCTTTAAGTTATTCTTGAAGTGGGTTATGAATTGGCTTAGCAACCCCTCTAAAGTTGAAATGGAAACTCTGGGGAGTGCGTAGTACCAGTCGAGAGCTTTGCCAGTCAGGGACATGGTGAAAACGTGGATGATCGCGTGTGGCCATGCTTGCAATAGTAAGCACTCAGAACGAAAAGTAACCAAGTGGGCATTGGGTTCACCCTCACCATTGTATTTCATGAATTGGGGTAGTTGGACCCCAGGGGGTAGTGTTAATTGCAGGAGCGCAGGGTTGATGGAATTGTCTTGATAGAAGTCCATTATGTGGACTATTTCCAAGTTAGCTGCTTTAAGCTACCTAACCTCCTTGGTGAGGGTTTGAATGAGTTGGAATGCTTGGTCCAAACTTAGAGATGTTGTGGAGGGTTGTGTTGGCTATGTCATTGTTGGTGTCGTTGAAGCGGCCCACTGCCCCATTGTGGGCTGTGCCACCATGTGCAATGCTTGGTAAGTTTGTTGTTGTGTGTACTAAAGCACGTGTGACAGTTTTACTATGCATACAAAAGTTACAGCCCACCACGTGGTTGAGGTTAGAGATATTATCGATGGTGGGACTAAGATGGTTGGGATAAAGGGCATGTGACTTGTTTGTGGCTGCAACATGGACATGGTGTGCACATATGGTAGCATTGTTGTCATAGATGCTAGTTGGAAAGGCTAAATAGACTACAAAGAAACAACAAAGGGGAAAGAAGCGAAAGGTCCTGCACTCTATTGCGTAGGCAGGACTTAGTGGCTAGCCACCACTGGTGAAGACTTGGGCTATGGAAGCATCATGGTTGTCTCAAAGAAGGCCGAGGACTATGACTGGTGTGGCATGAAAATGGAGGCAGGTTGTTGGATTGAGACATAAAATGGGACACTGCAGTCAGAGTGGGACTCAAACTCCTCCTATCCATCTTGTAGGGGTTCATCATAGTTTGATACTACATCTTGTTCTGTTGGCCCACTCACCCTAATGAGTTGATCTAAGATCCACTTTGAAGTTGTCGGTGAGTGGTATGACAGCATCAAGGGTGGGAAAGAACTCCTTGCTATTTCAATGGATGATTTCAAAACTATGCTTGGCCTCTATTTCTTGGCAATCTAATGATAGGCCCACCTAAAGTTTTGTACAAAGGAAATTGTATCGTTCATCATCCAATGCCTTGTGTTTAGGCGATTGATGTTGTAGTCTGAGAGACTGCCATTGTGTTCATACAGGGCTAGGTAGTTGCTCAATGTTTCCCACCTATTGGATGGGACGAGCTACCTCCAAGCTCAAGTCAGTGACTGAGGTGTTAACAAGATTCATTTTTTTATGTAGGAAAAAAATGAGAAAAGAAGATACTAGCAAAAAACATTTGAGTGCAAAAAACTTTAAAAAATGGCTAAGTATGCAAGCTATAGAAAATAGGCCAAAAATGACTAAGTTTGGAAATGTGAAAAATTGGCTATCTCTAGCATTATGCTCGTTACACTCTAATGGACTATTATGCTCTCAAGGTTGTTATGCTCAACAGAACACTCAGAGCTTGATGCGACGAACATACTTTGGGCTTTCCGTCCTATGGGGTTCTAGGGAAACCAACAATTGGGACCAATCTACACCAACTAGAACATAGATAACCCTTGTGTTGGCCTATGATCCAACTCCTACTGTGGCAAGTCCATAGGGATGTTACATCTATGCTAGGTGATGGGGGTGCAAAAAGCACGTGGGAGTACCCTTAAACATAGAAGGAATGGGAGGCCCTCCTTCTAGCTCCAAAAACTGTGACGTCCAAAAATGTCGGTGGCTAGAACATCAACAGGTCCACTGGTGTATAGCATAACCCCAAATCTATGCAAAGGCCATGCTAGGGAAATGAAAACAAGGTTCCTTGAATAGTCTAGTCAATCAAACAAGGACTTAAGTGGTGTTAAAATAACCATTTGTGAGAGAAGTTTACAAAGTGTTACATGCAGTCATTGAGAAAACAAACAAGAGTGTAGCAGAAAGTCCCCACCCAAAAAGAGTGACGTGAGTGTGCAAATGTATATTGATAGTGGAGAAATGCAAGAGTTATGCTTAATATTAGAAACAAATGCTTAGAAAGGAAATGGAACAAAAGTTTAAGAGTAGAGACATGCATCACCCCAAAAATGGGGAGCATAACTTTTGCTTGAATAAGAGGTGAAAATGGCACGTGGTGTCAAATAGGCATGGTGGTAGCATAGCAGTGTGATCATAATCTCTGGGACATCTAGGACACGATGCTAGAAGCTACAAGGAATGCTAAACCTCCTGGGTTAGTTATCATCATGCTCTACAAGTGCAATGGTGGACTACATTGCAGTACTCGCCAAGGTGTGAAGCTTGGGTGATCAAGTGTAGGAGTGACAAATGCTTGGAATGCTCAAAAGCTCAATGATCTTATGATTTTCCAACCCCTAAAGTGCTAAACATCGGGGTATTTATGGGAGCTAGGTTTAGCATGAAACACAGATCGACTACCACGTGGCCTGGGTGCCACGTGGCATGAGTGTAGATAGGGCTACGATGACATGTTATGCTCTTTGTAGCAAAATGTTATGCTCTGCAGGATAGCAATGAGTACCCAGAGATTTCCAAACCATGACCACACTAATCGAACTGCATGTGCCAAAGTTTGAGAAACTACAATGTACTTACAAATAGTGTCACAACAATGCAACTTGGAGACTACGCTTTGGGACTACGTCTTTCCCCTCTTTCGAGTAGGGTCAAGTGTAGGGACAATTTTAGGGATCAATGGGAGGGTACAAAAGAAATGCAAACTACTAATCTTGGCTACTGGAGGGATGTCAAAGCTGAGATGAAGGTTGATGTTGAGTTCTGAAGGCTTTTGGAGGCTTTCAGAGGCATTTTCCTGGTGTCAAGCTTGCTATGCTACATAGCATAGCAGAGTGTAGTAAGAACACTTAGTGAAATTTTTCAAATTTTGATTTGCCACATTGGCTACATTGCATAATGTAGTAGAGCACAATAGGCACACTTTGACAAATTTTGATGAACTCTACAATGTTCCTTCATGGTATGCTTTCTACACTCTGGGGTGTAGCAAGATAGGCAAGCCCGAAAGTCAAAAAATGTGTCAAATGCATCTTCCATGTCAAACTAGCTTGATAGATCCTTGTCCAACACTTAGGCAAAATTGGGTCCTGAAACTTGTGTCACGCTCGCTATGCTATTTTGTCCATCTTGAGCACTTTTGACAGATTCTAGCCTAGTACTTGGCCAAACTGATAGTTGAGACATGTGTCAAGCTACGTACGCTAGAGAGTGTAGCAAGCTTGATAGCCCAAGAGATAGAAAATTTGCCAAACTGTTTGGTCCATCCTAGGTAACCCTTGACCACTTCTGGCTTGACACTTGGGCAAATTGGCCATGGAAGTGTGTGCTATGTTGGCTACACTGGGGAGCATAGCAAGACACTTAGAAAAATTTTGCAAAAAAATAGGATTTAATGGTGCTATGCTATCTACGCTGTAGAGCATAGCCCTAGACTTAGAAAAAAATTGCCTAAGTTTTTGACACTTAGAAAATTCTACTATTGAATTGTGGAAGCCCAAAATTGGTGGTGTTTCACTTGGCCACATACCCCCCAACAATGTAGAAGTAACATGGACAAAATTTCAACACTCCATCGACTTCAATGTTGACCATGAATTCTAGCAAGAATGGTATAAGGCCTAGCATGGAAGAATAAAGCCAACATGGATGATGTGCCCCTGTTACTATTTATAGTAAATCGAATGACCATGTGGGTATGGAAATTTCCATACATAGTAACCCCCTCCCCAAATTAGGCATCCATTTTACTTGTATGTGGTAGAAATTTTCTGCAATTTGCAGCCAAATTATATCCAATTTTTAGCCCCATTCATGATCCAAAACCTATAAGAACCAACCCCAAACACCATTTTCAGGTTCCACACTTTGACATTTTTTATCATTTGGCATTTTCTATATCCAAAAGCTCTTGCAAACTTGCAAAAATGTAGCTTCTTGGAGCCTTCCAATGTAGAACCCCAATGGCCTTATTGCCCCCCATTACCCCTATTAGGATTTGTGAACTTTGGGCATCCATGCTACACTCTTGGAATCTTAAACTTTCAACGTAGAGCATTCTAGCAACCTAGATCCTTCACACTTTTCATCCCCTAGTAGTAGCCAATATTGTAGATCTAGAGTGCTAGTAGAGGTGATTGGACAACATCGGGAATGATAGAGCATTCAAATCATTGAGTGGATTACAATGGCCTTAATGGACTTGAATCCTTGTCCAAGTGAACCCACCTTTGCTCTTCTACGGGTACTTCTTGTACACATTCCTTAAACATGTCCTTCATTTTTAAATAAATTTTTAAGATTCTAGTTTTATGTGTAATTCATATTTGCTTTTAGTTTTTAGATTTGTATTGTTTCTTTTGCATTATTCATTTTGCATTTTGTAAGTCCTTTGATGATTTTCTGAACCATCCAGGGTAGCCTGAATTTCATTTTTTCAAAGGATCTGGGGATTTTTGGTTGAGGTTGCTACTCTAAGACTTTCAATTTTCCAATGGGCAAATTTTTTGGTTGCAATAGTTTTAAAGAAATGGTTACATAAGAAAATCCATCAAATTTTGATGATTTCTAGGGCATTCTTGTTTAACAATTTCTGTGCTAGCATCCTATAACATGGATGAAGAGGACCAGAAGGCTACTAAGCTAGGCAGTCAAATATGGAAGATGAATTTAAGGTGGAATTTAAGCCCAAAAACATCTTGTGGGTGCTTTTCCAACAATCCACCCCTAAGAAAACAAGGCCTACCTTCACCTCCTTTATCTCTTCCATAGAGCATGTCCCACTAGATTCATCCTAGCATTACTCAACCATGTTCAATCCTACACCAATCATCATTATGCACCAAACACAATTGATGTTATAGTCCACCATGCTTAGTTTCTCCATGCCATTCATGACCCAGCCATGATCCATATGAATTGAAACATCATCAAAAATTGCATTTTATAACCATTTTTCATCATGTAGCCTTCACCCCATGAAATCCAAGGAAAAACTTCATTGTAAACGTGAGGATTGAGGGGAAATCTCACATATCTCATACTTTTGGGGCTGAAAGATGCCTCATAAGTGGTCAATGCCTTATGTTATAAGTGGAAAAAGTCATGTACTCTCTATATTTGATCTTGGGAGGCATCAAAAATGCTTTTTGGAATGCCAAAAATAATAATTTCATAGATTTTATGAAGGGTATAGTACTTTCTATGCTAGAAATGCATGCATGGGAGGTATGATCCACCTATCTTGATCATGGAGGGGTAGATCTTACCTACCACTAGCAAGGAAGAGTAGATCCCAATGTAGAGGAGGGTGACATCCATCATGCATAGCATAGAGGGGGGTACGACCTTTCCCCAGTGTTGATACATCTTTCCCCTACCGTAGAAGAAACATGGACTATATTTCAACAATTCATTAACTACAACATTGACCATGCATTCTAGTAAGGATGGTAGAAGGCCCAGTATGGAAGAACAAAGCCAGCGTGGATGGTGTGCCCTTGTTACTATTTATAGTAAACAAAATGGCAATGAGGATATGGTACTTTCCATACATAGTAACCCCCAAAATGAACATCCCTTTCACATGTATGTGGCCAAAATTTGTAGCAATTAGAAGCCAAATTATAGCCAATTTGCAGCCCTATTTATGGGTTAAAACCTATAAGAACTTACCTGAAACATCATTTTCAGGTTCCACACTTTGGCATTTTGGGCATCCAAGAGCTCTTACAAACTTGCAAAAATGTAGCTTCTTAGAGCCTTCTAGTGTGGAACCCTTATGGCCTTGTTACCCCCCATTACTTTCCTTGGGATTTGTGAACTTTAGGCATCCATGTTGAACTCTTGGGATTCTCAACTCCCAGCATAGAGCATTCTAGTAGCCTAGATCCTTCACACTTCTCACCTTAGCCATCATTGTAAATCTGGAGTAGTAGTACATGAGATTTGATAACATCGAGAGTGGCAAAGCATCTGGATCATGGAGTGGATTACATTAGTTTCAACAGACTTTGAACCCCCATCCAAGTGAACCTCCCTTTGCTCTCCTACAAGCACTTCTTGTACATATTCCTTGAGCTTCTTCTTTATTTTTTAATAAAGTTTTAAGATTTTAGTTTTGTGTAGAATTCATATCTTCTTTTAGTTTTTAGATTTTTATTCTCCTTTTCACATTATTTTTCTTGCATTTTATAAGTCACTAGGTGATCTTCTAGACCATCTAAGGTACCATGAATCCCATTTTTCTCGAGACCCTAGGGATTTTGGGTTGAGGTTGCTACATCAAAACTTTTAATTTTCCAATGATGGAATTTTCCTATTGCAAAATTTTTCTAGTACTAGAAGGAGGACCTCTGCCTCATTTTTATGTTAAAATCTAATTTTCCAATTGCCAATGTTGCCTCCTAGCTCTAAATCTTAGCAAAAATCTTGAATACCTAACACTACCACTTATGCCCTATAATAGAAACTTCAACATGGAAGTTGTAAGTGTTTGGGTGTTGGATTTTTGCAACACCTATTGTGAATTTCCAAGCCAAAGCTAGCATTGAAAACCTATTGTAACCATTTCACCTCTTGTTGCCATATTTTCTCACCAAAGTCTACATTGGTGGTTTTAACAACCAAACCCCCATTCATCCTTTCCTTATTGAGAAAATTGATAACTTGCTAAAATTATTTTTTGGTGGAAAGCACCACATTTTCACTTTGGTTGTAAACTCCCCTTTCACCAACAATTGCTAGGAAGATGCAAGATCTCTCTCTCTCTCTCACTCCCTCCATTCCTTTCTCCTTACTACACCCAGTGTAGGTGTAGCTAGGAAGCCCATTATTGGTGAGGTTGATACCACCACTTACAATCTTTGGTAAAGGAGTATATTCCTTTTGGCAACCCCATTACTATTTATAGTAAGTGACTTGTTTTTGTCATTTTTCACCAATTTTAACTTTTTATCATTTCCACTTGCTGGAATTCAAGCTTTTGATCATCTATTTATAGCCTATACCTAGGCTTTTTAGCATCATAGTCATGTCTTTTCAACAATAGACCAAGTTTCCCTTCAATTTTACCAATAGCGAGTTCAACCAACAAGTGGTAAGGATATATGACCCCAAGGATCCCATCATAGCCAAATGTAGATATTCTTTAAGACTTATATGGTAGAGTCTTGGGTTCTCAGAAATAAATGAAAAGCATTACAACTTCATTTGTGCTAAGACCTAGGTTGGCATGCTAATTCTAGGAATGGAAGTAGAAGCCAAGAGGGAGTTTGAGCTCATACATCATAATGGAAAGTAATATATTTTCTTCTCATATGACCAAATACCTATCACTGACATCTATGTTAGCATCCTATCTCACCTAATTGAGATGGATGAAGAGCACTAGAAGGCTACCTCAGATGGATTGCCAAAGGAGGAAGAAGAATTTAGGGTAGAACCTGAGCCTAAAAATGTCTTGGGTGCTCTTTTCCAACAAGTCACCCCTAAGACAACATGTCCTACCTTCACTCTCTTTGTCTCCTCCATAGAGCATGTCCCACCACCTTCATTCCTACCTTACCTAACCATGTTCAATCCTACACTAGTCATCACTATGCACCAAACATAATCGGTGTCGTAGTCAATCATGCTTCATTTCTCCATGTCATTCACCACACAAATACAATCCATATGACCTTAATCGGTGGTTTTCACCATTGTTAGCCTATTGACTAACCAAGTGGGATCCACCATGGGACCCCAAACAACCTAAGTGTCACATACCCTAGTTGCTTCATTTGTGTTCCAAATACATCTTTCTTCTTGTTTGGCCCTTCTACCATAGCAATAACCCAAACTCTCCCTTTTATTTTACAACCAATAGTAAGGCCTCAAGCCTCCCAAAAGATGCCACAACCATTTGTCCAAACTCCACAATCAATAGGGGCATCCTAAGAACTTAATTAGGCCTTTTAGATGATCTAGGACTTGACCAAAAAGTTATGGAAGCTTGAGGTATCCTCTTTATAGATTGTGGACTTTTATCAAGATGATCCCAATAGTCCCATGGTCTCATTGCTAACTCTTCCCCCCAGTTTCCCTATGTCCTAGTTCACTAAGTACAATGGTGAAGGTGCTCTAAACACCCATTTGATTACCTTCGACTCCAAGTGCTTGTTGTTGCAACAATGGCCACACACTATAATGATAATTTTTCTTATGTCCTTGATTGGAAAAGTGATTAACTAGTACTTTTCCCTACCTAGAGGATCTATATCCTCTCTTGAAGACCTAATAGCCTAATTCGTTAATCATTTCTATTATAACTTGAAGCCTGACACCTCGCTTGACCAGCTGATGAAGGTTAAATTGGGACTTCTTGAGCCAGAGGATCAATGAAATGGTTTGCTAAATGAGATACCATAGCCTATAGGAAAAATCAATCTTCTCACTATATTCTAGGGGGTGGTCAAAAATTTTATCGAATCTAGACTATACTGCTTGGATCCATGATCACTTAGTTAAGCATTCTGCTAGACCAAAAGCATAAAGGATGCCATGGAGGCTAGTCATAACCCACTAACTTTAAAAGCTCCAACTCGTGAATGTTAAAATGCCAAAATGGTTATCTTCTTGTCTTCATTTCAAATTTATACCATTCCTCTCTCTTCTCTATTTTTTTCAATTCTTTTTTACATTTTTTATTTTTAGAAAAACACTCAATTGCTAAGAAACTCATGTTGATTTTTTCCATGTCACCCATGATGATTGGGGCACCAATACTTGTTACACTTGTACATCATAGAAACTTAGCAATTGAGTTTCTTGTACATTACACTTGTATGTTTCTCTAGAACCTTAGAACTTGCCAAAAAATCCCCATAGAAACTTACATGCACATCATAAACCTTCACACAAGAAATAGCATTTAAAATTTAAGACTTAAAAAAATTTTATTAACTCCTCTTCTTCAAAACTTTACCAAAATTTTCAATCTTCCTTGTCTCTCTATCTTTAATATTTTCCAATCCTCTCCTAGCCTAGACTAAGCATATTTTTCCATGCTCTCCTCTTGTCTTATGAGAATTCACTATTCCTATCTCCTCCACACTATTAAAAATTTTCCAACTCTTTTATAGTTTGGACTTATAAAATTTTTCCCTTTTCTCTTCTAGTAACTTTACAAATTTTTGAACTCTTCCCTAAATCCCGGGCTTAGAAAATATTTATCTTATCTTCCTTACTAGCTTCAAAATCTTCCAACTCCTCTTGAAACTTTAAACTTAGAGAATTTTTAAGTTCTTTTCCATAGAAAGAAAATATTAAGTTTTTATTTACTTGTACATGAAACTTGTTAATTTTTCTAACTTTCTCATTTTAATATCACCTATAACAATAGTAAAAATTAGTGTTGAAAAACTGAGAAAATTTGTATGAATAGTTTTAAGCCTAGGATCAATGGGCCTCAAAAATGATTTGGAGTAGCTTAGATGATCTTGTTAACTAATTAAATACTTACAAAATTTGTTATTGAAAGAGAAAAGCATAAATAAGCAAAAATGTATAGAACATTGATTCAATGTTGAACCCAAGAATAGACTAAGAAATACAAGAAATATGGCCAAAATAATGATTGCAAACTTTATATTAATACTAAAAAGAAGAATAGTTTGGTATAAAACAAGTTCAAAGAATATAGATTGGTGGGCTTTGGAAGCTTAAGAATACAAAAATAGCATTGAAATCTAGTGTAGGAGGTAGGATGTATTTTGCACTAAATATGCACTAATCTCCTGATTGATTTGCACTCCAATAAATGTTGCTACAAGTCCTTACTACTCTTAGTGATTTTTGTTGAGAAATGACTATAAAAGGCTACAAAATTTGTAACAATTTCTACTATGTTGCTAAAAAGGTCTCTTTTACCAAGTGCTCTCTTTACTAAATGATATCCCAAAAGATCCCAAAAAATGATGTTCAATCTAGCTTAAATAGGCATCCAATTTGCTATTGTTGTATTAGTTACATCTCCACTTATATTCTAGATGGTTACATAGTGTATTTGGGCCATTTTTATGGCTCAAAACTACAGCGTATGAGCCATCGTTGTTTTTGAAATTTGATATCAATTTTGGAAAATTTTTAACTTTTTAACTTTTATATGCTGGCATAATAAATCTCATATCTTGTGGGCCATAAATTTTATTTTACATATTTTAAACAGTCCAAAATTTGGCTAAAATAAGATCATAAAATAACATTTTTAAATGGAAATTAAGGGATTTGTGTTTAGTCTTGAATTCGATTAAATTACATGATAAAATTTAGTTACTAGGCTTCATGTTTGCAACATAAATTTTTCCTAAGGTGTTTCATCATTTCATGTAACTATTTCTTTCTCTAATTCTTTGTAGGCCATGGATCCTCTCTTACTCCATCATCTATGGAAAGTCATCGTGGAGAGGAGCCATGGCTAGATTTCCCATCCTCTTAATGAGAATTTTATCAATTTCTCTTTCTCAATCCCCTAAACTCTATTGTCTTAATGCTTGACATCACCTATGATGACTTAATCTCTTAAATTAACTTTCCTTTCTTGGATCATGAATCCTTCCTAATCAAAGATCCTTTTTTAGAGCTTACTATAAGAAACCAATAAAATAAGAAAAAGACCTTAAAATGGAGCCAATCTTTCTTAACAATATTAAAGAATCTATTTTAGAAGCACTTAGAAAAAATTCTATTTGCTTTGGATGAGGATACAATGACATGGCTGGTTTGGATTTCATTCTTGTTCAACATAACATCATACTTGAGGAGGGTTCTAAGCCCATTAAATAAAAAGTCCAAAATATCAAGCCTAATCTAGCCTTATCAATCAAAGATAAAATCACTAAACTAAACAATGAAAAATTCATATGTCCTTTAGATTATTCTAATTGGGTATTCAACATAGTTGTCATGCTTTGATATACATTGATTTTCATGATCTCAACAAGGTGACATTAAAAGATATCTTTTTATTACATAACATTGACCAACTCATAGATACAATAGTAGGTTATACTTTAATTAGTTTTATGGATAGATTTTAAGGTTATAACCAAATTCAAATCAATATTGAGTATCAACACTTCATGACTTTCATGATCCCATGTAGAAAGTTTCATTATACAAAAATGTCTTTCAAATATAAAATGGTTGAGTAATATACTAATGAGTCATGACCTTCATCTTTAATGACATGATGTTCAAAAATATAAATGATTATGTGGATGATTTGACTAATAATTCTATTATCATAACTAATCATCTCACCGATTTGGATTTAGTCCTAGCTCATTAGAATAGGTACTACCTACACTTGAATCCGAAGAAGGACATCTTTAACATAGAAATAGATAAAATGTTAGGACTTTTAGTTTCAAGTAATAGTATCATGGTAGATCCTAACAAAGTCAAAGTAATTATGAACCTATCATCACCTACGTATCTTAAGGATGTGTATCTTCAAAGATAGAGTTAATTAATTTGCTATTTCATATGCAATCTAATGAGTGGTGATTGTTCCCTATGCCCAACTATACAAATTACAAATGTTCTAGTGCAATCTGGTTAAATTCTATAGATAGGACTAGTGTAATATCTATATTGTTAAGTATTGATTGTAGGTCATTATCTTCCCACTTGGACTAGTAATAGCTCTATCACATATGATTTTGTCCAAAGTAAAGCATATGATTATTGATGTTGTGTAGCTATGGCTAATCTAGATAAAAACATAAAAATTAATTATTTAATTAACTTAGCTAATAACAGCAAGATAAAAACTAGACTATCTTAAGGATGATAAGTGTCTATTCCTAGCTTACTATACAAGTTCTAAAATATATTTATCCATGACTAGGATTACCAAGTGTTATGCTATTGCGCAAACCAAGCAATAGTGCAACTAGGATTACCAAGAAAAAACATGTTTACTCTTAAAATTGGTCATGCTCACTTGACCAATTGATTAATATGTAAAAAAAATGTAAATATTAACTAAGTACTTAAAAGTAAAGTGCAATGAAAATAAATCTATTTTAATTTGAATTGCTGCAATGAATATAAATCAATTCTAATCTTACTATCGTTCGTAGAATGTATCTAGGTACAAAGCTACTTGAAAAAAACAACATATAATTAGCTTAAAATCATACTATTTATTATGATTATGGAAGAGAACTTGAAGAGTTTTCCTATACTATTGAACAAATGGTGCATCTATATAAAAGATGTGTATATATATACAAGCTTTAGGTGGCTTACATCCAAGGATGCATAGATGGGGATACGTTCATGTAGCTATGCATCATATGATAATTATATCCCTAAAATTAACTAAAAACCCATCAATATATATGAAATTTCATTACAAAAATTGTGAGGTGGAAAAAACTAGATTTGCATCTATTACAAAACTTGAGTACCGTATTATAAAATTTTATTCATATGGATATATTACAACATGAAAAAAAGATTGAAGAGACATTAAATTTTGCAAATCTTAAAAAATTAGCTAATGATAAATCTTTATATTTTTATTATCAGTGGTAGTTTTTCCATGCTTCATTATTATGTTTGGGCTTCTCTTTTATGTAAAACATTCTGAAGGATAAACTAAAATTTCTCCTCATCAACCCATGGTTTTCTAGGCTACAAATATGTGATGTTTGAGTTTTAATTATTGTATATGATATTTATTCATTGACATACGCTCCTCTATCCTCCTCTTGGCCTCTTTTTCTTATCTTGTGAAAATATCTTAATCTTAGATGTTTCTTTTGGCATCATTTAAAATTACCAAAGTATCAACATTAGTTTTAGCATGTTTTTCTAATGATTATCCCTTTCTAGATCCATTGTTAGCTAAAAATTAGAAAATATTTAGCGTTGGAACTCAAGGTGATTATAAAATAAAATCATCAACTTGTTTAAGTCATTTTGATTATGTTAGAAAATATTTAAAAATCACATCCTTAGCCTCTAAAACAAAAGATCTCATCTCTAAAAGCTCATAATTTTTCAAACATAGAATTCAAAGCCAAAAAATATTAAATTTAGAGGATATTTTAATATAAAAGCATTTAAAAGCTATAAAATTAAAAAATAATTGATGACAGTTAGTCTCAAAATTATGCATAAATTTAGAGATAACATCCTTGAAGATATGATATTTTGGTTCAGACCCATGATTAATAAAATTCATGCAAGTGGATCGTCCCCAAAGTAGGCTCCTACCATAATTCCCTTGCATAAATACTCCTATAGATGTCCATGGCTACCATAAAAGTTAAATGGGAATCATGCCTTTGCTCCAAACAATACATAACCATTTAGTAATTGTATGTAGTAGTGAGGTGAAAATGGAATGGGAAGGAGTTAGGACATGAGGTACCTAACCATGTTCGTAATAGGTTTCTATGTTAATTGTGATTAAGATAATCATCATACATATACATCGAAGTTTCAGACCAAATCCATATCATTAGCAATGGCCTTGCAGTAATGTACCCCTTCTCAGCTACCATCATGAGTCCACAACAATAGTAGAAAAGTGCATCACTTCAAAAAGAGAAGAAAAGAGAAGAAGCAAGGAATTTGGGTCTTAATTAGAGGGGCACCTTGAAGCATGGATAACATATTTATCTAGACCCATAACTAGTGCTTGTATCCTAAGAGATCTCCAAAAATTTTGAAAGTAGGGTTTAGGATTTAGGGTTTTATGGTTTTATAGTTTTAACTAGTTTATAATTTAGGTTTCTTAGTTTACATTTTAGGGTTTAGGATTTAGGATTCTAAGTTTTTACGATTTTGGATTTATGGTTTATGGTTTAGGATATAGGTTTTAGGGATAAGGGTTTAGGATTTAGGATTTATAGTTTAGGGTTTAGATGTAAGGGTTTGGGATTTATTATTTATGGTTTGGAATTTAGAATTTAGGGTTTTAGGTTCAACGTTTAGGATTCAAAGTTTAGGGTTTATGGTTTAGGATTTAGGTTTTAGGGTTTAAGATTTAGAATTTAGTGTTAGTTTTATTTTACATCAATTCTAGACTAACTTACCTAGGTACTTATTTCATAGATAAAACCAAGGCTCAAAAGGTGTAAAGTTTGGGATTTAGAAACAATAGCAAACAGGAATGAAATGTGAATGCTTCTATGGAAGACTAGATGTTGCTTCAATTTTAGATAAGCTAGAAGAATCATAGCTTAGATGGTTTAGACATATGCAAAGAAGATGATTTAAAAAAACTACAAATATATGGCTCTTCTACATTTTAGGGTTTAGGTTTTAGAGCATGGAAAAAGATTTTTTGTCTAGGCTATTAGAGGATTGAAAAAGTTTTAAGGCATAGAGGCAAGGAAAGGTTGAAAAGTTTAGCTATGTCTTGGAAAAGAGGAGTTAATAAAATTTTTAAGTCTCAAATTTTAAATGCTATTTATTTCATGAATATTTGCAATCTCCATGTGGATCCATATGGGAATTTCTGGCCAAGTTCTATGATGCTAGAGCAACATATGAGTGAAACTAATACTGGTTTTCCAATGATCATGGATAACATGGAAAAACAAACATGGATTTCTTGGCATTCAAGTATTTTTCTAAAAAGAAAAAATTAAAAAAAATCACAAATAATACAATTTATGTTTATCTTGTATTACTAGAGCATGGTGTAATGATGCTAAGGAAGGAGACAAGTTAATAGAAAGGATACAACAAGGAGGAAGGTGGGGCCCACCAATCGTCAAGTGAGTAAGGGAAGAAGGTTGTTAAGGAGATGCCAAGCCACATCCCAACTTCATCAAATTGAGTTTTAGGTTTCAACTTTGTTCCTATTTTTTATTGTTGATTATTATTATTATTATTATTTCACTACACCCAAGGGCAAAATGAACTGAGGCTACCCATCTACTAATGCTAAGGATGATACTAGTAATCATTGCAATCTCTACCATCTCACCTTTGGCTATTTCCTAATAGTATGTTAGCTACATTCATGATAGTGAACTGTGACAATCGTCATTGTAGTGTGACAATGCTAATGGTAGTGGCAACCTACAATTGGTAGTTTTCAACCAACATGGATGGCTATCTAATGGCAACTTATAGTAGCTACCAAAGATAGGCTACATACTTAAGTAGATAGTTAAGAGGCATGAAAGAATGGTGAAGAAGGTACAATATTTTGATTTCTTTTAGGATAAGAAAAAGTATCAGTTGTTACCCTTTCAAGAAAATCTACCCATGGCTAGGGTGGATGAGGCCTTGCCATGGCTAAGGTAAGGCACCTTAGAAAACATGAGGGTTTGAAGTGGTTGGTTCTATGATTTGGATTTTCATGCTTTCTACTAATTTTTGGTACATTTTACAGAAAAAAAGTGACAAGGTTTTAGTAGCATGCATAGGATCATCACTAACCTAGATACTAGCATCCTATGTCGTTAAGTCATGTAGCATTACCAATGTGCATTTCATAACTCACCATACCTTCAAAAGTTTGTATAAAAAGATTGAAAATGGGCATGCTTCATTGATTGGTACACGACATGCCCCATTGATGTGCTACAAGTTCCATGAATACATAGCTGATAACCTTTTTATGGTTTAGGATTTTAGGGTTCTGGGTTTAGGGTTAGTCTTAATCTTATTTTGCATCAGTTAGAGACTAAATTATGTATGTATTTTTTTTGTAGGTAAAATCAAGACTCAGAAGGTTCAAGCTTTAGGATTTAGTTTTTACAATTAAGGATTTAGGATTTAGGGTTTAGGTTTTAGGATTTATGGTTCATGATTTAGGGTATAGGTTTTAGGAATAAGTGTTTAGGTTTTATGTTTTAGGATTTAGGGTTTAAGGTTTAATATTTGTAGTTTGATGTTTGGGGTTTAGGATTTAGGTTTTAAAATTTAGGATTCATGATGTAGGATTTGGCATTTAGGATTCATTGTTTAGGGTATAGGTTTTAGAAGTAACGGTTTAGGTTTTAGGTTTTGATTTTAGCATTTAGAATTTATGCTTTAGGATTTAGGGTTTAAGGTTTAGGGTCTAGGGTTTAAGTTTTATGGTTTAGGATTTTTAGGTTTATGATTTAGACTTTAGTCTTAGTTTTATTTTGCATTTTCTCAAGACTAACTTGCTTATGTGCTTACTTCATAGATAAAATCAAGACTTAAAAGGTTTAGGGTTCAGGATTTTGAGGCAATAGCAAAGAGACATTAAATGTGAATGCTTTAATGGAAGACTAGGTGTGGCTTTGAATTTAGATAAGATATAAGAATCATAGCTTAGGTAGTTCTAACATGTATAAGAAAAATGATTCTAGGATTTAGGGTTTAAGGTTCAGAGGATGCTAACATATTCTTATTTCATTCTAGGAGAGCATTAAAACTTTTTAGGGGATAGATGTAAGGAAAGGTTGAAAATTTTGGCTAAGTCTGGAAGGAGAGAAGTTAATAAAATTTTCAAGTCTCAAATTTTAAATGCTATTTCTTTAGTGAGTTCTTGTGATGTGCATGTGAGTTCCTATGGGGTTTGTTGAGAAATTTATAAGATGCTAGAGGAACCTATGAGTGCAACTAGTATTGGTGCCCCACTGATCATGGATGATAAGGAAAACACTAACATAGGTTTCTTGGAATTCAAGTGTTTTTCTATAGAGAGTAAAGAGAAAAGAAAAATCACAAACAAAATAGAGAGAATGTTGAAATGATTTATATTTGAAATGAAGAAAGAAAGATAACCATTTTAGTACTTTCACATTTGCGGTTATAAGCCTTAAAAGTTAGTGCAAAATAGTTTATGTTCATCTTGTGCTTGCTAGCATGTGGTGTGATGATGTTGGGAGAGAGAAGTTAGTGAAAAGGATGCACTAAGAAGGAAGGTTGGACCCACCAAAAGTCAAGCAAGTGAGGAAAGGAAGTTGTCAAGGGGGGCCCAAGAGAACATCCTAGCTTCACCCAATTGAGTCTTGGATTCTAGCTTTGTATTTATTTTTTATTTGTTCTTATTATTATTATTATTTTACACAAGGGAAAAATGAATTGAGGCTACCCATCTACTAGTGCCATTCTTGGCATAAGCAATTATTGTAATGTCTACCATCACTAATGGCTATCACCTACTATTGACAACACTCGTCATCTTGGTACAATAATGCTGATGTAAGCAGTGGCTTGTACATGGTGATGTCCTACCAATAGTGGTGGCTACCTAATGGTAGCTTGCAAAAGCTACCAAAAACATGCCACATGCTCAAGAGACGAGGAAAGAGGCATGAAAGAAGGGCAAAGAAGGCAAGGATTTTTTCTATCCTTTAGGGTAAGAAAAGTATCGGTTTATGTTCCTGTGAAGTAAATTTGCCCAAAGCTAGGGTAGATCAGGCCTTTCCATGGCTAGGGCAAGCTTCCTTCTATACCTTTAGGCTATGAAGTGGCTAGTTTTAGGATTAGGGCTTTGATGGTTTATGTTGATTCTTAGTAGCTTTTACAAAAAAATAGGAAATGAGGTTTCAGGAGTGTGTTTAAAATTGGCACCAGCCTAGCAACTATCACCCTATTTAGTTAGGTCATGTAGCACTACCATTATGCATTACACAATTTAACATACATTCAAATTTTTTTTATAAAAGTTTAAAAAGGGGCACACTCCATTGGTTGGCATGAAAAATGCCCCATTGATACATAGAAAATGAAGAATCACAATTGATAAATTTTTTGAGGATAATAATTAAGGGTGGAACATTTAATTTTATAAACATAAAATGAAACTTAAAAACTAAAAATGAGAATTGGAGACCAAATTAAAACTAAAAATTAAAATGAACAAGTTTTGAAATAAGAGAAGAGGTAAGAGAAAATTTTGCTAAGTGTTAAAAGTCATCAAGTGGGAATTGAAATTTTTCTAAGTGTTAGATGATTTGGTATATAGGAAAATCTTTGTTAAATATCGATGTATATTAAAAATCCAAAATTTTCTAATCATCGAGCCTAGACACCTAATTAAATTTTTGTTTAAGGGTGAATTGAAACTATAGGTTGGGGATAGAATCAATAGGTATACTTTTTCTAACTTGTTAGTTATATCTATAATTTAAGAAATCAATATGTTTGAGGGGTTTTGATTAATGACTAGTGATCACTAACTTAGTTATATATTTATAATATATATACCAATAATTTAGCAATGATAATATCCTCCATTGACAAGTATTTCACAACTTCCAGATGAAAAACAAGATTTCTTTATCCAACAAGCCTAACATAGGATTAGTTAACTAGGATTTATGATTTAGGTTTTTAAGGTTTTACAGTTTTAACAAATTTAGGATTTAGGTTTTTAGGGGTTTACAAGTTTAGGATTTAGGGTTTATGTTATAGAGTTCAAGGTTTAAGGTTTAGATTTTAGGATTTAGGGTTTGGGTTTTAGGTTTTAGGGTTTAGGATTTAGGATATAGGGCATAGGTTTAGGGTTTTAGAATTTAGGATTCTAGGATTTATGGTTTAAGATTTAGTCTTAGTTTTATTTTACATTAGTCCAAGACTAACTTGCCAATGTGTTTATTTAATAGATAAAATTAAGACTCAAAACATTTAGGGTTTAGGGTTTGAAGACAATAGCAAAGAGGCTTGAAATATGAATGATTCAATAGAAGACTAGAAGTGACTTTGATTGTAGATAAGCTACAAGAATCATAGCTTAGATGATTTTAACATGTGTGAAAAAGATGATTTGAACAAATTACAAAGATCTAGCTCTCTTAGGATTTTGGGTTTAGGGTTTAGAGCATAAAAAAAATATTCTTAGTCTAGGCTAGGTGAGGATTGGAATATTTTTAAGGAACAAAGGTAAGGAAAGGTTAATTTTTACTAAGTTTGGAAGAAGAGGAATTAATAAAATTTTTAAGTATCAAATTTAAAATGCTATTTCTTATTTGAATATTTATGATGTGCATGTGAGTCCCTATGAGGGTTGAACAAGTTCTAAGATGCTAGAGGAACATACAAGTGCAACTGGTGTTACTATCCAAATGATCATGGATGACCTAGAAAAAACCAATGTGGGTTTATTGGCATTCAAGTGTTTTTATAATTGACCACTTATGAGGTATTTGTTTTAGCCCTCGAAAATTAAGTATGTGAAATTGCATATCCTAGATTACAATCTTCACATTTACAATGAAGTTTAGCCATGGGTTTCATGGGGTGAGGGCTACAAAGATTACAACATGCATTTTTAGTGGTGTTCCAAGCTTGAACTAAGGTATTTATACCCAAGCATTAGAGGTCGTATCAACGTGGAGTTGCAAAGCTAGTAAAGATAAGTAATGGGTGTCAAGTAAAGTAAGATAAGAAGAGGACTAGCCATCCCTTCTAGCTAGTTGTAGGCCTAACCATGGTGGCAATGTTGGATTCCCTCTAAGGGATAGATACCAAAGGAAGAAAACTTTAAGAAATACTCAAAGAATGATCCAGATACACTACTCCACATTAATAAAATATTCTTTTCTTCTTTCCTTCTACATTTTCCTTGTTATTTTCTTTACACTTAATGTTGAATGTTACACATTTTTTATGTCATCTTCTTATGCCTAATGTCTAATATAACATGTATTTGATATTTTCCATGACATCTAGGAATGGGATGTCACATTTGGTATCAAAGCAAACCAAGATCCAAGGGCCATTCAGAATCATGGGTTGACTACAACCTAAACCTAAACTATGGAGCCATGACCCATGGAGAGTTATAGACTACAACAAGATGTGTCACATGTTTGAGAGGATCCTTGTAAGTCCAAAGATACATTTCCATTGATTTTCATGAAAAATGATGTTCAAGACCATACATCTACAAAAGAATCATGAAGTGTATCATGTTCAACATTGATATGACTAATCAATATTTCCTAAAGGATATCAACAATTAAGAGATTTGATTATGCCTCACTAAGCTACAATTAAGAGATATTTGTAAGATAAGGATACATTGGTCTAGGAAACTCTTACCCATCTTGCAATATTATTACAGTGTTAATTATTTAAGGTCATTATTAAGTTCCTTCTAGAAGGCTACTTACCATAGCCTAAGTCAATCTTATCTTGTTTCTATGGAGCTTATTATCCTAAATACCTAGCCCCTATAACTTGGTGTTACCCATCCTTAACACTTGTAAAGATGCAAGTTAAGGAGGTCAACCTAGTAATAAAATTGGCTCATCCCCAACCAATTAATAAGGGTTAGTATCATGAGATCCATAGGAAAACTACTACTCGATGGTAATATTGAGATATCTTGCTTCTTCTTAGTACCTAAGGAATAATCTTGTTACAAAGGGATAGACATCATACTTGTCAAATCATAAGGTAAAAGTATTATATTCCTATCCAAGATTCAATATATCATTTATAGTCAAATCCCAAGTCATTTAGAAGTCACCACATTACCCATGTGTTAGCCTAAGAAGGTTAATTTAGCAAAATAACTTTAATCCTGTAACAACCAAAAACGTTAGTGGCTAGAATCACTAAGGGGTTAATGAATGCATAGCCTTGACCCTGCCTCTATGTAAGGGCCTTGTTGGAAATGAAGGTAGAGAGCCCTAAATGCTCTTGTTGATCAAACAGGGACTTTGCTAGTTACAACCAAGGTGATGGGTACAATCGGGAGGGGGGGGGGGGCATGGTTAGCCAAAATGCAAGTGCAAATAATGCAAAATAGTGCTAAGTGTCAAAGTCATGCTTTGCAATGCTAAGTGTAGAGCGTAGCCATAGAATGGGGGCAAGCGTAGCCAAGGGTTTCGATTGAAACGAGGATGTCAACCCATGGAGACTACCACCCAAGCGTAGTAAAACGTGACGATGTGTGAAAAAGTGCAAAAACACATAAGAAAAATGCAAGATAAAAATAGGAGAAAGAAATGGAACACCGCCCAAAATTGGGACATAGTTAACTCCAAAAGGATCTTCGAAGGTACACAATGTATAATACGTGCAATGGAAGTGCAATCATAGTCTCAGTGATGTTGGGCCATGAAGTTTGGCACTCACCATGATGAACTGTGCCTACTGAGTTGGCTATTGCAGTGTATTATGCAGTGATCTACAAGGTTGCAATGGGGTTGCAGTGGGCTGTGATGTGCAACTCTACCTCTCTATCAATGTGGTGTGCTCTGGGTCTTGTTTGTCGAAAGATGCTCAATGCCAAGATGTCCCAAGAAAAATGCCAAATTCCAAATGCTTAAAAAATTTTCACATCCAAGGAATGCCAAACACTTGGGAATGCAAACAGTCAAGGAATGCCAACAATTAGTGAATGCCAATAGTCAAGGAATGCTAACCACCTGAGAATGCCAACTGTTACGGAATGTCAACCGTTGGGGAATGCTAATAGTTAGGGAATGCCAACCGTTAAAATTTTGGGGATCCAAGGGTATTTATAGCGCTAGGATTAGTGCAAAACATGGATCAAGTGCCACATGGTAGTGCAATAGGTGGAACTATGAGAAAAATTCAAAAACTTTTCTAAGTATGAAGGTGACTAGAAAAATTTTCTAACTATGGTTACTATGCTCACTACGCTGTAGAGCATAGGTACAATTTGGGACAAACAGGAAGTGCAGGAGAAATACAAATTGTTGATATTGCTTACTAGAGGAGTGTTGGAGCTGAGGTGAAGGTTGATGCCAAGCTTTCGAGGCTTTTGGAGGCTATTGAAGTTTTCTCTGTAGTGCTACATTGGCTACACTCTAGAGCATAACCTAGTACTTAGTTAAATTTTGAAAAATTAAATGTCTAGTACTAGTTACACTTGCTACGCTCTAGAGCATGGTAGGGATACTTAGAAAAAACTTCTTATGCTAGCTATGCTTGGGAGTGTAGCACCAACACTTAGAATAATTTGCCGAGTTTTGACACTTAGAAAAATTTGCAGTTGTAATATTGAACACCAAAATTGGTGGTGTTTTTATTGTCTCTCTTTGTTGAGGTTTAGAGGAGTGGCCTAAGAGATATTAACAAAGAATTGAAAATTGGTGGTGTTTCTATTGCCTCTCTTTGCTGAAACACCACAAAATTCTGAGCTTAGTACTTCTCCAACAAGAATCGAGCTAAGTCATGATGCTCCCCAGCATGACTGAAGCTTGAGGGCCTCACAGATAGCTTCAAGCAGAGTCAAAGTCAACAAGAGATGGTTCCTTGGGATCCACAGAAGACTACAATGACATCTGGCATTAAACTTGGCAAATCTTGAGCTCAAAATACTTGGTTTTCACTAAGTATGCATCCTGTACGTTTGCCTATACATGCCCAGTGTAGAGCCCAGCGTATAGCAACTTTTGGGCCCCAAAAATGAGTCACAACATGCCAGAACTGAGCGTTTGGACCCCTCAGGACCTTCCCTAGGGTCCCCAGCAGCTCTCAGGCACTTGAAAATCAAATTTTGGGCTCCAAATGATGGTCTTTCATTCCTCTACGCCCAGCGTAGAGCCCAGCGTAGAGAGACTTTTGGGCACCAAAAATGAGTCAAAACATGCTAGAACTAAGCGTCTGGACCCCCTAGGACCTTCCTCAGGGTCCCCAGTAGCTCTCAGGTACTCGAAAATCAAGTTTTGACCTTAAAATGAAGCATTTTCATGTGTGTACGCTTGGTACATTTTTCCTGTACGCTGGCATCTTGTACACTGGCATGCATGTACGCTGGCATCCTATACGTTGGCATCTTGTACGCTGGCATCCTGTACGCTGGAATCCTATACGCTGGCATCCTGTACGCTAGCATCCTATACGCTGGCATCCTGTACGCTGGCATGCTGTACGTTGTACAGTTGTAATTTTCTTTCGCACCCGGTCAACGCGCCACATGTCACCCAACCCGAGTCTAACGTCTAAACCTGTATAAAAACCCCAATTTTTCATTAGATCGTGGGTGGAAAATTTTAGAGCAAACCAGAGAGAGAAGAGATGCTGAGAACCAGAGCAGAGAACCTTATACACTGGACAACCCTGTATGCTGAGCATACAGCCTCTACGCTGTGCATCCACATAGAGCAGTCCTGGCATCATGAATTAAAACTGATACCACAAAATGTTCTGGCATCATGATGATAAACCAACACCACAGAGCTTCATCTAACATGACACTAAACTATCACACTCATTCACCAGAGTCTACTAAGACTATAAACTAGCTTTCCTCTTCATAGTCTGCCACGACTATAAACTAGCATCGTGCTGTCTGCTATGATGATAAACTGGCAACGTCCAACGGGTTATGATGTAAAACTAACCCATGATAGTCCACTAAGACTATAAACTGGCCAGATCATTTCTAGCACATTCATCTGCTGCTGTAATTCATGATATTTCTTCATCAATGACTGCTGCAACATTCATCACATCAGATTTAACAACACTATTTCTACTCATGTTGTTTGCCTTAAGTTTCACATGGTGCCTCCATTTGCATCAGTCACATTCATGCCTGAAGTGTTCGCTAACTCATTTTCTTGTGGTTTTCTTGTCTTCTTGGAGTTATGTTTGCAGGATGACACCCAGTGGTGCTCGTACACAAATACACTTTATCACGGTGACAAGGTGCCACATTGTTTCTGATGCACGCAACTAGGTTAATCAGTCCGTTCAAAAGTACATTCCCAGTTCCCAATACATTCTCCAGTTCCCCAACACTCTTGTTCCCTTTCCTACCTAGTTACAGTTCCCATATATACCCAGTACACCCCAAAACTTTGAGCACACT
Source organism: Gnetum montanum (assembly GCA_015680685.1). Taxonomy (NCBI): domain Eukaryota; kingdom Viridiplantae; phylum Streptophyta; class Gnetopsida; order Gnetales; family Gnetaceae; genus Gnetum; species Gnetum montanum. The sequence goes on along the minus strand of MNCI01030432.1, from coordinate 206,260 downwards.
ATTCCACGCTGCGACACTCTCAGGCAACTGCAACACACAATATGGCACATGAGCATGAGTGCAAAATTGAAAGAAAGCTCTTGCCAAAAAAAAAAAAAAAAAAAGAGACAAAAAAAAGAGATAAAACACACAAAAAAACAAAAAAGAAAAAGAAAAAGAAAAGAAAATAGCAAAGAGCAAAGAGCAAAATGAACCACAAGACCCTTGGCACTTCCCATAAGCCTCAGGCGGGAAGGCAGTTATCTTGGAAACAACACTCATGTCTCAAAAGCTCAAGTAACATCTCATTGCCCAGCTTTGGCTCTCCGCCAACAGGTTCTCTTTAACACCAAACAAGGGGCCTATTCCTCCAGACAACGCAACCCACCATCACGTGGCCAACAAGTCCTCTTAAACACTAAACAAGAGTCTTGTTCCACCAAAGGACGCACATCTCATGCCTTGATTTCGAGTCTACTAAATAATGGCTATTGACAAGGATTAGCATGACCCGTGTACACACCAGAGCATCCCCTTTACCATGCAAAATCCCTTGATCAGGTCCCAATCCCCACAACTTTCATTTCCCTATCCGGGTACAAACTTCATTTCCCCAATTCCATGTACTATTGAACACGGTGCGATGACATCTGGCCAAGTGTCGAAGGACAATGCTACTAAGTTGCTTGTGGTGTTTTGTACTTCTTTGTCGATGCTTCTTGGGTTGATTCCTTCAAGCATCAACAAAGAGGGGACAATGAAACACCACAAAATTCTGAGCTTAGTACTTCTCCAACAAGAATCGAGCTAAGTCATGATGCTCCCCAGTATGACTGAAGCTTGAGGGTCTCACCATTAGCTTCAAGCAGAGTCGAAGTCAATAAGAAATGGTTCCCTGGGACCCATAGAAGACTACAATGACATCTGGCATTAAACTTGGCAAATCTTGAGCTCAAAATACTTGGTTTTCACTAAGTATGCATCCTGTACGCTTGCCTATACATGCCCAGCGTAGAGCCCAGCTTATAGCAACTTTTGGGCCCCAAAAATGAGTCACAACATGCCAGAACTGAGCATTTGGACCCCCCAGGACCTTCCCTAGGGTCCCCAGCAGCTCTCAGGCACTTGAAAATCAAATTTTGGGCTCCAAATGATGGTCTTTCATTCCTCTACGCCCAGCGTAGAGAGACTTTTGGGCACCAAAAATGAGTCAAAACATGCTAGAACTAAGCGTCTGGACCCCCTAGGACCTTCCCCAGGGTCCCCAGTAGATCTCAGGTACTCAAAAATCAATTTTTGACCTTAAAATAAAGCATTTTCATGTGTGTACGCTTGGTACATANATCTCAGGTACTCAAAAATCAATTTTTGACCTTAAAATAAAGCATTTTCATGTGTGTACGCTTGGTACATTTTTCCTATACGCTGGCATGCATGTACGTTGGCATGCATGTACGCTGGCATCCTATACGCTAGCATCTTGTATGCTAGCATGCTGTACGCTGGCATCCTATACGTTGGCATGCTGTACGCTGGCATCCTGTACGCTGGCATCCTATACACTGGCATCCTATACACTGGCATCCTATACGCTGGCATGCTGTACGCTGTATAGTTGTAATTTTCTTTTGCACCCGGTCAACGTGCCACGTGTCACCCAACCCGAGTCTAACGTCTAAACCTGTATAAAAACCTCAATTTTTCATTAGATCGTGGGTGGCAAATTTTAGAGCAAACTAGAGAGAGAAGAGATGCTGAGAACTAGAGCAGAGAACCTTGTACGCTGGACAACCCTGTACGCTGAGCATACAGCCTCTACACTGTGCCTATAGTGTGAACCAGCCCACAATCATCCCTGCATCCACCGGGGCTTTTCGTTTGCCTTGTGTCAAATCCACAACTCCGTTAGACCGGTGCATTGTGCTCTCATTTTGAAATACCATTGTTACATTTTCTTCCTAACATCTGTTACATTTTGCATTAATTGTTGCATGTATTCTTTTTACGCTGTTTTACATTTACGTTCCGTTCGCATCAATTACGTTGGTTACGCTCTGTTTGACGCTTGTTACGTCGTTCACGTATAACCCAGCGTATAGCACCTCAGTGTACGTTTGGGGAAATCCTTGCTTGATTTGCGTGCGGACCACTCAAGGTACTCTACCTTCGTTCATTCCAGCTCGCCCTCAGGCGAAGGTAGGGTCTTCTGTGTGTGTCCTGTGATCCCTCAGTTTCTGTTTCCTTCCAGCCGGAGACCGACAATTTTAGACAGTACACCTGCCGATGTGGACAAGTTGGCACCAAAGTTTGTAGCTTTGAAGGATTTTAGACATGTGGTTTTGATTAGCCTGATTTCATTTGCTAGGCCTAGCTTGTCGATGATGGAGTATAGAACTACGTTTGTTGCTGCACCATCATCGACATGCACTTTGCGGATGGTACACTACCCAACACATATGCTAATGGACAATGGAGTTGTAGTACCTTCCCTCATTTGGGATTTACTTTAACTACATTTTTGCAAAATTCTAGGGATGTTGAACCTGATTCTTGTGGTGTAGGGGCAACATCATTGCATGGATGAATGCCTCATCTGAAAGGATATCCTCTATAACAAGAATGGAGGCCAACATTTGGGCCAATGCTTGGCAGTGAGTAGACGAGGTCATGACTAGGTTGTACAAGCTCAATGTTGTGTTCTTTTGCTTGAGCTTTTATTTTACTTGGGTTAGTGTAGCTACAAAGTCCCTATCATCAGCTGTTCTATTGGCCGTGACTTCCTCCATGCAACTTGATAGATGGATCTCTCATGAACGGGACTTGGGCTTGGCCTGCTTGCGGGCAAGGGCCCTAGTGTTTGGTTATTGCTTGCTAGTTATGACCTTTGCTTCAACCATGGGGGTTGCGAGGTGCTCATTCATTCTCTTGTGTTGCCATTTGGTAGGCCTACTCAAGTTGCTAGTGGGATCAACCATTGAAGGACAAGAGACTAAGATGTTGCCCACTATTGGGATTTGGGTAGGTGAGGGGCCATCACGTTGTGGCATCCTTATCACAAATAGTGGTTTAGGAGTTGTTGCAGGGCCAACTCATTGTGGCACCTTGATGACAAAATCCTGCTTAGTGGTTGTTGTTGCTAGGTCATGCCATTTTAACATCTTAGCAAATGATTTCTTTAGTTGTTATGTTTGCCATTTTAATGCCCTAGTTGATGATTTTTTTAGTACCTTGACTACAAAGGATGCTGTGGGTGCTCCAAGTGGTACTTTGATAACAAAGGAAGGCCTCTTGCTTATGGAGGCCAAGGGGATCCCTACTTTATTAGGAGGCATGTGAATAACAAAAGGTTGTTGTGTAGGTTTAGAATTGCCACCTATGTTGATGAAGTTTATGACGTAGGGGGTATTGTCTATGTTGGATTGGCTTGCTACATCAAGCCCTAGTTGGCCCTGTTCTATCATTCTTTGCAGGTCATTCTGCAAAGCATGAAACTTTTCTATATTGTGATCAAACAATTGGTGGTAATGATAGTATTGATCTAGCTTGAAGTGTTATGGGTCTGGGGGCTTGTTTGGTACTGCTGAGGTGGGGTTCCTTAGTAGTTCACAGTACCTATCTTGTTTTTGGTGAGTCATCTTTGATACGTGTTTGTATTGGATTCGCCTAGCTTTCACAAGTTGCTCCAGTAGTTCAAAGGGTTCCATCAGTAGTGGTGTACACTTTGAGTAATCCTTGCACTCAAAGTTGGGCCTTTGGGTGGCCCTTGCAAATGTAGGTGAGTTGGCACCAAAGTTGGTAGCTTAGTCGTTGGGCTCTGGTTGGTTGCTTTTGTGCTTGTGGCCATGGTTGCCACTGTTGTGTTTTACTTGCTGCATTTTGATTTCTGTAGGCTACGTAGGCTAGGTCATTACTAGCTTGGGCTACCTCTTCTATGCCTTTGATTTGGGCAAAGGCTTGGCTAAGAGACTTCAGGGCCAAGTAATATAGTTTCGACTTAATGAAGTCATTCACTGCACCCTTGAAAATGGCTAGTAGGTGTGTATTTTCTAGGGGTTCATGCATTTCACTCAATGCAATAATCCAATGTTAGAGGAATTTTGGCACAAGCTCTAGGGGCCCTTGCTTGACATGCATGAGCTGGTTGAGGGTTACTTCAAGCTTTAGGTTGTACCTGAAGCATGTCAAAAATTGGCTTATGAGATGCTTTCAAGAGGAGATTGAAGCCCTGGGTAGTGCATGGTACTAGTCTAAGGCCTTGCCAATGAGTGACATGGGAAACACGCTCATGATGACATGTGGCTATGCTTGAAGGAGAAGGCACTCAAATCAAAATATGACCAAGTGTGTGTTGGGGTCTCCTTCACCATTATACCTGCTGAGTTAAGGCTGTTGGACCCTAGTTGGGAGAGTCAGGGGTAGGACCATAGGACTTATGGGGTCATCTCAGTAGAAGTCCACCACCTTGATGGTTTTGGAGAAGGCATGCAAGACAATAATCAAAAAATGAAGAAGGAAATGGCAAGGCCCTCCTTCTAGCACCAAAAAACTATAACGATTGAAAACATTAGTGGCTGGAATCACCAAGGGATCAATGGATGCACAACCTTAACCCCACCTCTATGTGAGGGCCTTGTTGGAAAATAGAGGTGGAGCACCCTAAACGGTCTTGTCAATCGAATAGGGACTTTTTCAGTCGCAATCGAGGTGATGGGTGCAACCAGGGATGGTATGGTTAGCCAAAATGCAAATGCAAACAACACGTAGTACAATAAGACAATGCATGAAAAAGTGCAAAAATATGCAAGAAAATGCTAGAAACAAGAGAGAGAAATGGAACACTGCCCCAAATAGGAGTGTAGTTAACTCCAAAAAGGTCTTTGAAGGCACACTGTGTACAACATGTGCAGTGGAAGTGCAATCATAGTCACTATGGTGTCTAGCCATGAAGTTTTGTGCTTACTGTGATGAACTATGCCTGCTGGGTTGGCCACCACAGTGTACCATGCAATGTTCTGCAAGGCTACAATGGGGCTGCAGTGGGCCGTGATGTGCAACTTTGCCTCTCTACTAGTGTGTTGTGCTTTGGATCTCATTTGCCCACAGAGCTAAGTGCCAAGATGCCAAAATTCCAAATGCTAAGTGCTTAAAAATGCTCATGTCCAAGAAATGCCAACCACTTGGGGAATCCTAATTGTCAAGGAATGCCAACCTTCGAGGAATATCAACCATTGGAAAATGCCAATAGTCGAGGAATGCCAATAGTCAGGGAATGCCAACCATCGGGGAATGTCAATAGTCGAGGAATGCCAACCATCGAGCAACGCCAACAGTCAAGGAATGCCAACCATTAGAGAATGCCAATAGTTAAAATGTTGAGGGTCCATGGGTATGTATAGTGCTAGGGTTAGTGAAAAACATGGATTAGGTGCGATGTGATAATGTGGTAGGCGGGACTACTAGAAAAATTCAAAAAATTTTGTAAGTCTGGAGGTGACTAGAAAATTTTGCTACACTTGCTATGCTTGAGAGCATAGGTACAATTTGGGACAACCGAGGAGCATAGGAGAAATGCAAATTGCTAATCATGCTTGCCAGAGAACTGTTGGAGTTGAGGTGAAGGTTGATGCTAAGCATTGAAGGTTTTTGGAGGCTGTTGAAGGCTTCTCTTTAGTGTTATGCTTGCTATGCTCTACAGTGTAGCACAACACTTAGAAAAATTTTGAATTTGATGTCTAGCACTAGCTACGCTTACTACACTCTAGAGCGTAGCAAGGATACTTAGAAAAACTTTCTACACTTGGGAGTGTAGCACCACCAACACTTAGAAGAATTTTCCAAGTTTTGACACAGAAAAATTTGTAGTTACAATGCTAAAGTCCAAAATTGGTGGTGTTTCAATCACCATCCCTACCTCACCCTGTTTGAGTTTGTCTTGAAGCTGTTGAAAAGCTAGATCAACAAAATAGGCCCTTAGTTTGGCCAAGCATTGGTTTTGTGCTTGAGCCATTTTGAGTTCCCTTTCGAAATCATGCACTTGCCCTTTGCTTCAAGTAACTCTAATTGGATTGCTATGATGTTATCCAAAAAATCAAAGATATTCAACATTGGTTGCCTAGTTCCCACTAGTTGGTCTAGCAATTCTTCATGTTAGGTTACAATCAATTTTTCACTAACAATCTCTACGAATGTCTAGACATCTCTAATTTTAGAAACATCTAGTATATGCACCACAAGTACGTTCAAAGCTTCAACAATTTTTTCAACCATTACTTCTATTGCTATCTCCTACCCTTGGTGCTACATCAGCAAGACAGTTGCTCATTTGCCATAGACCAAACACACCAAAAAGGTAATAACATTCTTAGAGATTTCTAGGAATTGTTGTTGTTGCAAGAAAGACATCATCACCTCTCAAGCACTAGGATTCATCCTCATGGGTAGCTACATTCTTTGGGCTAAGAATATTGGCCCACCACCCTCCTTTTGGCTTATCATTCAAGCCACTTTGTTGACGTGACTCATTAAAGGATGGTACAGAGATGGGTCCCCACTATTGGTCCCTGGTCATTACTCCTACTCATGCAAGAGCTATTCTTGAGATTTTCATAAGCATTCAATGGTTACATGGGCCTCTAATATTATTTCTTGAGTGGGTGGCGGAGGTAGCTACTCCTCTTCTTTTGATATAGCATAGATCTTATCCTTTATCATGTCAGACCAAGAGGTGATGGGAATATGCCTGAGTGTTTCGTTAGCATAGCGAACTATCCCTACCCTCTTGCAAATTTTTTTGCTCAAGCATGAAAATGACAAGATTTCTATTCCACATTCATTCTCCTTGAAATGCTTCTCTATCTTCAAATAGATCAATTCTAGAAGGTTAATGGGAAATTTTCTACTTAGAGCGGCATAGGCACGAGTGAAGAAGGTTGTTACCTTGCTAGGCCTCACCTTCGAATTAAGGTGGTAGGTCGCTATCTTGAAGTATGTTCACTCAACTGGTGTGAGTGCACCAAACTCCTTACAATCAATCCCATAACATTGATGAGTCCAATCCCTTTTCACCTTAGGATCTACTTACATTGTGATTTCTACCAAATGGGTGCCAAAATCAAGTAAACCAAGATCCTGTGCATTCCCTTTTACAAAATAAGACACTTGAATGTCCATGATTCTCATAGTTGCTTCTACCTTTCTACTATTTCAAAAGAGATATGTCTCTCCCATGTACTAGTCCCCACTGGTAGTGATGATCAACCACATGGGAGAGCTTTACAATTATGTCTTTACTTTTGGTGAATAATTTTCCAAAAATGGTCAAAAGTTTAGTTCTTGAGGAATTGAGCATTAGACATCATGAAGCTTAATCATGTGTAGGTTGGATTGTGTCATTGTGACCTAAAGTCTTAGTATGGGCCTTGGTGCCTCTCCCCTTTGGGATTGTTCTATAACAACCTCTCCTTCTAGAAATTCTTGAACAAATTCCACTTCAAGCTCCTCCCAAAGAGATCTCATTGCATGAGTTTATGCTGCCTGCTCCTAAGCTTGTTCTTCTTAGCTTCTTCCAGTTTTGGTTTGTTTGTCCTTTGGTTATGATGGTTTTGCTTCTTGCGGGTCTTTTGGTCTAGATGCCATCTATAACCACAACATGATCAAGGATTAGCACTTAAATTTGTAACCTGAAGCATTGGAAATACCTTATCTGTTGGAATAATTACACTTGGTAAGTTGTGATCATGGCTTGGTTGATTATTTTAATATTATTTTATTATTTTATAAATATTAATAATTAATTTTAGGTTCATTGAAGTTTTTTGGAAATGTTAAACTCTCAAAATTTGATGGTTTAATGTTATTTTATTCATTAACAATTTGGGGAAGTTAAGAAAATTTTGAAAATTTTTTCTTGGAAACCTTAAGGTCTATGGTCCCCATGACTAAGAGCTTACCTCCAGTAGCTATAGGATCAAAGAACAGAGTGACTTGAACAAATGGTGTAAGAGTTATGGGCTCTAGAAGGATTTGGGCTTTGAAAAATTGCAAAAACTCCCCTCTTGTTTTGAAGCAAATGATAAAAATTTTCAAAGTGTTGGGTGGTATATATAGAATTTTTGGGCTATATCAATGGCACTTAGTCAACAAGGCCATGTCAACTAGACGTAGTTGATGTGGATGTTAACTACCATTAACTTTGTCAAAAGTAATAAAAAACAAGGAGTTTTTGAGTGAAATTTGGGTTAAATGGAAGCCCAAAAAGTTAGGGACATAATGAAATCATTAGAAGTTTAATATTTGGAAAATTGAGGAATGAGTGGAGAATGAGATTTGATGAAGAAGAATGCCTTAAGCAGCACATAGTTGCATGCACAATGGGGTTCAAGAAAGGTTTTAATTATGGCAATGTCTATGGGTAAAGAACTTAATAACCCAAACCATGAGATATGCAAGTGGGTCCTCCCCATAGCGGCACATGCCCTTTTTGCCCTTACATAACCTCAACAAAGGAGTCCATGGGCCCCATAGTTAATTAATGGCTACAAAAAGTTAAGGACTAAACCCAAAGAACCTATTCAAAAATTTCAACACATCAAACTAAGACATGAAATAAAAGCATAAAAGTTGATAGTTAGGTGAGTTATGGAGAGCATTTATGGATGAGAGAGAGAATGAAATGGATGTCCTAATCATGGTCATATGAAGTCCCTTTGGAATTTTTGGTTATATGACCTGACAAATTCTAATGTTAGTCTAGAACAAAACCAACCACTTTCAATGACTTCACATGACCACTCTAGGATTGGTCCACCCCCTTGAGACATAATAATGCTTCCACAAATAACCACTACTCCTTTTTAAAGAAGAAAAGAGAAGTAGGAAGTGAGAAAGGGATTTAGTTAGAGGGGACTATCAAGCATGGGTGCATGTCTTTCTAGTCTCATAACCAATGCTTGTAGGTCATTTATTTTGTCTAAGGGATGTGCTTTGAATTCCCATAATGTTTTTTTTATGATGGAAACCACACCATGCAACGACTTATTCAACTTCCTATTATTGGTTAACATAGAACAATAAGAAGTCCACGAAAACACACATGCACTCAAGTAATTAGAGAGGCACAAATAGTAGAGAATCCCCTTGAAGTCACACACTTTTCAGGCCTTTGAATCTTTCTCAAGCTTGGAAACTACCAAGGCCACAAGTTCATTAAGGTTTTATTAATGAAAAAGGGACCTCATGTTCCCAAAACAAGGAAAGACATAAAGTTTGTGAATGCATGGATGATGTGGACTCACTACTTATTTCATGAAGATAAAAACCTATCTTAGTTATCAACCATCAAAATTCAAAAATAGAAACTAGACATTAGCAAACAAAAACATTAAGCATAAACCACCATTAGTAATCAGCAACAACATCACTATGTCTTGTTGGAAATATGGTCGTTTATTAGCAAAAAAAAATAATGAAAATGTTACACAAAGATAAAGAAAAAAAATTCAAGAAATTGAAAAATATTTTAAGAAAGATAAAATGTACTAACTATGTTGTAAAACAAAAATTGGAAAAAATAATAAAGTAAAAACAAAAAGGTATAAGGTAAAGAAGGTGTAAAACAAAAAAGTTGTAAAAATAACAAAGTTTAAAACAAAAATATGTAAAACAAAAAGATGAAGAACTAAGAAACCATTTATAATGGTTAGCATGGAGGGCCATCTCCTCCATGACTAAGTTGAAAGGAGGAGATCCAAAAAATTGAGTGTTGTTGTCCATCTGATGAGGCATTGCTTCTACTACCTTGCATAGGATCATGAAAAGGTTTTACTTGTTGTGTGTTGAATAGATACTTTTTGTTCAAGCCCTTAGAGTTGTAGATCAACATGGCCCCAAAAGAAAAAATGTTGTAGATAGTATTAGGCCCCACCCACAACATCTAGAACTTAGTTCGTTAAGGTATGTGTGTGGGGTTCTAGTAGAGAACCTTATCTCCCGATTGAAATTTTACTTTTCTTATTCTAAGGTCATGGCACTTTTTTTTGAATGTATTGTGCACTTCATTCTAGGATAGGGCTACCAATCCATTTTCATCTAGCATGTTCAAGTTCATGAATATCTCTTTTTGTGCTAGGCTAAGGTTAAGTTCTAATTCATAGGTTGCTAAAAGTGTATGGAGTTCAAATTGAATAGTAAGTGTTTATAATTTTTCATACACCAACTCATAGGGAGAGTAGCCTATAGGGAGTTTCCATGTTGAGTGGTATGTTCAAAGGGCATCGTCAAGTTTTGTGCTCCAGTCTCTCCGACATTTGCTAATAGTTCTCATTAGGATATTTGTGATCTCCTTATTAGTAACTTCATCTTAATCATTAGCTTAGGGATGGTAGGGTGTTGTTACTTTCTGTTCAACCCACAAGCATTGCATACGCTTGCAAAAGGTAGTACCTGTAAAATGGATTTTGTTTTTACAAATCAGTGCATGTGGCATATATTCACAACATTTTGTTGTACAAATAGTTTAGCAATGGATGATGTACAATCGATGAAGGCTAATGCTTCTATCTATTTTTTGCAGTAATCAATGATGATGATTATGCATGTCTTTCTAGTTAACATGGATGTGATGGAATCCATCAAGTCAATGCCCCATATGTCAAAGGGTTCTGGTAGTTAAATTTACTATTAAGGACCCTCCATAAGTGTGGTCATCCCACCATCTCATTGATAGCATTCACAAGAGTAGAAAAACTAGTGGACGTCCCTAAAGATGGTTGGCCAATAATACCCTACCATCAAGATCTTAATGGTGATGCATCTTTCAACATAGTGGCCCTGATAAGGACCCTCATGAGTATCTTGAAGGACACATAGTTGATTAGCATTAGGTACATACCAACAAACCAAGGCATCAGTGCACACCTTATAAAAATGTCTATTGATTTCCATGAAGCATTTGGCCTAATGAAGAAACTGTTATTTCTTCCTATAGTCCAAATCTTGTTGCATCTCCTAAGTGAGAAGATAAGTGAGGATGCATCATACCATTTTAGTTCTATAGACACTTATTCATTAATTGCACCAGTGAAAAGAACTTTGTTAGAAATTTGGTCAAAGAGCAAGCTCTCCTTCTCTTTGCTATCCCATCGTAACCAAGATACATGATCATTGACCACATTATCAGTCTCATTTCGATCTACCATTGTAAGATCAAATTCCTGGAAGATCGTTAGCCATCATATTATACACGGACTTACCATTGGCTTATTCATGAGGAAGTGAATGACACTATGGTTAGTATGCACAAACACTTTGTATCCAAGCACATAGTACCTGAAATTTTCCAAGGCATACACTACTGCCATTAGTTCTTTTTCCATTATGGTGTAATTCAATTATGCACCCACAATGCTTCAGCTTGTGCAATGAATATAATATGGATGTTTTCATTCATCCAACTACAGAAGCATAGCTCCCAAGGCATAGTTAGATGCATCTATCATAATATGAAATGGTCTAGACCAGTCAAGTGTTTGTAGAATTGGAGTTTCTATGAGCTTCTACTTGAGGCTCTAGAATGCATTTTCACATTCTTTGGTCTAGATAAATGGAGCATCTTTCTTTGTTAGCTCAACCAATGATTTTTTAATCTTAAATAAATTCTCTATAAATCATCAGTAGTAACTAGTGTGTCCAAGGAATGAACAAACATCTTTGATAGTTTTTGGTTGATGAGTTATTCCTTGGATGACCCTTATCTTTTCAAGGTCTACCTCAATCGCTACTTGAGAAATTCTATGCCCCAATACAATGCCTTCTTAGACCATTAGATGGCTCTTCTTCCAACTAAGCTAAAGACTTATCTCTACACACATTTTAAGCACTTGCTTAAGGCAGTTCAAGGCTTACTTAAATGTAGTGCCATAGGTGGAGAATTCATCCATGAAGACTTCAACCCTACTACCAATTTGTTATTGAAAAATCCTTAGGGTCAAGTGATGGAATGTTGCTAGAACATTACATAGACCAAAATGCATCTTCTAATATGAAAAAGTTCCCCAAGGACTCGTGAATATAGTTTTGGCCTAAACCTCTAGTGCAATCTAAATTTGGTTATAGCCACTATAACCATGTAGAAAACTATAATAACAATGCCCAAATATAGTGTCTAATACTTGATCCACAAATGACAATGGAAAGTGATCTTTGACTATTGCCATATTTAACAATCGGAACTCGATGTAAACCCACCACTTGTCACCTTTCTTTGGCACAATTACGAGTGGGCTAACCCACTAAATATCCACAATGGGATAGATAAACCCTACCTTGAGGATTTTTTTGATTTCCTCTTTAATGATTTGCTTTAATTTGGGGTTCAATCACTGTTGTAATTGTCTCTTTGGCTTCATGGTTGTATCAATGTAGATATGATGCTGGCATATCCTAGGATTGATCCTAGTGAGTTTAGGATATGACCAACATTGTTGGCCATTTGTTAACCATCCTCAACAACATCTATTTTAATTTAGGAGAATGATTATTATTGATTATTATTAGCTTGTCATTTTTCAAAAATGCATACTCTATACCAATAGGTGGATTTTTCAACTCTAGGGATTCTTGTTTGAAATTTTTAGGGATTTTCAACTCTCCTTAATAGGTATCATCATTTACATTATCAGAGAGTTTGTAATGGACTTGCTCAAGTTTATCCATGCTTTTAACATATGCACATGTTAGGATCTCAACAAGTGTCATGTAAAGTATGCTACTTCCAAGATCAGCTATTAGCCACTGGGTGCCCTCCTTGTTTGTGGGTGCTGCACATAGACACCTTTAAACTTCAAATTCATCAACACACTAGCTGCATGCTTTAATGGATGTGCTCCTGATAGACCATAGTTTTAGCACATAACTACACTCATTATTACTATACATAATGTATGGAACTCTCTTCTTCTCAATCTTTCCAAATTCATTTTCCTTAGAAATTTCCAAGGAGAGATCTCTGATGCCCATTTGCACATCAACAGTGCTCAACCATGTCCTTACCATAATAATAGGGAAATCTCCATTGCAGTTCTCAACCTTGATCACTAGAAAATCGATAGGATAGGACCACCTACAAATAATGGTTACAATGTCCAACACAAGTCCCCAAAGAACTATGATTGATTGGTTTGTCAATTCTAGATGAATATTGCTCTTCTTGAGAGATGGCAAGTTCCATGCTTTTTACATGTCATGGAAAATTAGATTGACACTAGAACTTGAATCAAGAAGAACCTTGCATGAGTCAAGTCTAGCAATCTAAAAGTAGATGAGAGGACTTCCAAGGTCAAATCTTTTCTAGGGAAGGTTGCCAACCTTGATCCAATCAGATATAACATGAGTTAACATGATAGTGTGGATCTTAGGAGGTATTTGGTTTGAAGCATATGCGAAAGGATTTGATGCAGAGGATGATGAAGAGACAAGATAGCTAGCCAGATTAGTCTGTGAGGAATTGGAAGGACTGTTGGATCAGAAGAATGATTATTTTTAGGAATGGGTTTCAAACCACGTGACTAAAAAGTTGGTTATACGTTAACAACCCTAGTAATATTACATTGTTATGGCTATGGTAAAATTTTATCTTGCATAGATGGAGTAGGAGATAACTAAGTTTAGAGTGGAGGAGCATGCACTAAAGGATGAGAAGGATGATATGGATATGGGGTTTCCCCTCTAGTAGATGAAGAATGAGTTCTATGATACTCTGGAGGGTAGTAATAGTGTTCAAAATAAGCATGACTAAAAGAGTTACATGGAGACATTGGTTGCTACAAATAGTACCCATAGGGATCTGGTTACCTATAAGGATATTGCTACCTTGGTGATGGCATCTCCACAAACTATGGGTGTTGCCACTATTGGTATTGCCCATATAGTGTGGTGGAGCTTCACTTCGATAATAAGCTTATCATTTTTGGTGGAACTACCTTGAATTGCCTTGAGAATAAGGCATTCTTTTGGGTGCTTGCCTTCTTGCCAATCTAGGATTCAGTGCATACACCCCAAATTACTACAAGTGTAACACAACAAGGAAACATTCTTTAGGATGTTCATATTAATAGATGTCACACCCACCATCATCATCTGACTCTATCTTCATAGCTTCTTCTATTGCAACAACATTGCCCTTACCCCTTTGGTAGGCACATTTAGCTTCTTTTTGTCTTCTATGGTCATGATCGCTACTTGATTCTTCTATGATTTTTAGAGTAGTTTGGAATTTTTCATCCAATAAATCCAACATTTTATCTACCTTGGCCAAAATTTTAGACATAGATTTTTGGATCAGCAAGGTCTTTTTGTTCATCACCTTTTCAAGTGATGACTCCTCCTCACTATCACAAAACTAGACTGTTCTCTTTCTAATAGAAGAATTCCTATTGTATTCTTTAGCATTTTTCTATTTCCTCAACTCTCCTTCTTCTTTTGCTACCTACTCAATTAGCCTTTGAATCTAATGGGATCTAAGTTCTAATAGTCTCCCTTGGGCATAGACCCTAATAGTTCTTCTCATTTCCAATCTACGTTTATCTATGATATGGTAAAGTTGTTCCCACTAAGAATAACCATGGCCAAGGTATTGATGTAGGAGAGAGTATCTGCTCATGGCAACATCTAAGGGTTCATGATTTCCTTACTTCCATCCTTGGATCTACTTTCTTAGATTAGACACTCTGAATTACATCTAATATTTATCATTAAATAACTCTAGCATTGTACTCCACCTACGAAAAGATTCTAAATCCAAGGATTAGTACCATCTTTCTACTTCCTTGATGAGCATCCTAGAAAATAACTTTAATTTCTACCAATCATTTTCAATATTTTGTAAGGCACAAGCATCGTGAAAATATTAAAGATGTATTTACATATTAGAGTTATATCCCCCCTCAAATCTAGTAATATTGTTCATATCAAGTCGTCTTATTCAATTTTCTTTCACATGCCTAGTTGGAATTTTTATGGCCTCCTCAATATTTATCATGCTTCAAGTTCCCAACAAAGGCTCATCATCATCATTATTTTGATGACACTAATGATGTCCTTGTCTATCCCTTTGTTCATGGTGGGCCCAATGATCATCATTGGCCCACTCTTCATCTTCATCACGATTGTTCTTTCTATTGCATTTGTCAAAACCAGAAGAGAAAGAAAAAGATGTAGATGAAGAGGGTGAAGAGGGAGGATGACTATCACCACCATGGTGTTTTCAAACTCCTCTATGATTGTCACGGTCATGTTTGTTAGTTTTCTTACCATCTTGATGCTTATCTGAGCCCCTACCTTAACTTCCATTTTTACCTAAACCTAGATTGTTGATGCTAGACTACAAATTAAGGGTCACACCCCCATCACCAATAATAAGAGGTGGAGAACCTTCATGTTGAGCACACCCAGAGGGAGGATCCTCATTGTTATTTTTGTTAAGAAGGAACAAGGGATTGGTGAACTATCTCTCCTTCATAATCTCATGATGCTTCTCCTAGTGTCAATCTCTCCTGCATTGTGTTTCAGTGGGATGGTAGTCTCGATAGTCATAATCATGCGCAACGTA
Source organism: Gnetum montanum (assembly GCA_015680685.1). Classification (NCBI taxonomy): domain Eukaryota; kingdom Viridiplantae; phylum Streptophyta; class Gnetopsida; order Gnetales; family Gnetaceae; genus Gnetum; species Gnetum montanum. Next base: position 190,677 of record MNCI01030432.1, on the reverse strand, counting down.
CTTATCTTGAAGATCCTAGATGCCCAACCTCCTAAGAGTTTGGAGCAGCATCCCAGGCACAAATTAATTGAGAGGCATTGTAATGTTGCCTTTCATATCTCACCATTGTAGTTGTTCATCCTAATGCAAAATGAAGATAAAGTCAAGCACATACTCATCTAAATGAGTATACATCACTGATGAGACATGAATTGCTCATAGTGCTAGTGGCCGCGTTAAGGCACCCACGATAAGGCATCCACGTTGTATCATGGGTTGCGATGTATCATGGGCCGCGATATCGCGTATGCGATATCGCAGTCAGCCGCAATTTCTATAAATAAGAGGTGGCTCTCCCTCATTTCCATCCCAGTTTTAGAGTAGCGAAGCTCTGGCAGTTTGATCCCTCCAGAGTTAGAATTTTTCCCGTGTTTGCCTGCAGTGTGGTGAATGTAATTGTACGGTGTCTTTATTCGAGTGTGCCGTACTTGGACACGCACATGACCGGCAATAAAGATCGAGATTACTTCATCATTGCAGCATTCACTTAGTTTATTTATTGTTATTTATTTCATGTTATTTATTGCTTTCATAGCGCGGTGTAAGTACGACTTGACTACGAGCATCTACGGGTGTGTACGGCTAGTTAAGGAATCGGTTACTTATCGCGATTAGTCTCTCAACCCTAAACTCCTAGAAGCGGAACGAGTTCGACTTGATTACGAGCATTTAAGTGTGACTGCTTGGTAGCCCAGTGGTGTAGCTAGGGGGATCTACGCTTGGTAACCCAGTGGCGTATTTGGGGTCTGCGCTTGGTAATCCCAGTGGCGTACCTAGGCCTATGCTTGGTAGTCCCAGTGGCAGTCGTGCACGAAGTCCAAGATGTGTACGGTTGATCAAGGAATCGGTTGCTCGTCACACTTAGGCTAGATTAGATTTTCTTACCCTTTTCCTCTTAGCTTAGATTAGTTAGTATTATTTTTCACTGCCTTCAGGAGTAGCATTAGAATTAGGAACACATCATACACCTCATCTAGACTAAACCATACGTGACATATGCAAAACTAGGCTAGATGGGAAGACAGTGAACTGCGACCTAAGGCTAACTATCTAGGTGCCACAACTAGTCCATCTGCGGAGTTCGACCGGATCGCGCGTGCGACGCTCATTTCGTATGGTTGAGTGTAGGGGTACCTCGCCACTCATCAATCACCTTACATTCTTGAGGCGTTGGTAGTTTAGATTCTTATGTATTAATTTGGCTATAGTAATAAGATTGAAATCCTTTAGTTTTTGAATGTTCCAACCTCCAACCTATTTGGACATAGAAATATCATCCCAATTGATAAGATGTACTCATTGTTGATCCTTTCATGCTAATCATGTAAAATCCTTGATGATCTTGTTTAGTTTTCTTGATAATCATGTGTGGATGTTGGATAATGAAAGTATTCTATTACATCTTGAAAGAAAAATTATTATGCTATGTTAGTATCTATTATTGAAATTTTTTATATTTATCATCTATTAAAGGTACTACTAATGAGAGACTTTAAGTTCAAAAGTCTTCATACTTGATCTTAGTATGGAATTACAAATTTATTGATATTAATGAGATTCAAGATTGCATCTTTGACAAAGAAAGATGACCAAAGACAAGATAAATTGTAAAAGTTAGAAGAAATTTATCACTTATGTAGGGAAAGCCTGTACCTTATCAACAATCATTATCTTTTGAGCAACCAATGTAGGGGGAATCTTTAGAGACTCTCACCAAGAGACACTTAAGTTGTAAGAGTTCTGATGAGTGGCGAGGTACCCCTGCACTCAACCATATGAAA
>MNCI01030432.1:155003-169887 GCA_015680685.1 Gnetum montanum | reverse complement strand
GTGGCAGTGCTGGAGAAGAGGGTGGTTTGAAGATGAAGATGGGGTTTGAACAAAACGCGATTCTGTTTCTGCGTGTGGACAAGGGTTTTGATTTTTTTTCTTTGCTGCCGCGTCCACGGCAAAGGGGTTTTGTCCCTCAGGGACTTGGCCATGCCCATGGCGATGGTGGTTTTTTGCGGTGCCCATCTGTGCCATGATAAGCACCGCGCAGTTGGCGATTTTGCACTCCCGCTGCTCTAGTAAAAACGCAATTTTTCTGGAACGCTGCGATTAGGAACAGACTGAAAGCTTATTTGCATCTCCATTGAAACCCATGGATCATCAAGCTTATTTGCATCTCCTTCACCTTCACTTGCAACTGCACATTCTTCAGGACGACGGAGGCACTGTTGCTGATTTTTATTTTTATTTTTTGATTTTTGCAAGGTAGGAATGGCCGTAGAGAATTGGAGTTTCAAACGTTATCTTAGGACCAAATATAAAACTGAATTTAACAACATGGATTTTTAATTTGGGACCTTTCCAAAAAGAATTTTTCAGAGCACGTTCTTCACCAATGCTTTTCAAGTAAATAATATAATTCCTTGTTTGTTATTGTACTATCTTCCAATCTCCAATAAGGAATAATCTGGCACTTTAATTTTGTATCAAGGAGGCCTCAACATCATTTGATTTAACACCCATCAACCCATAACCTTAAAGCTGTAAATTTACTTCTAAATTTACAACCATAGATTGTTCCAATTTTTAATAAAATATTCCAACTGTTCCATGGAATGGCCAAATGTGCGAACAGTATCAACAAAGAGGAGATAATCCATGACAACAAAGATTTAGAGAAGTATTGATGAATATATAATAAGAGAAATCCAATGATTCTAATTATGAATTTTTGAGCTTGAGAATAACTCTTTCATTGACATCTAATGGGCAAGATGGGTTTGAGGATTCTATGCATTTGTTTCATACAAAGAATAAGGTGCATATGCATAATGAAAAGATGTTGCTAAAATTGTAGGATCCAATTGCACAATGCATAGTAGATAGTAACATAAATGATGTTAGATTCTAGAATGATGGAGAAGGAGAATTAGATCAAGTTATTTTTATCTATGAAAATGCAAGGGTTATGCTTACTATTAATCAATGGCCAAAAGCAACATTAGTTAATAGCATATTACAAGTCATTAAGAAAATAATTCATAATTCTCACTATAAATCTCCACAGCTACCATCATATGTTATCATTGAGTTTTACTCTTACATTAAAATATAGTATGATCAAGAACAACCACGCTAAGTACCCATTCCACCAATCATGGGCGAAGGACCTTACCAACTATTATTGTAATTAGCATGGGCTTTAACTATATACAAGTCATAGAAAATGATTTTGAAAAAAGGATGTTTAGATGTTAGTAATAAAGAAATAGTAGGTCTTACATTTGTAGCACTATCTCAAATAAAGAGTATTAACAGTTTGAAGATATTCCTTTCAATTTCCAAGAAAGATACATCAAGATATCATAGGCTTCTCACCTTCAAACTAGACTGGATAAAGAGAAGTGTGAAGAATGATTTTACAATTAATTTGATGATGTATTTTTACTATCATGGATGTTAAAAGATGTGGCGTTATATCTTTTTTTAATTATGAATATTTTTAAACATGGATCAATCATGATGTATTTTAACCTATTTTTAGTATTTGAATAATTAACAATATGTTCTTACAATTTACTCTATTTTTTATTTATACTTTCATGAATTATTATTAATTTTAGAAAAAAATTTGTAACTTAACAACTACCATTGAAAAATTAGGTTCATGCATGATTATAGATAGAATCTTTTTATTTTCTTCTCTTTAAATGATCCCTTAAAGCATTACCTAGCAATCACTAGCTTAGTTATATATTTATAATATATATCTATAATTTGGCCAAGAAACTCTTCTTCATTGATAAGTACTAAGGTATTTGAATCAAATATTTCATGACTTCTAGTTAAAGAACAAAATTTATGGATTATAATTTTGAATGAAGAACAAGATTTTTTTATCAAATTTTTCATAATCACAAGATCATAAATAAATTATTTGCATCATCTATCATATGTTCTCATACTTGGCCAAATTTGTTCTAACACACTTGATTCTTGTAAAAAAAATTCATTTTAAATGACATTTTCATAAAGTAGCCTCTATAGCTCATTAAGTGACTAGTTGATGAGGATAAAATCATTCTAAAAAATAATATAATTTCCTTCAATGCTTAACAAGTGGTAGTTTTATGGGATTAGAGACAACATATCCATCAAAAATTTTGTAGAATATTAGTCCTCTATATCAACAAACTAGCTTTATGTTCATTTGTAATTTGATTTCGTAAACTAAAATTATAGACATAGCCATTTAATAAGTGATGAACAAGAGGTATTTTCTATGCACAACCATACAAATCACTAGTGTGTACACATGATCTAGTCAAATTCTATAAACTTTATTTACCTAAGTGGCTAATATCCCTAGATGGTGAACTATGTAGTTAATCATTATCTTTCTAATCAACACTTGGGCTAATATGTATGTATGGTTAAGTGTGATCAATGTGTGAGATACGTATTTTTATATTTTTTTATAATTTTCTCCATTTACTAAATGATGAGTGGTGGGTACCTCCTATGCCCAATCATACGAATCACAATCATTCATGCATGATTCGATTGAATTTCATGGATAGGAATAGTTGTGGCATTTAGATTATTATGTCTTGATCACAATTCATTGTCTTCCCACTTGGACTAGTGGTATCATTGTCATGTCTGGTTTAGTCCAAAGTGAGGCATATGATAATTGATGTTGTTGTGACTCTATGCTACTCCTAATGATAATATAGAAATTAATTATTTAATCTAATTAATAACACAAAGTAAATTCTAAACTAGCCTATAGGTGATGAGTGTCTATTCCCAACTTGCCATACACGTCTTGAACCCACGTATCCACTACTGGAATTACCAAGCACTGTGCTACTAGGCAAACCAAGTAATAATGTTGCACGGAATACCAAGAGATATGTGTTTACATTTGAAACTAGTCACACTCATTTTTCCAATTCATTAACGTGCATGGAAATGTAAATATTAACGAAGTACATAGAATATAAATTGCATTAAAAGTAGATTTAATCTAAGTCAAAGTGCTGTAATGAATAAGAATCAATCTTAATATTATTGCTATTCATGGAATATGTCCAAGTACATTGCCACTTGAATAAGATGTTGTACAAATAACTCAAATCCACACTACAAACACTCACTAACTATTCTCTAAGGCTATGAAATAAAACTTATTCCCAAACCATGCATCCAAACACTATATTTATAGGCTAGCACATATCCCACAACATCGAATATCCGACATTGCCTCTAATCCCCATATATCATGGATTTGATATCGAAAGTAGATAAAATACAGCTCATCATACCCCCACAACTAAATAAAAACCTGTCCCCAAGTGAACAAAAGGAGGAACAAGTCCCTTACAAAATATTTAAAAAGTATGGGATTATTGACTAACATGCAAACTAACTTAGATAGAACAGATAGATTCTAAATGCTCAAGTGTATAGATTTACAATCTTTTATAAAATTAGGTGTTCATGACAACAGAATTGGACACCTTTGCCAAAACTAACATCCAACACCTCCAGCAGCTAAAGAATAAGAGAGAAGATTTAATGATCATGAAGCGTCCTCATCACATGATGTTGCTACTAATTCCTTGGTGAAGACAATCCTACCTCCAATCCACATTTCCCATTGCAATCACAAGAAAATCATAGATTAGTGCACAATCTATAACTTATAGCTTTTAGATACCTTGTCTCATTGGCAATTACACTTGGCTAGGTTGTGATTATGATGAATTGATTCTTTTAATAGCATTAGTGGGAAGACTAAAAAATAGGGTGAAACTGGATAAGAGGTCCATTATTAAATTTTGAAAAGCCTAAATGCCATGAAATGCTTGAAGAGGAGAAAAGAATTCATAATAACAAAAAAGAGGATTTCACTAAAAAAACATTATGAAGATGCACATAATTGGATGTTACTGATAGGGCACACAAAAGGATTTAATTGTGAAAATGCCTAAGGATAAAGAACTTAACTAACCCAACCAAAAGGTATGCAAGTGGGTCCTCCCCAAAGCAGGCACATGCCCTTGTTGCCCTTGCATATCCACAAACCAAGGAGTTCATAGACCCCATGGATGATTAATGGTTACTAAAAGTTAAGTATGAAAACTTGGAAGAAATTACCTAAGAATTTTGACACATCAAACCAAGACATAAAATAAGAACATTAACACTAATAGTGAGGTAAGGCATGAAAAGAATAAATGGATGAGAGAGAGAAAGTGGAATGGAGTTCTTGATTATGATCACATGAACTCCCTTGTGAATTTTGTGGTTAAGTGACCTGATAAAATCCATCCTTAGTTTAGACCAAAATCAACCATGTTCAATGACTTCACATTGCCACTCTAAGACAGGTCCACTCCCTTCAAATACAAGAGTGCTCCCATAGAACAAACATTGTTCCTTGTTTAAGAAGGAAAGAGAAGCAGAAAGTGAGAAAGAGCCTTAGTTAGAGGGGACCTTCAGGCATGGGTAACATATCTTTCTAGTCCCATAACCAATGCTTATAGCCCATTTATAATGTCTAAGGGGTATGCTTTGAATTCCCATCATTTTTTTTCTATTGAATGGGAACCACACCATGCAAATACTTATTCAACTTCCTGTTATTGATTGACATGAAATGGTAGGAAATTCATGAAAACACCCATGCATCCAAGTAGAAAGGTACAAAGAGTACTGAGTACCCTTGAAGTCACACCCTATTCAAACGTTTAAATCCTTTCCAAGTCTAGAAACTACCAAGGTCACAAGTCCATTAAATTTTTATTAATGAAATAGGACCTCACATTCCCAGAACCAAAACACCATAGAGTTTATGGATGGGTGGATGACATGGACTCACTACCTATTTCATGAAAAAGAAACCATGTTTAAGTTATCAATAATAAAATTCAAAGCTAGAATCCAAACACCAACAATCAAATAACCAGATAGCACATGTCCACATCAAGCAAACCACACTATACCTAGTTGGTAATAAGACACATTATTATTAGAACACAATAAGAAAATCACACTAAAATAAAATATATATACAAGAAATTATAAAATATTTAAGAAAAATAAAACATACTAACAATGTTGTAAAATAAAAATTGAAAAAAATTAATAAAGTAAAAATAAAAAGGTATAAGATAATGAAGGCATAGTACAAAAGGTTGTAATAATAACAAGGTGTAAAACAAAAAGATGAAAAACTAAGGGGCCACTTATATGATTAGCATGAATGGCCATCTCCCCCATGACTAATTTGAAAGGAAGAAATCCAAAACATTAAGTGTTGTTGTCCATTTGAGAAGGTGTTGCAAACACTAACTCCCTTATGCTCATGGAAAATTTTAATTTGCTACATGTTAACTACTTGTTTTTTGTTTGGTCTCTCAGATTTGTAGATTAACATGGCCACAAAAGAAAAAGTTTCAAAAATAATAGAAGGGCCTTCCCACAATATTTGGAACTTGGTTCATTATGGCACATGTGTGGGAGTCTAGTAGAGGACCTTATCTCCTGGTTGAAATTTAACTTTCCTAATTCTAAGGTAATGGCGATTTTTGTTAAATGCCTTGTGCAACTCATTAATCAATTTTTGTCTAGTAGGTTGAGATTCATTAAGTTTTTATTTTGTGCTAGAATTATGTCAAGGTTAAGGTCATAGGCTATTGAAAGTGTACAGAGCTCAAATTGAATAGGAAGAGTTGGTAGTTTTCCATATACTAACTCATAGGAAGAGTAGCCTATAGGGAGCTTCTAGGTGGCGCAATAGGCCTAGAGGGAATCATTGAGTTTTATGCTCCAGTCTCTTTTATATTTTCTAACTATTCTTGTTAAGATCTTAGTGATTTCCATATTTGTAACCTCAGCTTAACCATTTCCTTGGGGATGATAAGTTGTTATTAATTTATGCTCAACCCCCAAGCATTGCATGAGCTTCCAAAAGGTAGTGCCTGTAAAGTGGATTCCATTATCAAAAATTAATACACATGGCACACCAAACCTGTTTACAACATGTTGTTATATAAATTGAGTGGCAGTAAAAAATGTATCGTTGGTGACATCTACTGGTTCTACCCATTTCATACAATAATCAACAACAACTATGATGTACACATTTCCATTTGTCATGGGTGTAATGGGATCCATGAGGTCAATCCCCATATGTTGAAGGGTTCCAGTGGTTGGATCCATTGTTGAGGTCCCTCCATTCAAGCAATCATTTCACCATCGCATTGGCAATGTTCAAAAGAATTGACAAATTGGTAAGTGAGCATCCCTGAAAAGTGTTGGCCAATAATACTCTACAATCAGGATCTTAATGGCTATGCATCTCCTGGCATAGTGGCCTCCCCAAGGACCCTCATGAACATCTTGGAGAATGCGTAGTTGATCAACATTAGAGACACACCAACAAACCAATCCATCAATGCACACCTTATAGAGGTGCTTTTTGATCTCCATGAAGCATTTCACCTAGTGAAGAAATTTTTATTTCTTTTAGCAGTCTAGCTCTTGTGGCATCTCTTAAGTGAGAAGATAGATGAAAATGCCATCATACCATTTAGGCTTAGTGGACAATTATTTAGTTATAGCCTTGAAAAAAAAGGAGTTCATCAGGAAATTGATCAGACAATGGGCTTTCCTCCTCTTTGTTGTCCCATCGCAAACAAGACAAGTGATCAGTGACCACATTCTCAATTTCCTTTCAATCTACCATCATAAGATTAATTTCTTGCAAGATCACCAACCATTGTATGACATGGGGACTCACCATTGGCTTATTCTTCAAGTGAATTGCACTGTGATCCGTGTGCACAAAAACTTTGTACCAAAGCACATAGTACCTAAACTTCGCTAGAGTGAACACCACTGCCATTAATTCTTTTTTTGTGGTGGTGTAGTTTGGTTGTGCACCCACAATGCTTTGGCTTGCGTAGTGAATGTAATATGGAGGTTTCTTATTGTCCAACTATGTAAGCACATACCCCAAGGCATAATTTGATGCATTCATCATAACGTGAAATGGTCTTGACCAGTCTAGTGGCAACAGAATTGGAGTTTCTACAAAGTTTCTCCTTTAGCTATTGGAATGAATTTTTACATTCCTTGGTCTAAACAAATGGATCATTTTTCTTTGTTAACTTGACTAATGGTTTTGCAATCTTAGAGAAATTATCTATGAATCATCGGTAGTAACTAGTGTGTCCAAGGAATGACCAAACATCTTTTACAGTTTCTAGTTAATGGGTAATTTCTTGAATGATCATAATATTTTCAAGGTTGCCCTCAATTTCTACTTGTGAAATTTATTACCCCAACACAATGCCCTCCTAGACCATCAAATGGCTCTTCTACCAATTGAGCCAAAGATTAGTCTCCACACATCTTTTGAGCACTTGTTTAAGATGGTCTAGGGCTTGCTCAAATGTAGCCTCATAGGTGGAGAAGTCATCCATGAAGACTTTCACCCTGCTACCAATTGTCACTAAAAATACTTAAGACCAAGCATTGGAATGTGATAGGGCCATTGCATAGGGTAAAAGGCATTTTTCAATATGCAAATGTCCCCCATGAACTTGTGAATGTTATTTTGGCCTAATTCTTTGATGCAATATGGATTTGGTTATAGCGACTATAATCATCTAGGAAACTATAATATCATTTCCAAAAAATGATGTCCAATACATGATCCACAAGTGACAAAGGAAAGTAATCTTTGAATATTGCCATATTCAACAACCCAAAGTCAATGTAGATCCACCACTTGTCATCTTTCTTTAGCACAATCATAAGTGAGCTAACCTAATCACTATCTATAATGGGATAGATAAACTCTACCTTAATGAGTTTTTCAATTTCTTCTTTGAAGATCTACTTCAATTTGGGATTCAACTGCCACTACGATTGTCTCCTTGGTTTCATGGTCAAATAAGTGTAGATACAATGCTGGCATATCCTAAGATTAATCCTTGTGAGTTAAAGATATGACCAAGCAAAGGCTGTTGGCCATCTGTTGATCACATTTAGTAGCATCTCCTTTTATTCAGGAGCAAGATTTGCATTGATTATTACCAACTTTTCATTTTTCAATAATGCATATTCCATGTTGGTAGGTAGAATTTTCAACTCAAGGGGCTCTTGTGTAAAATTTTTAGAAATTTCCAACTCTCCCCAATTAGTATCATTAATTTCAATAATGGAGAGTTGGTGATGAACTTGCTCTAATTCATTCATGCCTTCCACCTAAGCACATGTTAGGCTCTTAGTAGGTTCCATGCAAATTATTGAGCTGCTTCCAAGATCAACTATCAACCACTGGATGCCCTCTTGTTTTGTGGCTACTGTGTATAGGTACCTTTGAATTTTAGATATTTCAACACACTAACTACATGCTTTGATAGATACATTGTTAATGGCCCATAGTTTCTACACATAGTTGCATCCAGTATCACTATATGCAATGCATGGAACTTTCTTCCTCTAAATCTTTTCAAATGTATTTTCTTTAGAGATTTTGTGGGAAAGATCTCGAATCCCCAATCATGCATCAAGAATGCTTAGCCAAGCCCTTCCCATGATGATTTGAAAGTTCCCCTTGCAATTGTTCACTCAAATCCTTAGAAAATCAGCTAGGTAGGACCATCCACAAATGGTAGTCATAATGTCCTCCACTAATCCCAAGGGAACAATGATGAACTAATTAGCCAACTCAAGATGTATGTTGCTCTTTTTTAGTTGAGGTAGGTTCCAAGCTTTATACATCTCATGGAAAATCAAATTAACACCAAAACCTAAATCTAGAAGAGCTTTGCAAGGCTCATTCCTAGTAGTTTTAAGGTAAATAAAGGGACTTCTAGGATTAGATAGTTTCCTAGGAAGGTGACTAGCCTTTATCTAATCAATTATAGCATGAGTTAACATGATGGTATGCACTTTGGAAGGTGTTTGATTTGAAGGAGACTCGAACAAATTAGATATAGTAGAAGGAGGAGAACCAGGGTTGCCAGCTGTAGGTATATGTGAGGGTTTAGCTAGGCTATTGGCTCAAAAGAAAGGTCTTTTTCATGATCTATTTTCCAAATCACTTAGCTGAGGAGCTAGTTATCGGTTAACAACCCTTGTTGCATTACATTGTTATGGCTAAGGTAGAATTTCTTCCTGCATTGATGAAGTAGGTGGTAACATGGGGTTGAGGGTGGAGGGACATATGCAAAAGCATGAAGGGGGTAATATGGATATAGGATTTTCCCTCTAGTAGATCGACAATGAGTTCTATAATACTCTAGATCATAGTAGTGATGTTGGAAGGTGGTGTGACTGAAAGAGTCATGCGAGGAAATGGGTTGCTAAACATAGTACCCATATGGATTTGATTACTGGTAAGGATACTATTGCCTTGGTAGTGGCATCCCCCACAATTTTGGATGCTACCACTATTGGTACTGCTCATATGGTTGTGGTGGAGCTCCACTTGGATAGTAGGCTTGTTGTTGGTGGAACTACCTTGGATTTCCTTGAGGATAAGACATTGTTCTGGGTGCTTGGCTTCTAACCAATCTAGGATTCAAAGCATCCATCCCAGACTCTTACAAGTATGACACAACAAGGAAAATTATTTAGGATGTTTATATTAGTAGATTTCACATCCATCATCATCATCTGATTCTATCTTCACACCTTCTTCTACTACAGTAGCTTTGCCCTTACCCCTTTGATAGGCACGTTCAACTTCTCTCCACCTTCTGTGGTTACAATCACTACTCTACTCCCTTGATTATTTGGTAATTTTTAGAGTAGTTTGGAGTTTTTTATCCAAAAAATCCCACATTTTATCTACCTTGGCTAAAATTTTAGACATAGATTTTTGGATCAACAAGGTATTTCTATTCACCACCTCATAAAGCGATGGCTCCTCCTGATTATCATAAAAGTAGACTTCCCTCTTTCTGATGGAAGGATCCCTATTATATTCTTCTACACTTCCTCATTTTCTCAACTTGCCTTCTTCCTTTACTACCTACTTAATCAGCCTTTAAATCTAATGGACTCTTAGTTCTAATAATTGTCCTTAGGCATAGACTTCAAGAGTTCTCCTGGTTTCTGATCGAAGACCATGTATGATATGATGAAGTTGTTCCTATTGAGAATAATCATGGATAGGACATCTATGCAATAGATAATAGTATCAACCCATGGCTATGTCCAAGGATTCATGCATCCCTTATTTCAATCCTTGGATTTGCTTCCTTAATTTGGACACTTAGGAGTATGTCTAATATTTGTCATTGAATAGTTCAAGCATTGTACTCCACCATCTGATGGATTCCAATTCTAGGGACTGATACCAACTCTCTGTTTTCTTAATAAGTATCCTTGGAAATAGCTTAAGATTTTTCCAATCATTCTGCACATTTTAGAAGGCACATGCATCGTAAAAGGCCTGCAGATGGTTCTATAGATCTAAGTTATATCCTCCTTTGAACTTGGAAATATTGATCATGTCTAGCCTCTTGATTCAGCTATCCTTTATGTGCATGTTAGAGATTTTCACTATCTCTATGATGTTTAGCATGCTTCTAGTGGCAAGCAAAGGTTCATCATAACTATGGCCTCTATGGTGGCCATGGTGCCTATGATATCCTCTACTACCCCTACTTTCATGATGACGAGCCTCCCTTGAATGCCCATGCCCCTAATCTTGACTTTCTCCATGGGCCATATGATCATTTTAGTTATGTCGGTCACCTCGATCACAATCACATCCTTTGCAGTTGCATTTGAAGCTAGAAGAGGAAGATGATGATGATGAAGGTGAAGAGGAAGGAGGACTAGCACCACCACAGTGCCTAATGCCCCCACTTTGGTGGTCATGGCCATGATCATGATCGTGATGCTTATCCTCATCCTTTTCATGATCATCCTCCTCAAATCCCTTTTGATCATGAGATGCATTCTTGCCAAAGCCATGATTGTGGATAGTAGACTGTAGGTTCTAGTTTTGGCCTTCTTGGTCAAGGCCAAAGAGAGGAATGTCATTTGAATGGAGATTCCTTAGAGAAGAAGCCCTCACCATCTCTTTTGTATAGCAGGAATGAGGAGCCATTAGACCATTTCCCCTTCACACTTTGATAACACTTTTCTTGCTACTGATCTCTTTTACATTGTGCATCTATGGTATGGTACTCCCTAGTGTCACTATCCTGCACAACATCTTCAAAATGAAGTTCCTGTAGACCCAACCTCATAAGAAAGTGTTGGAGCATCATAAGAATGGATCAATTGGGTGATAATACAAGGTTGCCATCCAAGTCCCGCCATCGCATCTATTCATTCTAGTGTAGGATGAAGGTGAAGTAGAACACATACTCATTGGGATAAGCATATACCACCCTGTATCGGTGGGATACTTGCTAATCTATTTGTTCAATTCTTTGCCAATTGGATGTTTGCTCAAACTTAGATGGAGAATCACTCCTATGAGAAGAAGATGACATTCTAGGATTAGAGAAAATAAAACTTAGTGTGCTTTGTTATAATTATTTTTGTTATTTTGACGTATGATGTGACCTTAGGGTTTGTTCCAACGATGTTAAATGATTTTTACTAAGTTCTTAGATACCACACATATCAAATAAAAGGTCCCCAACAACAACGCCAATGATGAGTGATGAGTATTCCCTATGCCCAACCATACGAGTCACAAGCGTTCACGCATAAATCCAGATGAATTCTATGGATGGGACTAGTGGTAGCTTTGTCACGTATGGTTTAGTCCAAAGTGAGGCATATGATAATTTGTGTTGTTGTGGCCTTATGCTACTGCTAATGATAATAGAGAAATTAACTATTTAATATAATTAACAATGGAAAGTAAAGTCTAAACTAGCCTATGGGTGATGAGTGTCTATTCCTAGCTTGCTATACACATCCTAAACCCACAAATCCACTACTAGAATTACCAAGCACTATGCTACTAGGCAAACCAAGCAATAACACTACTAGGATTACCAAGAGAATATGTGTTTACACTCGAAACTAGTTGTGCTAATTCCACCAATTCATTAATATGCATGGAAATGTAAATATTAACTAAGTACATATAATATAAATTACATTAAAAGTAAATTTAATCTAAGCCAAATTCCTGCAATGAAAAAGAATCAATCTTAATCTTATTGTTGTTCATGGTATATGTCTAGGTACATTGTCACAAATAAGATGTCATACAATTGACTCAAGTCCATACTACAAGCAATCACTAATTATTCTCTAAGACTACGAAATAAAACTTATTCCCAAATTGTGCACCCAAGCATTGTATTTATAGGCTGGCACATATCTCATAACATTGGATATTCGACATCACTTATGAGTCCTTGATACCAGGTATCTGATATTGGGCTTCAATATTAGAGCCAGAAAAAATATAGCTCATAACTAAATGATTAAGTAAATAAATATTTAATATTTAAATTGACTAACTAATTAACTACTTCATTAACTAAGTAGCCTAAATGTGGAGTATCTGTTCCCACTATCCATGCACATCCTGAATGTATATTAACATTCCTGGGTTACTAAGTGTATACTACTAGGTGTACTAAATATCCAATACTGGGATTATCAAACATTAATATATCTTGCTTGAAGTGGTTGTACTCACATTACTTATAAATGATAATATTAATTTCTTAATAACACTAAAGTAAATTGCATGTAAAGTAAATTGCTAAAAAGTAAAGTTATGCTAATCCAAATGCTACAATAGATAGAAGAAATCTCAATTTTATTTCCACTCATGCAAATGTGTCCAAGTACATGTGCACTTGAATAAAATGTTGTACAATCACTTAAACCTATGCTACAAGCACTCAAAGGAAAAATATTCTAACTTCTATAGGAAGAAACTAAAAGAGTTTTACCAAGGCAATGACCAAAAGATGTAAAAAACACAAGGGGTATGCACATTTATATAGGCAATGCCTACATCAGCATTGACATACCTGTGTCAACGCATCCTGAGATACGTTGATGGGATTGTGTTGATGGGCACATCTTGATGTAGTCATATTATTTGATATTTCATCAATTAGGTAGCTACATTATGAACTTCATTATTAATTTCAAACTTTTCCATTCCTTGATTCTTTATTTTAGTTTTAGATTATGTTTTTAGTATTTGCATCATAAACTTTCATCAACCAACTATTTTTTTGAATCATCAAATAGGCTCTCGATGACATATAACTTAATTTAGTGAACTTAACCTATGTTCATCATCATTAGTCTACCTGTGCAACCTCTCTCAACTTGTTCACATAAATCACTTCTTATCAATGTCTCATCAAATAGTCAATTAAGGGTAAACTTATGTTCATATTTGTGACCATCACATTCATTAAGTAAATTTTTGATGATGCAAAGGTGATATGATGAACTTCTGTTTCCAATATTGAAGTTCTTAACACTTAATAAGTAACAATTTGATGTGCAAATGTGTTATCATTAGCTAGAAATACCATAGTTATAGCAAATTACACAAAATTTTGGTTCCATGGATCATTAAACGATAGTTATTTATTTCTTATACATCTTGATGGTACTAGCAATTGAGACAACTATACCTTTAATCCTAGAGTTCTTTTACTATTGCAAAAATCTATAATACCAAGCAGCTTTAGGTAATTGTTAGAAGAATATAAAAATTATATGGATGATGAATTATAACTAGAAACTTATTGAGATTTTACATATATTTCAACAAATATAGTACTTGGTTAAAACTAGCATCATTAGATTCTTATCATTATTTTAATAACAAGAAAAAAGAAATATCCTGATATGATTCATTAGAGGTTTGGAAAATACATTTTGAATAGTTGTAGAATCATACAATCCTAATAACTGAAAGGATAATAATCTTCTAAATATATTTTTACCTTGGATTTTGCTAGAACTTGATTAAACCTAAGATTGTAGTTTAACTAGGTATTATGTTCTAACATTCAATATAAATAGTAAGATTTTTTATTTAAAGTATGTAGAGGACAAGCATATAGGAGGTGCATTTTATTTCAACTAAAAAATATGCCCAATATTAGAAAATGAATTGTATAAAAAATATAAAATTTTCCTAGGGCTACATAAAATTAGAAAAACATAATTATCTGACCTACTACTAAAATGTGATCACTATTGACATAAATTATTTGTAAATAAGAATAATTCAATTTTATACTAAACATAAACTGAATTACAATCATATTATCAAACTATTTAATCTTACTCATTTATTAATAAAGAAATAGTATATCTATTCCCTTAGTAGGTAGTTAACAAATTATGGTCTACAAGTAGTACAAGTGACCTTTTTTGACCTTTTGGCATGCCAAAACCTTAAGAAAAATGGAGAACAAAGAATGTTTGTTGTGGATAATGTGTTCACAGGTCATAAACAAGAACTCCACATCATGAATAAGGACTTCAAGAAATGAAATATACAATGAGACGTTTTCAAAATAAAGACTTCATAGGAAAGATGAGACCATGGACACATATGGATGAAAATGAAGACTACAAATCATAGGTTACTTCAGAACCAAAAGCCCAGACAAACTCTCACAACAACAAGCGGTTGAGGCCATGTACACTCCTCCCTCACCATCTAACACTTCGGAGAACCCTT
>MNCI01030432.1:102456-153288 GCA_015680685.1 Gnetum montanum | reverse complement strand
AAACACACAAGGGGCTGTACACCACCTTGTTCTTGGGATTCCATTCCATTCTCTTCTCTCCATCCTTCTCTCCATTGTTCACCTCATTGCCGGTTGTATCATTAGTGTATATATTTTGGTTGATGCATTGTTTTCTTTTTGGTAAATTCTTGTGGTTAAGACTTTAACTCTTGTTCCAAATGACATTCCCAGGGCCTACGAACTCTTTGAATGTGGGTTTGTCAGGGCATTAAGGGCATGAGCCTGCTTTGGGGAGGACCCACTAACATTTCTATTTGGAGCACTAGTTAAACTATTTCCCTTAACATTTTGTAATTAATTTTATTTTTGTTCATTTCCATCTTGACATCCATTTCATCGATGCCATAGTTGTCCCTTTTTATCTATCTTTCTTACTCCTTTTCTTTTTCCATTCTAACGCTACCAGAGGTTCGCGATTAGTCATGGGGGTACGGGGCCTGATTTTTTCAATTTTCTCCTAGCCCCAAAATTTTTGATTTTCTTCCTAACCCCTACACCTTTGATAGTCATCATTAATATATTCCCATATCCATATCAGCCATACCACAACCTAGCCAATGGACCTACACCAAAGCAAGGTATTAATTACATGTTGATTCACTTACCCTTGCTAATATATGATTGTGTTGTGTGTGCAGATGGCGGACATACAACAACGGATTGGATTTGGAGTAAACACTTGGAATGAAGCGGCGTTGAAGCAGCTATGCAAGGAGAAAGATCGATGACACGCTTATGGATGGACAACGAAGGCACAATCTTGGCGTTGGCAGCAGCAACACTTCTTTCTCTCTCTCTTTCTCAGCTGCCAACAAAGGCCTGATGTCATTGTAATAAGGTGTTCACCCTTGTTGTCATGAACACCAGTTTTGTCAAGTCTTGTAATAATGATCCATTCACATGTCATCCCATTAGTTCCAATCCCCTCAATAATTCCATACCTACCTAATATTATTGTAAGGAACTCGAGGACGAGTTTTCATTCAGTCATGGGGGTATGATGAGACGCGATATCGCATGCACCGCGATATCACATACGCGATATTGCGGTCGTCGCGATATCGCATCCCATGCGATATTGCATACGTGATATCGTGGTCCGCCGCCAAATCTATAAATAAGAGGCGGCACTCCCCTCATTTCTCATCCTGGTTTAGAAGTACGAAACTTTGGCAGTTTGATCACTCCAGAGATAGATTATTTTCCATGTGCTTGCAATAGGAGTCCTAGAGTGAACGGATCTTTATTCGAGCAACATTGTACCTGAACACAAGTTGTGTACAGCAATAAAGATAAACTTGATTGGATAAACCTTGCAGTGCATGGAATAGGATTTTATTTAATTGCTATTTATTGCTTTTCTAGAATGCAGTACGAGTACGACTTAATTACAAGCATCTAAGGCTGTGTACGGTTAGTCAAGGAATCGGCTGCTCGTCGCATGCGGTATGAGTACGACTTGATTACGAGCATCTCGTGTAACTACTTGGTAACCCAGTGGCGTATCCAGGATCTACGCTTGGTAATCCCAGTGGTAGTCGTGCACGGCAAATGTGTATGGTTAGTCAAGGAATCGGTTGCTCATCGTACTTAGGCTAGATAGCTTCCTCAACCCTTTCCTCCTAGTTAGGTGCCTCAGTACGACCACTTCAAGCACGTGCATTACGCGTGGTGATCCCAGTGATGATTAGCGTTTGGTAGCCGCAGTTGCATTGGTTCAGGGTGTGTACGATAAGTGGGAACGGATGCTGATGCTAGGTAATTTAGACATAGTGCATTAGTTAGAGTTAGCTAGTTTCTCAACCCTTCGCTCTTAGCATAGAAGACATAGAACCATAAAAATCATATACCTCGGACTTACTTAACCATACACCGTGACAACAACAAGTAAGTATGGGAAGACAACAAATGATTAACCCCAAGTGTTCCATGGGGCGTTTAGGCATTTAGTCTGCGGAGTTTGACCAGATTGTGCGTGCTATGCTTGTTTCGTATGGTTGAGTGTAGGGGTACCTCGCCACTCATCATTAGCCGAGAAGAATGAATTCATAGGAAGACATTTTCAAGAAATAGGAGATGTCCCCATTGTAGAGTAGATGTCTCCCTAGAGATGTCTCCCAAGAGACAACCCATTCTCCAAGGAGACATGTCTCTAGAACTAAGGCTAAACTTAGGTAGATGTCCCAACTTCAAAGGAGATGTCTACACTAACTGTTGGGTATTCGTTGCACGAATTTTGAGACATTTTCGAAAACTTTGAAGCTATAAGATAACATTAAATTCTTGGAAATTGTGTAAAATTGATCAACATCAAAACTATCATTGTCTATTCTATGCTATTACACTTGTGTTCTTAATTATCTCATCATTTACTTAATTATGGTACTATACTTCAAAGTACAAGGACCTGTAATTTGAGTAACACTCATTCCTTGTTTTTTTCTTTCTATTTCTTTGTTGTCCTACGAGGTTGATGTGCTTCTTGCAATAAGGCATCAACATTGAGCTTGTCGAGATCCTATAGGATTGTGTGGTTTTGCAGTACCAAAACACTCCAAAGTGGAGCTCAATTTTTGTATAGGTTGTGGGATCCTCTAAACCACACTTTGAGCTTGTAAGGGACCTTGCAGGGTTGGAAGATTTCTCAATGATGAAACTCTCCATAGCAAAGCTTAAATCCTGTAAAGGTTATGGGGTCTTCAAAACCACATTTTAAAAGAAACAAAGTCCAAAGGTATGCAAGGAATCTACCCTTTGAGTGTGGAGTACCCAAGTTGGGAAACTACGTAATTTTTGGTGTGTTTTGTGTGACAAGTTTGATTTCAATTGGGGAACTTATTCAACCCACCTTCTAAGCTCTTGATCCTTAACCTTACTGTAATTTGTAAATGATTACTAATGTGAGCACTTAGGGAGTTATTCATTAAGTCATTCATTGTTATCTTCCTACTTAGCTTATGTACGGTTCTTATACATATAGTTTAGTCCAATGTGAGGTGTATGATTATAATGTTATGTGGTACTAAGTAAACTAAAGTAAAATATAGAAATTAATTATCTTTTGTAATTAACAAGAAGATAAGTCCTAATCTAGCCTAAGGGTAATGAACATCATTTTGATTTGTCATACACATTCCAAACTCATGTAATCGTTACTAGGATTACCAATCATTCACTCTTGGGCATACTAAGTGATAACACTATTGGAATTACTAAATAATAATGTGTTTATACTTTACATCAATTGTACTTATTCCATCATATCTATAATGTGTTGGAAAGTAAATTATTAAGCTAAGTACATCGAAAAGTAAACAACATAGAAAAATAAATTCTTAGAAAATAAATTTATTCTAAGTTGGAGTGTTGCAATGAAGTGAAATCAATCTTGATCTTATTATCATTCATGGATTAGGAAACTAAAACAAAAACTAAAATTTGTTACTTCATCTATTAAGACCCCTTAGATTGTGTTTAGGTAAACACTCCTCAAATAAGACTCTAGACAACACACTTAGTTCACATTGTGGGCACTCACAAACTACTATTATAGTTCATGAAAACAAATTGCAAGAGTTTCACTACCTACTACATTAATGATGCATTGAATAAGGTATATAGTTATATTTATATGCATTTAGTAATACTATGACTTCATAGCTTAGTTGTCACATCATAGGCTACGACATCAACTATTCATTAATAACTCTCTTATAATAATTTGAGAATAAAATCTCTAACAAATAATGCTTGGTTGATTATTGTATAATAAAAAAAGAGCGCATATGACATATACTCATCCTTGACTTAAAGGTTGTGTAGCTAAAATCTAAGTTTTCAATCATAATTTGAAGGATTATACCTAGAAGCACGACTCTTACTTGGAACCAAAGAACTATTTTTAAGACTTGGCATAATCAAATTTTTAGATGTCATTGTATAAGAAGGTTTAGACATTGTAATTTGATCTTTATGAAGCCTTTAAATGTGAAGAGAATATGTGATAAAATATTTAGGATTAGATATTACAAATCGAAGTTTATTTTCTTCCAAGATGACTATTCACAAAATGAGAAGTACATAGAAAGTAGTGATAATGATAAAGTACCAACTAGTTACACCATAATTGAAAATTTGATATCAAGAATTCTATAGATATATAATCATTTGTATATGAAGGAAATTAAAGAATAGTAATTATGGACACTTACATTAAGAAAATATTGAAAACTTTGTATAAGTAGACATGTATAATTTGAATAATCAAAATAGTGTGCATCTAATGACCATTATATTGCCATCAATTTTTTAGCACTTGTTTAAAATTATCAATATATTTTTTTCTAAATAGATTTGATATTTGCATGCATTGAATTTTCAAAGAAATAACACAGTACTAATATTGAATTTATAATATATATTTTTAAATATTTAGTTTAAGCCTTAAAATATTCATTTGATTTAAAATATCTAATTTGTCATGTTTTAAAATAGTATATGAAATAGAAATTTTCTAAATTTAACAAAAATGATGTTAAGTAATATTCAATTAATGTGAAAATTGTGAGATCAATCAATGTAATTGAGGAAGGCTATGAATACCATGAGAGAACTATAGACTTCTTATGCAATTGTGAAGGAAAATTTAAAAAAAAATGCTTGAGAGAACTATAGACTTCTTGTTCTATTGATTAGAAACTTTAATCAATGATTATGGGTTGTAGCACAATTGATATGATGACATGATCTACAACTAAAGGTATTGGGTTCAATGCCCAACACTAGCATCCCTCTATCCAACCTAGAGGCATTGTTCTAAAATGAGAGAACTTAATAAAATGAACTTTTCTAAAACTTTGCATTACTTGACTACAAGGTAAGATGCCTCTATTTATAGATTATCATGATCCATACTTACTTTTTAAGATATCATACATGACAATGAATAGCATCTTAGATGGTTTGAGCATGTGCATAAAAAAATGAAATAATGATTTAAAGAAATTGTAAATAAACAAAGATCTAGCTCTTCATAAAGACAAATGATAAAAAAGAACTCATGTATTTGACCCAATTTTATTGGGACAAGGTTAGGATGATAATAATGATGATTGAGGTATCTTTTCTATTTTTGGAAAGTTTTTGTACATGTTATTTATAAAGACTAAAATGGGACAATATAAAATAGGATTTTGGAAATAACACACTAAGACTCTTGGCTTGAAAGTTCTAAGTCATGGGTTTGATTCTTGAGTTATAAAGCTCTAATTAGATAGTGTGATCCCCTCTAGTCCGAATTTGATTAGGGTGGCTATTGCACCACATAGATAATAAGTCAACTAATTCAATTATGGGGTGTTGCTAGAATTGATAGCATATAAAAATATATAAAATTTAAGAAACTGAACCCAGTAAAATGGAGGTGTTGGAACCCAAAATAATTGAAATATACTTACACCTAAAAATTTATAGAAGGTAACAACTAAGTGCTACCTAGTAGAATTGAACTTATGACCTAAGGTTACTAGGTCACAACTTGAAGCACTAGGCTAACACCTTATTATTAACATAGAAATATATATATATATATATAATTTTTTAAAAATGAACCCCATCCACATGAATAAAATGGATAAAAAGATGGTTGTGATTATCTATGGAAAGTAAGTTTGCATAAAATCATGGTTGACTATTTGCGCAAAGAAAGTTTGAATAGATTTTTGTTTTGCAAACTTGGTATAAACAATCTCAAGACCTAGAAAGCTCTTTTTAATAACCGAATTCCAAATGCCCCAATGTGCAAGGCGCTAACACATGTTAGGGGTGGAGTTGAATGTGTTGAGCTACCTTATCCATAAACAGGTCTGAGGAGAATTGCCAAGCGGCCATTGAATGAGGAGCACAACATGTGATATAGCAGGAATGGAGCAGGGTTATTGAATGAGGAGCACAACATGTGGTATAGCAGGAATGGAGCATGGTTATTGACAAGTTTAATTTGCTGGGCGGGGCGAGGCGAGGCGAGGTGGTGGCGCCAGGATAACAGAGAATTTGTGGAAGGCGTAGTACAATAATAAAGAGAGACGACCCGGACTGACGAACCGCGATTCCAACGCGGTTTCTCTCTCATCCATTATTTTCACCTCTGCGCATGGAATCAACCCACCATATCCGTTATTTTACCAGTGCTGCACATGGAAACAACGGAATCCATCCAACCATCCATTCAGTCATGGGTGGGCACTGGGCAGGCAAGCCGGGGGCAGGGCAGCAGTAAGTAATACTGATGGATGGCATTGGCCAGCCAGCCAGCCAGATAGCAAGCAACCAGCACATACAATGCCGAAAGCACCCCATCTGAATCTCAATTATTTGCTTCCCGAATCCCCCACTCCCCCGGAAAACGCTATATAAACACCCCTTCATACCCTTGTCCAAAAATCCACACCAGTAAATTTCTTCGCATTTTCTCATCTGTAATAACAACTATGCGTAACTGATGTATTTCAGCGGCGTGATGATAGGATCTTGTTTTGATTTCCCTAACTTAGTAAGGCAGGTTCCCAATCGATCGATCGAGTTCGTTCTGTTGAGAGCATTCTTGTAGTGTAATATGAAATTTAGTTACGAAAACTTTTAGAGAAAAGAATAAACGATAGGAGCTTTGGTTTAGGCGTAATAATAAGGTGTCTCGAGTGTTTAGCGAGTTTTAATTAGGGAAGGGATACGGAAACGGAGAGAGAGAGGGAAAGAGAGAGTTGTGAAGTGATGGCGTCGGAGCAGTTGCTGCTGAAGCAACGCAGCAGCAGCAGCAGCAGTGAGGAGAGAGGCACGACGACGACGACGACGACGACGCTGCTGCTATTGCAGAGAGCGCTGGCGGCACCTGCAATAAAGGAGCGCCGTGTCTTCCCCTTAAAGAGCGCGAGTCAACGCGCGGTCAACGAAGCGGCAATTGAGATAATGGCGGAAGAGAAGGAGAAGGAGAAGGAGAAGGCGTTTTACATGTTAGACATAGGAGCTTTGCATCGACTGTGGAAGAGGTGGGTAGAGTTGTTGCCTGGAGTGCAGGTATTTTATGCCGTCAAGTGCAACCCTGAGGCGGCACTGTTGAGCGCATTGGCTGCCTTTGGCTCTGGCTTTGACTGTGCAAGCCCTGCTGAGATTGATGCTGTCATGGCTGTCGGGGTTACGCCTGACCGCATCGTCTATGCCAATCCATGCAAGCCCGAGAGCCACGTGCGCTATGCTGCCGCTGTCGGCGTTAATCTCACCACCTTCGACTCCGTCCATGAAGTCGACAAGATCCGGCGCGCCCATCCTAAGTATGCGTGTGACCAATCTCCCTTGTTTTCCTTTTCACTGGTACCTGTTTTTCACTTTCTGCTTCCTCTTGTTGCTTTTCTTGTTGGTAAGTTTTGCGCTTAATGATTGTTTAAAGATGGTTACAACCTTCGTTTTTCACTTTCTTCTTCTTTCTTCAACCTGACCTGAAACTTGTTACTTCTCTTGTCAGCAAGTTTTGTTTAGTGATTCTCTTCAAAGATAGTTGAAACTAAAAATGCTTGCAGTGTTGACCTGTTTCTATTTTACGAAATTAGACAGGTCCGTGCTATTCTCGTTAGTTTTTTTTCCCCGGAGACTCTAATGGGAGTTTCTTTTTTAGGTGTATATTCTGCGCACTCGTCACTGGAAATTTTTCAGGATTGTGAAAACCCTTTTTTCCCCTTATTTTTACTCCGTCTATTCCATTTTTTTTTTTTACTTCTTTTGAGTTGCTCTTAAGCTTTACTAAATAACGGTTTATGTTTTCACTTGGAAAGTACTCTTAATTGTGCTGTTTGTTTCGTTTTTTACTGTTAACGCTTTCTTTTAAAGCTGCGCGTATTGTTTATTTTTACTCTTGGTAATTATTTCTGGAGTTTCAAGGTTCTTTAAATGAATTCCAGAACGAATCAATTAAGCTGTTTACTTTCCGCCTTTCGAGTACAGGAGTACCACTCATTTTGTACTTGCCGATAACCAGTTAACTGCCTAGTTTTGTTACCGTGAATAATGGCGACGTCATGACCGTAAAGCCACGACATGTGCTCCGGGAATAACTCATTATTTAGAAAGGAATATATATATATATATTTTTTTAAAAAGCAAAAGATAAGTTTTTGACGAAAAGTTGGGAAATCATCGTCATCAGGTGCTCGCTGCTCCTCCGGATTCGGGTTCCGGAAGACAAAAACAACAGCAGTGGAGTAGCAGGAGGAGGAGGAGAAGGAGGAGCCAGGTGTCCACTGGGGACAAAGTACGGAGCACTGGCTGAGGAAGTAAATGCGTTACTGGAGGCGGCACGGAGGGCAGGGATGACGGTAGCGGGGGTGTCCTTCCACGTGGGCAGCGGGGCCACGTCAGCAGCTCCGTATGCCACGGCCGTGGCGGCAGCACGCCACGTATTCAACACGGCCGCCGCCCTGGGCATGCCCAAACTGCGCATCCTCAACGTCGGCGGCGGTTTCACTGCCGGAGCCCGCTTCACGGAGGCCGCTGCCACACTTGTCAGGGCGTTGCGCACGCATTTCTTTGACTGTCAGGGGCAGGGGCAGGGGCAGGGGCATGTGACGCTAATGTCAGAACCAGGGCGTTATTTCGCTGAGAGCGCCTTTTGGCTGGTGACGAGCATCATCGGCAAACGCGTCCGAGGTGGCGTTCGCGAGTACTGGATCAATGACGGTGTGTACGGCTCCATGAATTGTTTGTTATACGACCATGCCGTTGTGACAGCCCTCCCTCTGGCCTGGCGTTCTCGTCCCAACAATGTTGTGTGTTGTGGGTTCCCTACCTTCGCTTCCACTGTGTTCGGACCCACATGTGATGCTCTTGATACCGTGCTCACTGACTGCCGCCTCCCTGACCTTGCCATTGGCGACTCCCTGGTCTTCCCCAATATGGGTGCTTACACCGCCGCCGCCGGCTCTAATTTTAATGGCTTCAGCACCTCCTCCATCAAAACCTATCTTTGTTGTTCCCCTTCTACCTAAATTAATTACGGTATTTCCCTCCCTACATACCTACCTACGTAATGTATGCACTACATATCCTCCCTACCCTTCCTACATCAAATAAGTTTTATGTTTGAACTCTCCGTCCATCTCCTCTGATCTTACTGTTAATCTCATCAGTACTTACGTGTTTGTTGTTTCTCTTATCACTATGATACATAAATTCAGTAATTTAACGTTTTTACTTAAGTTACTCTGCTGATTAGCTGTTCCGTTTTATCTTTTATGTAAGATCGTCAGATGCTGCTGCTAGTCCTGCAAACATAAATTTATGCTTCGGTAAAAGTGTAAACTACATTTATGCCATGCCTTCTTGGATCGGTTGGCAGTTGAATTTGGATAGCACGGCACATTTTGATATTTTCAATGTATCGCTGCTAGTATTACCGATTACAAAACGTTTTGGCTTAATCGTCGATACAATTAGCTGTTTCCGTCTCTCCAAATTTGCTTTAAGAAAGCTGCGTAACGCGACGCATATTACTATGGTATTCCATGGACAATGTTGTATTTATTTTCCCGTTCTTGATTTCCTTGTTTTATTCCTTTGGCTATTTACCTTACCTCTAACCTATTTTACCACTTTTCACTGGCTTAGCTACTGCAGGACAATCAATTTGGCAATCGTTGTTCTTTTCCGTTTGTTACCTTCACCCTGTCTTAGCACTCTCATTTTTACATGCAGCAGCCTCATCATTCTTTTCATGTCTTACATAGACAGTAGCAGCAGTCCTATCCTAGACTAGAGTACCACGTTCACTACATTTGAGGGTCTACATAGCTCAGTGGCCACTACGACAAGCAGAAGCAGCAGCAGCAGAAGTCCTTGGTACTTGCTAAGCTCTGCATTTCTTTCCATTCCAGTGATTATTCCAAAAATGTTGATTGTGTTTTAGCGTTTTTGCTTCCTCCCAGCATTTTCATTTATTTTGTTATTCCAACTATCCTACACTTTCTGCTAGCTTCTTGAACACGCGAGACGTTCCTAGCCACTGACCTGATTTGCATTATTTTTGCTTGAAGGCCACAAGCTTACGAATAAAAATAGATATTTGCGCATGGCATGTAAGATGAGGGTGAGGATGGCAAACCTTCAAGAGGGTACACACGTTGGGATATTCGGGTACATAAAAATACAAACAAACCGACGCCGATCATGCTTGATGCGGGTGTTGGGTCGTTAAATATGATTGGCTGCACATGTTGCAGAAAGATGCTCCTCCCAATCGCAGCACAAACAGATTACATGGTCAATTCATGCTTGCAAAAGAGTGAGGAGGGAATACCAGTTGGATGGGCAATGTTTGAGGAATAAAGTGATTTGTGTCAGGATGCCAGTAATTCAATCTTCTTTGGATTTTAGGATCGCCTGCGGGCTCCTCCTCCTCCTCTGCAGCTTCTTCTGCAGCCCCTGCTGTTTTATCTTTAAATATGCGACGATGAATGTGGTTGACCCATTATTCAGTTAACTTTAAAAACAACGATCCCGTCATTCGGCAACGTAATGCGTGACGAACTAATGAAAATCATTCCTTCTCCTTTACTCGATACACTGATACAGCAAGGTTAAATAACGATGTCTCACAACATTTCGGGCTTTCCCTAGGAGCGCACATGTGAATAACGGATGGATGGGAGCTTTTTTTTAGAATACTTTAGTTACATATAGTTGTTTGTTAGGGTAAGGGGTAGTGGGGTGTAGCTTTTTTAGTGCAATTCTTAAGTTACTAGAGCATAGCGTTATGAGGTTGTTGATTTTTAAGAGGTTAGTAGTTCAAGTCATAGTTTAAGCATCATTATTTTTTTCAATAGGGGAGTGTTGGGACTCAAAACAATTGAAATATAGGTACACCCTAAGATTTATAGAAGTTTATAACTGAATAACTACCTAGTAGAATTGAACCTGTGACCTAGGATTACCAGGCCAAGACCCATAGCACTAGGCTAACACCTCATTGTTATTTTTTCTATAATACTTTTAATTTATCATGTTGGCTATATACCTTGAAATGTAGTTATAGTCATTCTATTGGGTTTCAACATCTCCACTTGTAGAGGCAATAGCAAGATATATGTGCTCTATACAATAACATGGATTTTTAAAATATGTTTTTATGATTGAAGGATTCCATGTTCAATGTTTTAAGGGGTATACTTTAGTTGGGATAAGGAGGGATATATGCAAATTTTTTAGAATACTTTAGTATGATATTAGTGTTTGCTACAAAGGACATAGTAGGATATAGTTATTGTTAGCATAATTATTAACTTTGTAGAGGGTGTTGTAGTTAGTAAGAGGATAGTTTATATAGGATGTAGCATGTTAGGCTTTTGGTTTTGTTAATAAAGGTAGTAGGTAAGCCATATGAGCTATATAAGGTCTTATGGTTATAGGGGGTATGTTGAGGCATTAGAGTGATTAGCATAGTAGAAATTATTTACAAACTATTTGTTATTAGGAATCAATATTCTTGATTTTAAGGTAAAAGTCTTGCTCAATCAATTAGATTTTTTGGAGATATTTTAAGTAAGGTGTTGTCACTAACCTCCCTATTATTTTTTTTCTGTTTTATCTTCAATGTTTCTTCCCCTTGGTTTTTTGTATCGTTTTTATTTGCTCTTCTCCCTATTTTCTGTAATTGTTTACGTTTTTCTTTCATTTTAGTTTATTTATTATTTGTTAGTTGAGTATCTTCTCTAGGTGTAGTGATAATGGGTAGATGTTAGTTGACTAGGTAATCAAGGGTTAGTTGGTTATAGTAATTGATATTAGTTTATTTGGATTAAAGAGGGTAGTTAGATTTCAATTTGAAAATTTATGTTGGTGTTGAGACTTTTGGGAGGATTATTTAGAACTATATATAAGGTTTGTTAAAAAAAAATTATCTAGAGATAGTAGTAAGTGTATATGGGAGTGTTTTTAAGATTGAAATTTATAAGGTGTCATGACTATAGTGCGGTAAGTTGAGGTGTTAAGGTCCATAGGATGATTAGCTTAGAAAAAACTATTCAAAAACAATTAGTTACTAAAGTTCAACATATGTCACAATAATAACATTTAAAGGAAATAATGAATTTTTTTGTAGAAGTTAACATTTGAAAGTGTAACAAATGTAATAGTTGTTGACCTTTTGGTATGTCAAAACCTTAAGGAAAATGGAGAAAATAGAATGTTTGTGGTGGATAATGATTTTGTAGGTCATGAACAAGAATTCCACAATGAGATCTGAGAACTCAAGGAAATGAGATCTATGATAAGATGTTGAAATGAAGACTACATGGTCAAGATGAGAGCATGGATAAAAATAAAGACTACAAGTCAAATAAAGATGCTCCAAAGATTACCAAGAAGGCAAATTAATAGGAGAAAGCCTCAAAAGTCAAAGCTCAAAAGTTAAGGAGACATCTTGGAAAAACAGTAGACGTCTATCTCCAACAGTAAACATTCCACTATAGAAATCCCATCTGCTAGATAGATGTCTCTCCTAAATTGAGGCCAATCTTAGTTAGATGTTTCAACTTCGAAGTAGACCAAGACATTAATTGTTTGGTAGCCATTGCATGAATTCTAAGGAGTGTTCAGAAACTCCAAGGCTATAAGATGATGCTACATTCTTGGGAATTATGCAAGCACTGTTCACAAAAGATCTATAATTGTCTATTCTTTGCAATTCTATTCTTGCTCCTCATTGTAACATCATTTGCTTGATTGTAATTTGTACTAAGCTTCAAGTACAAGGACTTTTAAGTTTAGTTACCTTTCATTCTTGTAGCCTTTGGGTTGATGTGCTTCTTTTGAGAAGGCATTAGTATTGAGCTTGTTAGGATCCTACGGGATTGAGTGGTTTTGCGACATCAAAACACTTTGGATAAAAGCTCAATTTTGCAAAGGTTGTGGGATCCTTAAAACCACAGTTTGATCTTATTGGGACCTTACAAGATTAAGTGGTTTCGCAATGATGAAACATTCCCAAGTAGAGCTTAGATCTTGTATAGGGTGTGGTGCCCTTCAAACCACATTTTTTTGAAGAAATAAAGTTTGGAGGTGTGCACAGATTCTACCCTCCAAGTGTGGATGTGGCCAAGTTGGAGAACCATGTAAAATTTGGTGTGTTTGTGTGGCTAGTGCAATTTTAATTAGAGAACTTATTCAAGTCCCCTTCTAAGTTCTTGATCCACAAGTGGTATTAGAGCTCAGTACTCTCAAGTTCATGCTTCAACTTTCAAGAGTGAACTATGGAGGGGACATCCTACACAAAGCCACTAATGTTTGATGGATTTGATTTTGCATATTGGAAGGCAAGGATGTAAGGCTTCTTTGAGTCCATGGAATTTAAGGTATTGGAGTCAATCCTTGAAGGCTATACATTGCCTGTCTACAACACATTAAAAGTTCTCAAGCCATGGAACAAATGGATGCCTGAAGAAAGAGATAAGTTTATGTATGATTCTAAAGCAAAAATTTTTTTATATTGTGCATTAAATAAGTTTGAATTTAATAGAATGGCTAGATGTAAGACTACTATGGAAATTTGAGAAACCTTAGAGGCTACATATCAGGGCACATCTATAGTCAAACAATCAAAACTTTTGGTCTTGCAAAGTGAATATGACAAACTTAAAATGAGGGAAGGTGAAAAGATTAAAGATTATTTTTCTAGGACTAATGATCTAGTTGTAGCAATCAGGGGTATAGGTAAGGACTTGCCTGAAAGTGATGTAGTTATAAAAATGATTAGAACACTACAATCTAAATTTAGACGTAAGGGTACAACTATGGAAGAAATTACAGATTTTTTGGTCCTAAAATTTGAAGAGCTCTAAAGTGCTCTTATTACTTATGAAATGAATCTCATAAGCAAAGGAACAATAAAGGAAAATCCTATTACCCTGAAATCAAATTCAAAGAGAAGGAACCGGTTAAATAAGAAATGAATAGTGAGGAAGAAATAGCTCTTCTATCAAGAAGAGTTCAAAGGCTTCTAACAAGAAAAGGCAGAAGCTTTAATTAACCAGGGCCCAACCAATCCAACATCAAAGATAAAGATAAAGATAAGAATTTTTCAAATTCAAATTTTGATGCATCTTTAATAAAATTTTGGGTATGTAGTGGAAGAGGCCATGTGGCCTTTGAATGTCCTAGCATTGGTAGGTTGCAATGAAGAGATAAGCCTGAAGTGGATACAAAAAACACCAACTTTTACACAAGATAGGATGATGGAAAGCAAAGTGAAGAAGAGGTTGATGACACTATGAAAGACTCTTAGCTTATATGTATAGCCCTTGCAAATGAAAATTCATTAGAGATTTTTTATGAACTAAGAGGTAAGCATGATGAAAGGTATAGTGAATTACATGAAGAAATTATTATCTTACATTATCTACTCAAAAAGGTAAAGAAAAATATGCAATAGAAAAGAAGTTACTCAAGTGCTGAAACAAAATGAGAGAAAAGGAATAGGTAGGCAAAGAATGTGTTATATTTCTTCTTTTTGGTCATAACCCTAGTGAAAGAGGGGATGGAGCCAAAACTATGATATGAACACACAAAGAAAGATCATCACATTGAGTCTCACATTGAGAAAGTATTCTAAAAGCCCTTGATTCCCTAGGGGGATGGGAGTTCCTACAATTGAGAATGGGAAGAGCAAAACTAGGGGTCATCCCATGATCTTATTGTGAAAGGTAGCCTAGCATTACATTGGAAGAGACTAATTTGGAAATGAGTTCTCACTGGTTCACTTTCTAATTACAAGTTCTAGGTGGACTCGCTTACCTTTGTTGATGGGACGCGATATCGCATGGGCCGCGATATCGCATGGGCTGCGATATCGTGTCTTCCCTTGCGATATCGCGTACGTGATATTGCAGTGCACCGCAATGTCTATAAATAAGAAGCGACTCTCCCTTATTTTGGTATTAGGAGTTAGAAGTAGCAAAACTCTGGCAGTTTGACCACTCCAGAGATAGATTATTTTTTCCTGTGTTTGCCCGCAGTGTGGTGAATGTAATTGTACGGCATTCTTTATTCGAGTGTGATGTACTTGGACATGCACATGACCGACAATAAAGATCGAGATTACTTCATCATTGTAGCAGTCACTTTGTTGTTTATTTATTTAATGTTATTTACTATTTTCTCTCTCTCTCACCCTTAAACTCCTAGAACGCAGAACGAGTACGACTTGATTATGAGCATTTAAGTGTGACTACTTGGTAGCCCAGTGGCGTACCTAGGATTTGTGCTTGGTAATCCCAGTGGTAGTCGTGCACGACGTCCAAGATGTGTACGGTTGATCAAGAAATCGATTGCTTGTCGCACTTAGGCTAGATTAGATTTCCTTACCTTTTCCTCCTAGCTTAGTTTAGTTAATCTTACATTCCACTACCTTCAGGAGTAGCGTTAGAATTAGGAACATATCATACACCTCATCTAGACTAAACCATACATGACAAATACAATACTAGCCCAGGTGGGAAGACAGCGAACTATGACCTAAGGATAACTATCTAGGTGCCACAACTAGTCCGTCTGCGGAGTTCGACCGAATTGCGCGTGAAACACTCGTATTCGTATGGTTGAGTGTAGGGGTACCTCGCCACTCATCATTAGCACCGTTACCGGGGATGGTGCTAGTTATCTAGATTAGTTATATCATACAAGGTCGCTGTACAGAACTTAGCGATATATCTCTTAAAAAGAAGTAGTTATAAAAAGTCACATAAATTCACACACAACAATGCCTCTCCTATAAGAGCATGATAATGCCACACTTAGTGAGGAAGTTCATTGGAGAACCAATGAACTATATGATAATGAAGATTGGAGCATACAACCTGAAGTGGGAGTTTCTTATAAACATGAACGAAAACAACGTCATCACAACACACGAAGGCATAACTTACAAGATGATGATGAACCCCCACTGGCCACTACAAGCTTAACGCAAATACAAGAGGCTGTTCGAATCTCACGTAGGCATCGTAAAGAGAGCCGACTACCCAGGCTCGATTTAAACAACTTTCCTAAATTTTCAGGAGGCTATGACTTAGATCCGCATCAACATTTACTAGCCTTCTACGATGCCTGCACATGGAATAACATTGATAACAGTTGGCAAAAACTGAAGCTCTTTCCTATGACACTCATTGATCAAGCTAAAGTATGGTATAGATCGTTAAAACCAAATTCAATACGACGCTGGTCAACAATGGTAGAGGTCTTTAACGAAAAATATCAAACCTACGCAAGAGTGTCAGCCTTGAGGAAACAAATCCAAGGATGGAAACAAGAAAAACATGAACCCTTGGACATGGCCTTAGAAAGATATTACGCACTGTTAAAAAACTATCCAGGCCATGGGTTTTCCGAGGAAAGGCTAATGTACCATATTATCGATGGGCTACGTAATGAAACAAGAGAGACCTTAGGAACGTATGCCCAAGGTCAACTATATGAACTACGAACCCATCAAATCCAAGAGCTTATTAAGTGGATAGCAAAAGAAGAAGGAGAAATAGCTACATGGGAGAGTGTTGAAAAACATCAACGGGACCAAAATTTCAACTTAACAAAGGTCCCTGATCATAACAAGGAGAAATCAACAAATCTCAAGGTGGAAACATCATCTTTGCCAATACAACAATCATTAGAAGAAGTTGAGGCAAAGATCAATAAGATGTTGCACTGGATATATCACAAGTATGGAGAATGTGTCAACATCATTGGAGATAGAGTTTTGACAACCCAAGAAGCAGGACGAAATAATAGACATTCGGAGAAAAAAATGAAGGGAATAAGTGCTCAACTGCCAGTCATATATATGAATGCAACATATGCTTGTACGATCACCCCAAAGGCCAATGCCCAATATTGTTACATTTATATGAGCATTGGGGAAACATGTTACATCTAGAGTTCGTACAGAGATCCTGTGTTAGATCACAGTGGCAACCATCCCAGTCGTGGGGGAGACCACCCTTAGACTAGAGGAACCCTTCAGATTTTCCGAACTCGAATGCTTATCACGTTCAATATCCTGTTTCTCCAACTAGGCCAACATACTTTGTCTCACCACACTACTATTCTCCACAATACTATCAACCCATGCCTCCAACGCAACCACCACCTTGTGCACCTTATATTCCTCCTAACTTTCAACATTCTTATCCTTTCCCTCCTTCCACATCGCCACCAACTGCCCCTAACGTACCTGCACCACCGCAACCCACGAACAACGCTTGTGCTACTGCTACTAATCGCAGTGAAAAGCCTCCTCAACATCAAAAGTGTCCTTTCTTTAAACATGGCCGTAGGAAGGGACTACACAATTCCGAAGCCACTACATCTTCCAACCCAGCACAAGTCCACCAATGTGGTGCACCCTTACCTTCGAACCCAACGCCTCATGTAACTTCATCAGGGCCACCAACTAACACTCCAACAACCACGCAACCTAATGAACACAACCATGGAAGGCATCATCCTAATCCTTGCATACCATCTAACGGTCAGCAACATCATAGTGGATCAACTTGTCATCCGGGAACTACATCGTATAAAGTACCCCACTATGCTTATTACAATCAAGTGTGTGAACCCCAATGGGATAAGTATAGACCAGTTCCAATACTTCCAACATGCAAGGATCCTTATCTTTCATTTATTAATTCGTGCCATACTCAACTGATTGGTTATGGGGGATACCCCCCATTTCAATAACAAGTAGGATTAATAAATATTTTTCATTTCTTTGATTTTACACCTTTTTGTTTTTCAATTTTTTCATTTTTCAACTTTTTGTTTTATCTTTTTATCTTTTTGTGTTTTTGTCTTTTTACGTTTTTGTAAGTAATCTCATCTATGAATAAAACACTCATGTGGATCGTTGGTTGAGGTGTGTTCTATGTTATTAAGTCATGAATGGTCAATTATTTGGAACAGTGAGCCCATTACACCCACTCATCCACACTATAAATAAGAGGTTCTATTTAAGGGTACAGTGATATTCTTGACATTTTAAAAAACTTAAAATTAATTTTGTGTTTATTGTACCCAGAATGAAGAAGGACAAACCAAGAGGGAATGATTAGGGTGTGACATCAAGGGGACTTGTGGATTCTCTTTGGTGACATCTGTGGGAGTTATCATGCAACGTGGTTGTACTAAGATCCTTATAGATCTAATGAAAATGGGAGTAAGAGTAATCAAAAGTTAAACGCTATTCTAGGTGGTCCCACTGGAAAGACATGCACCCATGCCTGAAGGTTGGCGATTTCTCTGGATTTAGTATTCAAAAAAGAAAAAGAAAAAAAGAAGAAGAAAAAGAGAAAACAAGGTGTCACAAAACAAAAATCACACCTCCCTTGCATAAAATGTCAAGTGATCATACGCCTTGTTGTTATGGTACTCTCATAGTTGTTCTCCATGGGATGAAACGATGCGATGTCACTGATTGAAGGATGGACTTGGTCCTAATCTTGGAATGATGGGTTAATAACACCTTAATCATGCTTTTTACGCAGGATTCACTGTGTCCTGGGTTAGTTACCTCATGTCCCAATCTCTACGATCCCTTTCTATACCTCAACTCATCTCACTGTTCGTGTAATTGTAGCTCATGTCCCATGTAGCATTGAATTTTCATCTCATTTTGGTGATATTTACATGTATGTGTTTTGTGGAGTTAGTGCGGATTACATTTAACCCTTCTAGTGCCCACGGACACTTTAAGTGTGGTTGCACAAGGGCATAATAGGTTGAAACCTGCTTTGGGGAGGATCCACTTGTGTAATTTTTCGTAATCTTCACTAATTCTCTAATTCAAACACACAATTTCTTACCCTCAGCTTAATTTTTCACAGTTCTCTTTCCCTAATATTATCCCTCTATAATTTCTACGTTCCAATGTACCATTACATTCCCTTTTTTTATAACCACCAAATTTTTAATTACTAAAATTCACATCATTATCATTAAGAGTGCTTTCGAATCAATGCAATTACCCTCGGACATCTTAATGCTTACCAATGTCCTCAATATTTAACATTAATTTCAAGAAAAATCATTAAAAATTTGGTATTTTCTTGGTGTCTCACATCACTAGGGACAAGATATCATGTATGCGATGTACCATATGCGATATCCCGTCCTATTTACCTATAAATAGGAACCCCCGCCGCAACACTTAGCATCATTTTGTCATTCACGCAGGGGGAGTTGTTGAAATTTTTCTCTATGACTTGCGATTGTGTGACCCTTGCTTTTTCGCTCATATCTCACGCACTGGTGCTCCGATTTTAATTTCGTTTGAACCTGCTTGAACCCAGAGTGTTCAGTTTAGTCGTGGGGGAGAGACACTTATCGAAAAGTGCACCTAACTTTTTTGAAATTTAGCATTGCCCAAAGGACATCAGTTAGGGTAATTAACTTAACACTTAGATAATTGTGCCAAAAATCATATGACCTTAAGTATACCGGGAGATTAAAAATGGAAACCACCTAAGTCATAGGACCCATTATTATAATTTTTGGGCACGATCACACGTTATAACATAAGATCTTTAATTAAGGCAAGAAGTAAGGTATAACTTGACTTTAAGAACAACCTTACTAATGCTTGATTCATGTGATTGTAGAATGGCCCCAAAATGTGCACAACAGGAGGGTCCTGTTCAAGGTGGAGTGAAACAAGCTTGGAGAGGTGGAAGACAAGGCCCTGTCGGATGACATACAGAATAGGAGGTGCAATCATTCAACATCCATCAAGAAGAACCTCCTACCAGACGGTTTGGGCAGGCAGAAGGAGGAGCTTCTACTGCACCTGAACTGGGACAACAACTCACGTTGCCCCCAGAGTATGTTCAGGCTGTACATGAGAAGTCCAAATTCGCTGCGGTGATTGTACAGCTAAACTTTGAATCTTTTGCAGAATTCGTTCCTAAGGCTGTTAGGGATCACCTTAAAGGGTCTCCCTTATGGCCTGTCCTCTCTGAAAGTGATGCCTGGTACTTAGGTGAAACGTACCAGTTCTGGCACAATAGGAAGCAAGGCACCACGGTTAACATTTGTGGTGTGACAGTTGACTTCTCTGCACAGGCAATTTTGGAAGTGTTAAACCTTCCGAATACAGGGCCTCATGTTGCTCAGTTATCTACCTGTTCAGACCCTGATGTGCAAAAGGACTGGTTAGAGAAGGCTTATGACAGAGATAAAGCTTTTGGTGAGCTGACGATGGAAGAGCTAGTTTATTTCAAAATTGGAACCTATCACCTCTTCCCCACAAAAGGTTTGAAAAGAATATCAATGTATGTGGCTAGGGGATGTGCAGTGTTGATGGGAAAGGTTAACGCTAACCTTTCCCATCTATATTTGACGGAGATCCTCAGGTGATTTAAAGAACGGAAGTCAGGGAAGATGGCACTGCCTTTTCCCTGCCTTATCAAAAAACTGTGCCAATGGGCTGGCATTCGGGGATATTCAAATGATGTCCTCCGAAAAGCCCATAATTCTTCTTATGTTGAATTACTAAAGGCGCCAGCTCCAAGAAAGAGCATTGGCAAAGAATTGAGACCTGAAGAAGAAGAAGAACAGATGACTGGACCACCTACAACTCAACTTGCAGGACCCAGCCAACCTCCAGCCATGGGTCCCATCCAACAACAACAAGGAGGGCCTGGCACAGGCTAGGATTAGCCGTCGCCATAAGACTACAGACTGTCGATGGACCATCTTCGGGCCATCGTTGAGACGGTTAGTTGGGGAAGTCGTGATGACACAAGCCTCTTCCGCATCTTCGACGACGCCATTTTAGCCTACAATTTTGTTAGATCACACAAGGGGTGAAGTCTCAATTCAAATAGGAGGAGGGGATAGTAGATGGTCACAATAGATCTTAGGAAACGCGACATCTTTCCATGTGCAATTAGAGACTGGTGAAGGGGCCACTATGGTAGTCATGCAAAATCAAAATGTCATAGGAGCTGCTGAAGTGGTCGTGGACCATATCAAAGAATCCTTTAATGTACCTGTTGTGCCACCGACAGATCTCTTAGGAGCATGAGATGCTCAAACTCTTGCCAGAACCTCAATGACTCCAGCAGAACATGAGGATGCACTTGACAGATTGCTTCAAACAGGACAAGTAATGACGTCTCTGTTTGACATCTCTCAAGATGTCATAGAAATTCAATCAAACCTCATTTCCACAAAGGGGAAGCTGGTCATATCCAAAGTAAGGGCAGAGCATCCTGAAGCTGAAGTGTAGAGACTACAAGAGTAGCTCATAGTCTTACAAGCAGCACAGCGGGATCCTTTGCAATTCGTTTCCGCAGACCAACTAGACAACTTCAGAACCAAGCAACTCACAAAGTTGATCATAGAGAATAAGAAGGTGGCAGAAGAAAAGGAGATGGCCACTTGGGATGCCTCCGCAGCATGGGCGCAAACTCATGCGCATATTAAGGCACTCAAGGCCTTAGAAGAAGAAAACAAACAGTTGGTTGCAGATAACCTTTGGTTGACCTTTGTGGAGAAACAAAAGAATGTCCTCGATGAACACTTTCATTAGTTATGAGAACAATTCATTCGGGTCAACCGAGATGTGAGCCGTTTAGCTAGAGAAAATCGAACCCTCTCAATGAAGGAGGTACGCGCTATTTGCCAAAAATTAGCCATCGAAATAAGCACGTGGCAGAATGAGGCTAAATGACACAAGAAGCTAAAGGAGTACTTCCGTGATCAAGTGGGAATGTACAAAAAAATCCTAGAGAAGGAGATCCATATGACCAAGGCTCAAATCAATAACATCAGTGCTCAGCACACTAATTAGAGGGCCATATTGGACACTTACGCCTTTGCCCACCAAGCGGAAGTTAAAATTCGGGACCTACAGATCCAAGACTTGACTGAATACATGGAGTTGGCAAACCTTAGATATGCCAACCTTGCCATGTTAACAGTAGGATGTCCAAGGTTAGAGCTCAAGCAGCAGGTAGCTTCCACCCACATCAAATATGAAGCAAAATTTGCAGAGCGCAAGAAGCTGGCTGAGAAACTAGATGTCACAAATTCTGAACTTGCAGTGGTAAAAGAAAGCTACTAGGGACAGAAAGATGTTGTAATTGACTTGGCTCGATGGTTAACAGATCTTCATGAATACAAAGATAAAGCCATAGCCTATGAAGAGGAACAATGGGTGTTCATGGCATGGTATGTCAAAGCCAATCAGATGTTCTGCAACTACCCTATCCATGGGAAGTGCTGACTTCATCAAACAATGGAACATTAGCATGGATGGCACAAGATCCTTGGACCAAAGAGGAGAAGCTCAAGGCCATTCTTCAGTGTTGTCAACCTTCAAAGCCTGGAGCACAAGACAAAGGGAAGGCACCAATGGAGGAGCCACCGCCACTAGGAACTACATGAGTTCCACATTTTTGTAGTTGTAGTTATATATATTCTGTGTGTTGTGTTTTCTTCCCACACTGTGGTTTCATTTCATTTTTTCCAGTTAATAATCCCATACCTATCCACTGTGTAATTAATAGAGCTTGTTCTCTTTGTAACTCAAGGATGAGTTTTTATTCAGTCATGGGGGTATGATGAGACGCGATATCGCATGGGCTACAATATCACGTACGCGATATCGCAGTGCACCGCAATGTCTATAAATAAGAAGTGGCTCTCCCTTGTTTTGGTATTAGGAGTTAGAAGTAGCGAAGCTCTGGCAGTTTGACCACTCCAGAGATAGATTATTTTTTCCCGTGTCTACCCATAGTGTGGTGAATGTAATTGTACGACATTCTTTATTCGAGTGTGTTGTACTTGGAGACACACATGACTGGCAATAAAGATCAAGATTACTTCATCATTGTAGCAGTCACTTTGTTGTTTATTTATTTAATGTTATTTACTATTTTCTCTCTCTATCACCCTTAAACTCCTAGAACGTGGAATGAGTACAACTTGATTACGAGCATTTCAGTGTGACTACTTG
Source organism: Gnetum montanum (assembly GCA_015680685.1). NCBI lineage: Eukaryota > Viridiplantae > Streptophyta > Gnetopsida > Gnetales > Gnetaceae > Gnetum > Gnetum montanum. The sequence continues at coordinate 130,217 of MNCI01030432.1, read as the reverse complement.
GTAGCCCTGTGGCATACCTAGGATTTGAGCTTGGTAATCCCAATGATAGTCATGCACGACGTCCAAGATGTGTACAATTGATCAAGGAGTTGGTTGCTCGTCATACTTAGGCTAGATTAGATTTCCTTATCTTTTCCTCCTAGCTTAACTTAGTTAATCTTACATTCCACTGCCTTCAGGAGTAGCGTTAGAATTAGGAACATATCATACACCTCATTTGGACTAAACCATACGTGAAAAATACAATACTAGCCCAAATGGGAAGATAGCAAACTGTGACCTAAGGATAACTGTCTAGGTGCCACAACTAGTCCGTCTGTGGAGTTCGACTGGATCGCGCGTGAAACGCTCGTATTCGTATGGTTGAGTGTAGGGGTACCTCACCACTCATCATTTGTCAATCATTGTTTCTTTATTTTAGAACTATTGAAGTGGTAGATCTTATTGTAACATTTCACTTTGGTTATTCTTCCAAGTTAAAAAGGGAAATATGAGACATAAAAGTTGAGATTCAACTTCTAACCCCATTAGATAAAGAGAAATGCAGGGATACTCAAGAAGAAGGGATTAGTGAAAATAAAGAAAATCAACTTAAAAGTGAAAGCTTGGAAGATTCCTTACAAAATGATACTTGTACTAGCTCAAGTATAATCAAGTTTAATAATTCTACTCATGAAGAAAAAATTTGTAAGTTTGTAAAAAGTGTGGTCATAAATAAGATTATTATCCTCGTATTAAAGAAAATGACATTAATACTTGGTCTTGGAAAAAGGAATATAGTTAGTGTATCTTGCAGGATGTAACAACTTTAAAAGAGAATGAGCTAAAAGCTAGAGAAACTTCTAAAACAATCAATGAAACTATCAAAGACTAGATTCTCCTATCTTGAAGAACATGAACAAGACGGATTTCCATACAAGGTTGGAGACATCAACAAAGGAGCCAATGAAATAAAATAAAATGGTAAGGAGGTACTGCATGAGAGAGGGCCTCATCTCAAGCTTAATTAGTCATTCTCATATTAATAAGCAAGGTAAGTCATGGTAAGCCTCTATTTCCTTGCTTGCTTGCCTTACTTTTTCATGATGCTCAAAAAGGGAATAATTTTATGTCTCCTTAATATGATATGTGATTGTGATATACTATGGTGACTTGTGATATGATTTTGATCTAAGTGTCATGAGCAACATGGGTATTGAACAATAACTATGCTACTGATTAATGAATTTTGTGTTGTATTAAGGATGAATTTTTACATAGTCTTTTATCTCTCATCATCCTTAGCTTAAGTGATTTTTGGCATATACTAATCCATTTTCTTAAGTTTTCGACATCACCAAAAAGGAAGAGATTATTGACCTTTTGGTATGTCAAAACCTTAAAGAAAATGGAGAAAGTAGAATCTTTGTGGTAGATAATGATTTTGCAAGTCATGAAGAAGAATTCCACAATGAGATTTGAAAACTCAAGGAAACAAGATCTATGACAAGATGTCAAAATGAAGACTACATGGGAACGATGAGAGCATGGATAAAAACAAAGGCTATAAGTCAAATGAAGATGCTTCAAAGACTACCAAGAAGGAAAATTGATAGTTGAAAGCCTTAGAAGTCAAAGCTCAAAAGTTGGAAAGAGATCTTGGGAAAACAACAGATATTTATCTCCAATAGTAGATGTTCCATTTGTCAAATAGACACATCTCTTGAATTGAGACCAATCTTAGATGTTCCAACTTCGAAGTAGACGTCAATACTAGCCATTTGGTAGCCATTGCTTGAATTTTGAGGAGTTTTTAAAAACTCCAAGACTATAAGATGATGTCAAATTCTTTGGAATTGTGCAAGCATTGCTGACAAAAGATCTATCATTGTCTATTCTATGCAATTCTATTCTTACTCCTCATTGTAACATCATTTGCTTGATTATAATTTATATTGAGATTCAAGTACAAGGACTTATAAATTTAGTTACATTCTTTTCTTATTCTTTTACTTTTTTCTTGTAGCCTTTCAAGTTTGATGTGATTCTTGTGAGAAGGAATATTAATGAGCCCATCAACCCAGTTGCGTTGATGTGGGATTTGATGCATTAATGTGGCCTCTCGATGTAGTGTTTATTTTTTCCTATAAATATGCACTCACCCACTATGTTTATATCATTTTTTATCATAGTTGTAGTAGAGCTCTTGCAGTTTATCATTTAAAAGTTAGAATATTTCTCTAAGTGCTCGCAATAAGAGTTAAAGAGTATATGGATCTTTATTTGAGCACTATTATACCTAAGCATGATAGTGTGTGAAAAAATAAAGATGAGCTTATTGATAAACCTTACAACACTTTGAAATAGATTAATTTTTTATTTATGCATTTAATGTTTTAAGTAATTTTCTTTAATGCTTTAAGTAATTAAGCTGGATTAAATAGCAATTAATTAAGCACATAAGTATGATCACTTCAAGCATACACTTGGCGCTTGGTAATCCTAGTAACGCTTAACATTTGATAACCTAGTAGCATTAAACGTGTTCAAGATGTGTATAGAAAGTGGGAATGGATGCTTATGTTAGGATTGGTTAGGTGTAGCTAGCTAGATTAAATTAGCAATTTAAGTGTTTTATTTTATTCATTATTATTTATTTGTAGGTGAATTAAAATAAAAAACATAGAAATGATAAAAATCATATGCTTCAATTGCAGTTAGTCATACGTTTGCATTTCACAAGTGTAATTGGGAAGACAATGATTGCAACGGTTAGTTTCACTTCCTACAGACTAGTGTACTTAGAAGGCTATAAGTCCACAGAATTCGACTTGATCATGTGTGAATGCTTAGTGATTCGTATAGTTGGACATAGGGTCTACTCACCACTTATCATTGGTGCTATTTATGGGGACTTGTAGTTTGATGTGTGTGCTATCTAGAACTTAGTGAATATTATTTAAGATCATTGGAACGAACTTTAAGGTCACAATCATTAAAAAAATTAATAGTTACAATTATAATTTAAGGACACTAAATTTTTCTCTAATCCAAAATGTCTTCTTCTCATAAGCATAATGATTTAAAATTGCCAATGCCTCAAGAATTTAAGGTGATGTACACTCCTCTAGATGAGTTTGTACTTGATTTAACCTTCATCTTGCATCAATATGAGTAGCTACGGTGGAGAGATATGGAGGGCAACATTGTGTTTCCTTTCAACCAATTTGTTTCTAGGATGCTGCTCCAAAATCTTAAGAGGTTGGATGTCCAAGACCTTTATGATGAATACGTTATGTAGGATTGTGACTATCAAGATTACCATTCCACAAAAGCATAACACAAATGAGATTGAAACTAGGAAAAGTACCAGGAAGCTATGAAGGGAAAATGGTTCACCAACCTCTTATTCCTGATGAACCAAAATGACAATGAGGATCCTTCCTCTAGGGGTTCTCAACCTGAAGATTCTCCACCCCTTGACATTGGTGATGGAGGCTTGAACCCAAATCTACAATCCACTATCAATAATTCGAGTTCAGGAAAAAGTAGGAGTCAAGGCAGGGGCCTAGGCAAGTGTCATGATGACAAAAAACTTGATGATCATGGCCATGACAAGCAAAGAGGAGGTGGCAATCCTCCTCCCTCTTTGTCCTCTTCATTTGCATCTTCTTCTTCCTACTCTGAATTTGATCAAAACCGTAGGGGATGAAACTATGATGGAGATGAATGGCGAGACAATGATCATAGGCCCCATCATGATTGAAGGGGTAGCAGGGAACATCATAGGCATCATTGAAATCATGATGATGATGAGCCCTTGCTGGCAACTCAAAGCATGTTGAACATCATAGAGGTAGTTAGGATCCCAACTAGGCATGTGAAAGGTAGTAGAATCAAGTGATTGGATATGAACAATATTTCCAGATTTGAGGGGGGATATAACTCAAATCCATATACCCATTTTTAAGCCTTTCACTATGCTTGTGCCATGTAGAACATAGAAAAAAATTAGTAGAAACTTAAGTTGTTCCCCAAGACACTCATAAAAGAAGCAGAAAGTTGGTACCGCTCCTTGGAGCCAAAATCAATTTGCAGATGGAGTATGATGCTTGAGTTGTTTAATGACAAATAGCATATGTACTCTAGAGTGTCCAATTTGAGAAAGAAAATCCAACGCTAGCAACAAGGAACACATGAATCCTTGGACGTAGGCATGGGTAGGTATTATTCCTTTTTGCACATATGTTTTGGCCATGGTTATTCTCAATGGGAGCAACTTCACCATATCATAGATGGACTCCAATTAGAAATAAGAAGAAATCTTGGGGTCTATGCCCAAGGAAGATTGTCAAAACTAAGAGCCCATTAGATTCAAAGGCTAATTGAGTAGGTTGCAAAAGAAGAAGGTGAGTTGAAAAAAATGTGAAAGTGCTGAGGAATATAACTGGGGTCCTTCCATCATAAAAAGGAAGGTTCAATTCTGTGACAATGATGGAAAACCACTACTTGATGAGATTGTGCAGTAAAAAACATTGCCAATTCAAAAAATTGTCTAAAATTTTGGCTAAGGTTGATAAAATGTTGGAATCTTTGGATGAAAAATTTTAAACTACTTTGAAAATTACAAAAGAATTGAAAGAACAAGGTAGTGATCATGACTGTAGGAGGAGGAAAGAAGCTAAATGTGCATACCCAAGGGATAAGGGCAAGGATGTGATTATAGAAGGGGTTGTGGAGTTAGAGTCAGATGATGATGGTGAGTGTGACATTTGCCAATATGAACATCCCAAGGGATGTTTTCTTGTTGTGTCACACTTATAGGAATCTAAGGTATATGCTCTGAATCCTAAACTAGCATGAAGGTAAGCACCTAGAAGTTTTCCTTATGCTCAAGGAAACCTAAGGTAGTTCCACCAACAACAATAGGCTTATTATCCAAGTGGAGCTCTACCACAGTCGTGTGAGTAGTATTAGCAGTGGCAGCACCCATAGTCATGGAGGATTCCACCACAAAGGCAATAGTACCCTTACAGGTAGCCAGATTTGTATGGGTACTATGTTAAGCAACTAATGTCTTCGCATGACTCTTCTAGTCATGCTTCTTTTTAGCATCACTATGACCCTCTAGAGTATTATAGAACTCATTCTTCATCTACTAGAGGGGAAACCTCATATCCCTATCATCTTCCTCATCCTTCAGCACATGCTCCTCCATCCTTAATCCAATTACCACATGCTCTTTCTAGGTAGGACAAAATTCATACGTAGCCATAGCAACATAATGTTACCATGGTTGTTAACTTACAGTCAGCTTCCAAGCTGAGTGGTTTGGAACCTAGATCTCATAAAAGATCATTCTTCTGAACTAATAGCCCTACAAATCCATCATGAAATTATGTGGCTAGTCATCTTGTGTCTCTTTCATCCTCTACATCCATTTTTTTGAGAGCCCTTCAAAAAAAAACACCTACCAAGATTTACACAATCTTGTTAACCCATGTTGTATTTGATTAGATCAAGGTTGGCAACCTTCCTAGGAAAAGAGTTGATCCTGGAAGTCCTCTCATCTACTTGTAGATTGTTGGGTATGAGCCATGCAAGGCTCTTCTTGACTCAGGTTCTAGAGTTAATCTAATTTCCCATGAAATGTACAATGCTCGGAACCTACCTTATTTTAAGAAGAGCAACATCTATTTAGAATTGGTAGATTAGTCCATCACTGTTCCTTTGGGACTAGTAGAGGACATTGTGACCATTGTCTGTGAGTGGTCATATCTTGTTGATTTCCTGGTGATCAAGGTTGAGAATTCCTAAGGGGACTTCCTAATCATTATGGGAAGGGCTTGGTAGAGCATTATTGATGCATGAATGGGCATACGAGATTCTTCCCTGGAGATATCCAAGAAAAATGCATTCAAAAAGATCAAGAAGAAGCAAGTACCATGCATCGCATACATTGACATAGGGTGCAATTATGTGCAGAAACTCTAGTCTAATAAAAGCACATCAATCAAATCATGTAGAAAGTGTGTAGATGAATTCAAAATCCAAAAGTTCCTATATGCATTAGCCACAAAATAGGATAGCACCCAGTGGTTGACAACTAATTTTAAAAGTAGTATAGTTTGCATGGAACCTACTGAGATCTTAACTTGTGCCTATGTTGAAGGCATAGATGAACTGGAGTAAGTTCATTGCCAACTCTCCAATGATGAACTTAATGATACCAATTGGGAAGAGTTGGAAATCCATGATAGTTTTAAACAGGAGCCCTTAGAGTTAAAAATTCTACCTACTAGCATAGAATATGCATTTCTAAAAAATGACAAGTCGGTGATAATCAATGTCAACCTTGCTCTTGAGTAGAAAAGAATGCTATTGAAGGTGGTTAAAAAATGGCCAATAGCCTTTACTTGGTCATATCTTGAACTCACAAGGATTAATCCTAGGATATGCTAGCATTGCATTTATACCAATTTAGTAATGGAGCTAAAGAGGTAGCCATAGTGGTGGTTGAACCCCAAATTGAAATAGATCATCAAAGAGGAAGTTGAACAACTCCTCAAGGTGGGGTTCATCTATCCACTTGTAGATACGAAGTGGATTAGCCCACTTATAATTGTGCTAAAGGAAGGTGGAAAATGATGAGTTTGTATTAATTTCAGGTTGTTGAACATGGTGACATTCAAAGATCATTTTCCATTACCATTTGTGAACACTATTTCTAGGCATTGCTATTGTAGCTTCCTAGATGGTTATAGTGGCTATAACCAAATTTAGATTGCACTCAAGTATCAGGCCAAAACAACATTCACAATTCCTGGGGGGACTTTTCATATTGGAAGGTGCCTTTGGTATGTGAAATGCCCTTGCAACTTTCCAGCACCTTGTCCAAAGTATTTTTCAATAGCAAATTGGTAGTAGGGTGAAAGTCTTCATGGATGACTTCTCCACCTATGGTGCTACATTCGAGCAAGCCCTAGACCATCTTAAGTAAGTGCTCCTTAATCTTTGGCTTAATTGGCAAAAGATCCATCTCATGGTCTAGGAGGGCATTATGTTGGAGCACATAATATCTTAAGCAAGATTGAGGTGGACCCTGAGAAGATTTAGGTCATCCAAGGAATAACTCATCATCTGAAAATCATTAAAGATATCTTGTCATTCCTTAGATACATTGGGCTACTACTGGTGATTCATAGAGAATGTTTCAAAGATTGCAAAAATATTGGTCAAGCTCACAAAGAAAGATGCTCTATTAATATGGACTAAGGAATGTGAGAAGGCATTCCAGCAACTTAGGAAAAGCTTGTAGAAACTTCAATTCTATAAGTACCTGATTAGTCTTGTCCATTTCACATCATGATGGATGCCTCAAACTATGCCTTGGGAGCTATGCTTATGTAGTCAGATGATCAAAAACATTCATATTACATCCACTACGTAAGTCGAAGCATTATGGATGCACAACTCAATTACACCACTATGTGCTTGGATATAAGGTGCTTGTGCACACTGACCATAGTGCCATTTACTTTCGAATGAATAAACCAATAATGAGCCCCTATGTCATATGGTGGCTAGTGATCTTGCAANAACCAATAATGAGCCCCTATGTCATATGGTGGCTAGTGATCTTGCAGGAGTTTGATCTCACAATGGTAGATTGAAAGGAGATTGAGAATGTGGTCATTGATCACTTGTCTCGATTACGATGGGATAATAAAGAGGATGATAGCTCACTCTCTAATCAATTTTCTAATGGAATCCTCTTTGCTGGTGTAATAAATAAATAAGTGCCCATTGAACCAAAATGGTATGATGACATCCTCACTTATCTTCTTACTCGAGAGATGCCATAAGAGTTAGATTATTGAAAAATAATAATAATAATTTCTTCACCAAGACAAATGCTTCATGGAGATTAATGGACACCTTTACAAGGTGTGCATCAGTGACCTAGTTTATTGGTGTGTTCCTAATGCTAACTAGCTACAAATTATTTAAGATGCTCCTGAGGGTTCTTGTGGGGACCACGATGTAGAAAGACACATGACCATTGAAATCTTGATGGTAGGGTGTTATTGTTTAACAATCTTTAGGGATGTCCACCAATTCATCCACTCTTGTGAACATTATCAACAAGATGGTGGGATGATTACTTAAATGAAGGGATCTCAATAGTGGATCTAACCACTAGAACCCTTCAACATTTGGGGCATAGACTTCATGGATCCCATCACACCTATGTCAAATGGAAAGATGTACATAATAGTCACTATTATAAGCAACAGTTGTCACCAACTATACATCGTCCATTGCTGCACACTTTGTATAAAAAAATGTTGTAAATAGGTTTGGAGTGCCATGTGCATTAATTTTTGATAATGATACTTATTTTATAGATGCTACCTTTTGCAAGCTCATGCAACGCTTGGGCGTTGAACATAAATTACCAATACCCTACCACCCCTAAGCCAACGATCAACTAGAGGTTGTAACGACGGAAAACATCGGTCGCTGGAAAATACCAAATGAAACCCGTGTACACAACCTTAACCACGGATCTGTGTGAGGGCCGTGCTGGAGAAAACGAATCCGCAGTGCCCTGAACGGTCTTGTTAATCAGACAGGGACTTACTCAATCAGTAAATTGATGAATATTACGATAATATGTGTATTAGATATTCCATGAAACAATTTGATTCGATAAACCATAAAAGGAGTAGAAAATGATGTAAATGAATTGAAATAACGGCAACGTCAATGCGACAAGGAGGATCAAATTTAAGACGAATGCGCAATTCCAATATCTATGTTTTGACCCAGAGACTGATTATATTGTATACAAAGTTCCAATGGCAAACTTCGCTTATCTTGTGCGAAGCATACACAAAATAATAAGAAAACTGTTCAACAAGGAGTACAGAATGAAGCTCGGTCTACCTCGTAAGCCAAAGATGGGATGCAAGGATGGTCAAGCTTGGATGTCTATCGATCAACTGTTTCTGATCAATAGATCTTGTCGACCGCACCAGATAATCTCTCGATCTCTGATCTGCTCCCTCTGCCTTGGGTAGCCTCTGCTCAAAACTGCCAATGATCGCCAATGGAGAGAACTGTATTTTCGCCAAAGGACTGATCGCTCCTGCTGCCAATGCTCAAGAAAAATGTCTTCCGTCTCTGCTCAAAAGGTGCTAGTTGGCAAAAAAAAGCCCAAGATGATCCTCCTTTAGATCTTCGCCAATTGGAGTATTTATAGGTTCGATAATACATGGAGAAGGCATGGTCCTGATGACATGTGTCTCAACCTTCAAAATACCATTGACTTGGCAAAATTTATGTTGAAACTGGTCATGTCGCATCACGTCTTTTGGAAAAGGGGGCAAAGTACGTTGTTCAACCACTTCCACTGAAGCCGCTTCATGATTACGCACAATACGCTCATCAGTGTATCGTGCGTGTGGATAGCAGGTGTGTATCTGGTACTACTTTAGCTGGCTTTAGGCTGTATTATGCTCGTTTACGCTGTGTCATGTGGCAGAGTGTAACAGAGCATGGAAGTAGTTGATTCAAGTTGTTTTATGCTCCTTTATGCCGCAAAGTGTAATGGAGCGTAAAAATGGTCAACTTTACAATAAATTACGCTTGCCTACACTGCGTAGCGTAATGAGCGTAAAGCGACCAATCTGCAAAAAAGAAGAAATTAATCTACTGCGCTTCCTTGGACTCTAACTTTGCTTTCCTTGAAGCTCGTTACGCTACTCTGCATAACGGAGCGTAAACTCAGCCCTAAACAAAAGACTTAGCAGAATATGCGACAAGTATTTAAACTTTAAACTTCGTCAAAATTGCCAAAGTAAGTTACTTTCTGATATCGGGCTATGTTAAACAGAGTTACGCTGCGCGACACTACGCTATGTTGTGTAATGTAGCGTAAAGAGAGAAAACAAAGTAAGGTGGAAATCTGTAAGAGACTTGGAGACTTGATGCCGCACGCCTCTTTGTCTTGTTCTGTTTTCTGGATTTTTGTCACGAACTTTTCGCCCGAATCGTGAATCTTCGCCTTAGGCCGATTCACAATTTCCATGGTGTTTCAATGGCCCCTCTTTGTTGACGTTTAGAGGGCTTGTCCGAAAGACGTCTACAAAGAACACGAAACACCGGATGGGTAAAAGTACCAACAACGTTCATCAATGGTTGCTCAGGTGTCACCTTGTCAACGGAGAAGTGCAGAAATGAGGGAAACAGAGGATAGAAGGGTATGGGAAGGAATTCTTACAGAGGTAAGAGGAAAAAGGTTTAGGGAAGATGCAAATGAGGTTCGGGGAAGACGTAAATGAGGTTTGGGGAAGACACAAATGAGTGAGCACTTAGGCTTTCTCCTGCGATTACGTTTGCATGAAGTTATGCCGTCATTTTGTAGATGAAGGGGCTTGCTTAGACGAATTGTGTTGCATCTGCGCAGCCTGGATGAGTTGTGTTTCATCCATTTTGCCGACCCACATTTTTTTTTGCGTCCACTAGGCGAGTTGCGTTACGCTGGTTTATGGACTTGATTGTAATGCAGAAGCGGTTGCGTATGCACATTTTGCGTAAGGGAAACACATGGTGGAGATGCAAGGAAGTAAGAGCTAGAGGTAGGATTATGAGGAAAACAGGGATGCACTCTTGAGTGGACAGGCTAACCTAAGCAACCATCTCAGAACGCTGTCTATATCTCACCGCTCAGATGAACGCACCTTTGAGCGAGATCCTCGTAGCAAGTAACCTGCAACCAAAGAAGAAAACAGAGGACATCATTGCTCGACCGAATCACCGGGGAGGTTGTTGAAACAAGTACCATTTGGGGCGAGACAGAATGAGCGGGCCATGAAGGAGGAACCATAGCAAGAGGACAAGTTCTTCAACGTTGACGTTCGGCTCAGCATATCACTGCCAAAGACCATCAGACTCATTGCACCTGACTAGTCATGCAAAGAACCAGCTAGGTGAAGTTGTGAAGCTGGAGCCTGATAATGATGATGAGCGGAGATCCCCAAGGTTGTGGTCGATAAGAACTCCTTTGGGGCTCCGGATGGTGAAACTAAACTCTCAGAGGTGTCATCGCTGCAGTGGGTACAGTGACGGCATCTCCGAGGGGTCAGTAGTATGCCTTTCAGCACATCCAAGGAATTAGCAGAATGTCTGTGAGGTAGCGATGCTGAGGCTGTCCCGACATCCCACCCCATTTGTTTTGCAGCTGCATAGAGACAATTACACTCACTTGGTTCGCATGTTAGCGGTCTATAAGTCCTAGTTTTAAGTCCTGGTAGACTGTCGTCGCTGGTTTTAAGTCTCAGCAGACCATGGTCCCAGTTTAAAGTCTGGGCGGACTGAAAAGTGCTAGTTTTACATCGTAGCGGACAGTGGTAGAACTGATTTATGGTCTCAGCAGACCGTGCTGTGGATGTCAGTTTCATGTTGTGACCCAGGGATAAATCTGTGCTGGTTTCACGTCTCAACAGATGGATACTTACCTGTGCTAGTTTTATGTCTTGGCGGACAGCCGATGCCAATTTAGCGTCGTGCTGGACGCATGCAGGAAATACCAGTTTTACGTCTTGGCGGACCTGTACAACAATGCTAGTTTTACGTCATAGCGGACGATTGCAACTTGCTAGTTTTACATCGTGGTGGATGATTGTTGCCAATTTAGCGTCGTGGCGGACGCGTGCAAGCAGTGCCAGTTTTATGTTGTAGCAGACGATCAGTGCCAGTTTAGCGTCGTGGCGGACATGTGAGGAGAGTGCCAGTTTTACATTGTAGTGGAAGATTGTTGCCAGTTTAGCGTCGTAGCAGATGGTCAGTGCCAGTTTAGCGTCGTAGCGGACGGTTGTTGCCAGTTTAACGTCGTAGCGAGCGGTCAGTGCCAGTTTAGCGTCGTAGCGGACGGTTGTTGCCATACCTGATGTTAACACTGGAAATGCAGTTAAATGTAGTACCGCTTCAGATATATATGATTCACAGGATTCGGTAACTCATTGCCATTGATATCTACTAGCTTGAATGCGCCGTTACCATACACATCAGCTACCAAGAAAGGGCCCTCCCAGTTTGCAGAGAACTTGCCTACTGGTTCGTGAACAGCCTTGAGAACCAAATCTCCCTTCTTGATAGGACGTGGTTGAAGATTATGACGGTGCTTCTGCCTCTACTTATCTTGATACTTTTCAATGGTATCAAGCGTTGGTATTCGCTTCTCCTCCACTGAATCTAAATCCATGATCCGAGACTCGGTGTGTTGAGCCTCATTTATAATCATGGAGAGGACCATTCGCAGAGAAGGAACCTGTAATTTGAGGGGAAGCACCGCCTCGGATCCATAGACTAGGCTATAGGGCGTACTGTCTGTAGCTATTCTGCATGTGCTACGATATGCCCATAGCATATAGAGAATCTTTTCATGCCACCGTCTCTTATTGCTGTCGAGCATTTTCTTGAGTAAGTTGATAATGACCTTATTTGTCGCTTCAGCTTGACCATTCGCTTGCGGGTAATAAGGCGAGGAAAAAGATTATTTGATACCAAGGTTGTCACAAAAGGATTTGGTTTCCAGACTGCTAAATTGTGGTCCATTGTCAGTCACGATAGTCATCGGGAGACCAAATCTAGTTACAATGTTATCTAAAATGAAGTGATAGATCTGTTGCGACGTGATCTTTCGCAAAGGGATGGCTTCCACCCACTTCGTGAAGTACTCAGTGGCAGTGATTATGAAGCTATGACCTGCGGAAGATTTCAGTGTGATAGGCCCTATAATGTCTAATCCCCATCGTTGAAAGGGCCATGTTATCTGAGTTGTGTGTAGTTCTGTAGGCGACACATGTATAAGGTTCGCGTAATGTTGACATGTGTCGCACGTTTTAACCTTCGTAAGACAATCTTTTTCTATATACGGCCAATAATACCCTAAGCGATGGATTTTAGAGGCCATGGCTCGTAGCGCTACGTGTCCTCCGCATAATCCCTCATGGACTTCGCCTACTATACGTTACGCCTGGTCTTTGTTAACGTAGATAAGCAGTATTCCATCAAAAGAGCGTCTACAGAGGGTACTATCTCCTATGATGACGTACTGCCTAGCTCGCTTGCGAATAGCATCTTTCTATGCGCATGTTAACTTGTGTGGTGGTTCGCCATGCAAGAGGTAAGTTTTAATGTTGTCGTACCACTCTGGTGTTCTATCCTCAAGCAGTGAAGATATTTGCGCCACCTGAATGATAGGATTTGTACAATCTGTTATTAATGCGGGACATGTGTCAAATAGGTGCGACGACACATTTAAAGCTAATGTAGCCAGTGCATCGACTAGTGTGTTATTGTTTCAGGGCACGTGTCGGACATCGATCGTTGTGAACCGCTTCAGAAGATCTTTAGCCATATCATAGTAGGGCTGTAAATGTATAGCCTTGCAGGTGTAGACTCCTGTGATTTGATTTATAACAAGCATCGAATCGCCCCTAATCGCTAGGTGTTGAACATCAAGCTCTTTGGCTATTTGTAATCCCCTGAGGAGTCCCTTGTACTCTGCCACATTGTTCGTACAGGGAAAGGTCAAGCGGTAAGCATGAAGATGCACATCCTCAAGTGATAGCGTAATGACTATTGTAGCACTGCCGCCTCTAGTGGTTGAAGCTTCATCAAAATATAACGTTGCTTCGGGGCCTGTTAAAACAGGTCTTAAACTATGTACATGCTCATCTGGAAATTCAGGCTCTATGGTTGCCTGATTGTCAATAGGCGAGGTTATTAATTGGTCAGCTATCGCTTGGGCTTTCATAGAAGATTGACTAATATAACGTAGATCGAATTCTATCGTGATAGCTTTCCAATAAGCTATTTTACTACTTTTTTTACAGATTATGCGTAATAGCCCTAAGGATGTTATTTTTGCAGATTATGTTGACCTGGCTACGAAAGAGATAGTGTCTGCACTTTTTGAACGTAAACACTAGCGCTAAGCAATTATGCTCTACTTCATTGTACCTCATTTCATACGCACATAGAGCATGACTCAAGTAATATATGGGTACTTCTGACCCATCATCTCTCTTTTGACAGAGTAATGCAGCTAAGGCTACGTCTGATGTTGCGAGGTAAATGTAAAACGGTTGATCCCTTTGTGGCGGGAATACTGTTGGCAAACGTTGAAGTTCTTACTTCAAGCTGTCAAACGCACGCTAAGAATTGTCTGTCCATTTGAAATTAACCTCCTTTTTAAGCAAGTGTTGCATAGGATGTAACTTATCTGTTAGTCTCGAGATGAACCACTTGATAAATGGTAACCTCCCTTGCAAACTGCGTAATTAATTGAGATTTGTAGGGGGTGTCAATTCAACAATGGCTTTGACTTTGTCAAGGTCTACTCGTATACCAGTTTCCGATACGACAAACCCCAGCATGCATCCGATTTTGACCCCGAATACGCACTTCTTTGGGTTGAGCCGGAGGTCGTATTTAGAGCATCTTTTAAGGACTAACTCCAGATCTTCTGAATAATCTTCTGACCTTATAGACTTAACAGCTATGTCGTCAACATAATCATTCAGTCTCCCTAGGAGGTAATCGCTAAAGATATATGTCATAGTTCATTGATACGTAGCTCCGGCATTTTTCAAACCAAAAGGCATCATGGTGTAACAAAAGGTCCCCCAGGGTGTCATAAAGGTAGTTGCTAACTAGTGTTTTGGGTTGATGTATATTTGATTGTAGCCTAAGAAGCTATCCATGAAGGATAAAAGCGCATGCCCAACGGTTGTATCCACTAGTTGGTTGATACTCGGTAATGGGAAATTATCCTTGATTGTAGCTTTGTTCAGGTCTCGAAAGTCTATACAGATGCGTAACCCTCTGGTCTTTTTAGGAACAACTACAATGTTAGATACCCAGTCTGAGTAATCGACTACGCGAATAAAACCAACCTGGTACAGTTTGGTGATCTCATCACGTACTACTAGCACGACTTCTGGCTTCATTTTTTGTGCTTTTTATCTAACTGCTTTGATATGGGAGGATCTAGGATTATGTTGTGCTGTATTAATCTTGGATCTAGTCCCAGCATATCTTCGTATGACCATGCAAACACTGTGATGTTGTTCTGGAGGACCTACTTTATGTTATCATGTACCTTTTGGTCTAGTAAAGAACTAACCTTAAGAGTTTTAGTCTCACCCTTATGCGTAACCATAGAGACCTCGTTAAGGGGATCCTCGGTTACATCTCCAGCTTCCAGAGCTAGCGTGCGCGTTGATTGTTCTGGCCAGTCTTGAGATGTTTCTAACATGGCTATGGTTGCGTCATCGAAGGCAAGGTTAGGTCCTACTAGTGTGGGATCAAGTTGTCTAATGATTTCCTCTTGGGGGCCTGTTAAAACTAGGAGCGCAGGTAAAGTTTCGTCCATTTGGCAATTGTCCTGCAAAATTGTCAAATATGAAAGTAATTAGAAAAATGCTAAGTTGGATGTGATAAACATTTAGCGTATAGTGCTTGGTTTAGTCTAAAAAGAAAAAGGATGTGATGTGACGTTGCTGAGCGTAGAAAGCTAACTGAATTTTGAACATTGTGAACAGCCTGTAATTAATGCGACCTGATTACGAGGTGATAAGATGTAGTAGTTTAAGGTCGTTTCGGACCGTAATGCATGCGATATCTGTCGCAATTAATGCCTTGATTTTTGGGTTCCAGCTCATACTGACATCAGTATTTGGGCAAGTCTCGCTTAAATTGGGTGTCAAGTCGGTTAATTTTGCATATAAGTCAGCAGTTCTTATCGAGAATAGACTGTTGGCTATCACAAATTTGAATTCTCGGCTGTCACAGAGAGAAGGAGAAAGAGCAAAAGACTTGAAGCACGTTATTTGTGAAGGTATTCAGGACTGCAATAATGGCACTGAAAGTTAGAGGAAAGAACACCAAGTTGGCTAAAATTGACGAAGTATAAGGGAGCTTGCAGCGTGCTTCGCAGGCCGTGGTCGAAGTGAGGGATGTCACTCCCCTAAATCGATAGGCCATCCTTTGCTTACTCGTATTGCTTCCTGTGATATGCTTTTTGTTTTTTTTGTGTTTATTCTTTTTGTGTCCTCTACGTAAACTAGAGTTTTATGCTGTAGACCTCGCATAAAAGTACAGTGTTGCGTCTATTGTCGTTGTCTGAGACAGACCTTGTACTATTACAAGGGTTTCGACAATTTTGGCTGTACGGCTATAACGTAATTTTTGTAAATTTTCCTATGGTTTAAGCATGCAATCGGAATCTAGATGGTAACGTGTTTATTTTCTGTACAGTGTCATGGTGAAAGCCGTCCTAATCGTTTTGGACATAGTCGGGGTTTTATGTTGTATAAACCCTATCGTACCCAATGTTCCTCCCCCTCAGACTCGGTTGCAGGGGAAGGTTATATGGTTCCGAAAGGGTGTGCTGAAGTTTTTGTAGTTTTTGTTGCGTAACTTCAGCATTATTGTGTGGTTGCATCTGTCGGGCGATGTGGCCGGTGCTATTTTGGAACATCTGTTAGTGGGTTCTACGCAGGGCGTCCTGGCTTTCTTGACAGATGGGGTTATTGATACTGGGCGTCCCCAAGACCACGAACTTAGAGCCAAAGGGTTGAGGCGCTTAAGTTGGATCTGGGAGATGCCCAGATTTAGCTGCTATCATACATACAATACATTGTTCGTGGCTCGTCATGTTTTGACCTACTTTCAGAATCCTCTAGGCACGGTGTATTATTCGGGCGAGTAAGTTGTTTTACTGGCGGTATTGTCAATATGTTTCTAATGTCTGAATTTGCAAAGCGTAGAATAGTAATGTGTTATATGATACAAGTTTTTCATCAACGCAAATGGGTTAGTAGGCAATGGTGATACATTATCTTGGACCGAAACGGTAATAAAGGAGTTTACGTCCACCAACAACGTACGCGCTGGTGTAATGGGGCAAATGGCTTTCGACATTCACGAGTATCCCACCCGTTATTCTGATTCCTTCAAAAATTGTTAGAATCTCAGGTGGTTACATGAAGAATGGACTTTGAACCCACCCCTTACCCTCGCGGACGTGCAAAGGAAGCTCCCTCCATTTCCTTTACCATTTGGCCCTGGTAAGGTTTTGTTGCCACTATCAGTTACAGGATATTATATTGTTTTTGTTGTTTAAAATGCTGCGTGACAGTGTTTTTGCTATGTTGACATGTGTCATGTATTATCAGTCATGGAATCCCGGAAGATTACCATCACTATTTCCAGCCGCGAAGCGAACATCCTCCTTTTCCGCTATGGCGACATAAAGGAGGCACAACGTTGGCTCGGCCACGCGGCGGCCCCAGTTGCGTTGGTCACCAAGCTGCGAGAAGAGAGGCTGATGCATTTATTCTTAGCCGTAACCCCTGATGTCCCCGCAAGCGAAATGTTAACCCTAGTTAACTCCTTCAGCGAGGGAGCTGAACGTTTTTGCACGTGTGTGCGTCACATACATGTAAACTTTCATATCGATGCTTAGCTATTCATTGACCTCTTTGGCGTCCCCTCTGACGGTCTTCCCATAGAGGAAAAATCGAGGAGGAGCGTCAAATGTTAGGAGGAGTTGGAGGAGTGGCTAGGGACCAAGAAGGAAACCAAGGGGATCCCTTGCGAAAAAATCGAATTAGAGGTCGCCAAAACTATTTATCCCTTCTTCCGAGCCTGAGCCTTCCCCAAAACACTCTCATAGGGAAGGTTCTTTACTATAGAACAGGCCCATATTATGCGAGAGGTGATGGAGGAAGGGACCTAGTTTGATTGGGAAAGCTATTTCGCTGAGGGGTTGCGCACAGAAATGGTGAGACTCCGCCAAAAGCTCGAGTCGCGTTTCAGTGTGCACTTCGCCTTCTTCATAGCTTGCCTCTGGTGTTTTGCCAAATTTTTGGTTATCCAGAGGAATGGGGTATGGGTCCTACAAGACCGAGACCAGTTGTCCAAACCTTGGATTTCTCATATCTTCGGCACTACCCGGGCACAGGATTCTCTGGAAGGAATTGGGGAGTCGCTGTCTGTAACGACTAAGGATTTGGCGGCACCTCGAATGCGGGGCCCTGACAGCGTAGCTGGGGCGCTTCTTACTTACACTGGTGATGATGCATCATGGGGAAAGCGCTTGGCTACAGAGATAGTAGATGCCTCGGTTCAGTGTAAAAGACCTCGCTTAACTGAGGCCCCTGTGGAACCAGCAGGTGGCACAGACAGAACTATGCAAGTCAAAGTTCAGCGGAGTAAACCTCCGCCTGGTAAGCGTAAAGACATAGTGAAAGTTATGGAAATTATTGTATTATGTAGCTTTATTCAAGGTATTCTGAATCGTTTAAATGTGTTACATGGCATGAACAGGGAGACCTACGGAACGGTTAACCCCTGAAACAGGGGCAGTGGTATTACGGCATGGGGAAGGGGCCCCAGTTTTGGAAGAGGAGGCCCCGGCTATTAGAATAAGTGATGCACAGACCCTTTTGCGTGAGGAGAGAGAGGAGGGGGAAAACGTTGACGCACTCCCCATTGCAACAGGCAGAGGTTAGTGTATTAGAATTTTTTAGGAATTCTGTCAACAATTAAAGATTTTGACTTAGTTTAAGCTACAGATGAACAAGATGCATCCCCATCAGCCGTTGTCAACAGAGCGTGGGGGGAATTCCCTGATAAGTTTGCCTTCATGGAATGCGTTGTTAATGATATGATCGAGCACCTCGAGCGCGTGGATCTTGGAGCTGGTATGTTACTGCTATAACACGTTCATTTTATTATAAAGTTATAATTTTTATTTACATTTAATAATATTTGTTATCAGGAGCTCACCTTCGATGGGATCCTATGGAGCCCATTGACCTAGACACAGTGGAGCCTTCATCAGAAGGGGCAGTTGTGCCACGCAACATTTACGAGGAAATGCATAAATATGCGTTACGCTCGACTCGCTCCTTGTGGGAGAGTCAAAACGTCAATGAAGACCTCTGGAAGAGGCTGCAGAGATCAGAGAAAGAAAGGATGTCTCTGACCAGAGAGGTCGGAGAGTTAAAATTGCGATGTGAATTCCTGCAGGCGTGAGGAACGGATGAAGAGGACTAGCGTATGGCTGTTATTAACTATGCTCGCTATTGGACCGCGGTCAGGAACAGCGTGCAAACCAGTCGCAAATTGGTGGAGCAAAGGATGCAAATAGAACTCTTGGCCTAGAAGAACCAGGACTGGAAGGACTTTTGCGCAAGTGTCCAAGAGTGGGGGCAGAAAGAAAAAGATCACAAGCATCTGTATAAGTGAGAAAGTCTCGCTTATCGTCAACACTATCGAGATTCTGCCGTTGAAGCTCAATTCTTCCGGGTGTTCCTTGACATCATTGGTGCATCTAGGGCCTTTGAGAAGTTCTAGGAGCAGGTGACAGTAAGCGCGTCCCCGGAAAGGGAAATTACTCTTCCCAGGGAAGAGACTACAGTCCCTACTTTCTTCCCTGAACCACCCCGATGGACTACTGTGGAGAAGGGGAAGGTGAAGGCTGAAACTATTCTAGGGGATGGAGTTTGGTTTGAGCTAATTNCACCAGTTTTTTCCTTTAATATACATACATGCATTTACGCTTTCTGTCCATTACGCTATTTACACTCCTCATTTTACGCCATTTACGCTTCTTGACTTCTACTAATCATATTAGCATAATTACGTAGATATATATGTTTTTATCAATTACACTCCCAAACATACGCAGACGGCCCGCAACGGCCTAAAACTAGCAGTAGCCCGCAATGGCCTAAAACTAGTAACGGCCCTTAATGGCCTAAAACTAGCAAGTTCATTCGTGTATATCTTACGCAAACGCTATACAACAGCCCGTAATGNCGTTATTATGACTGTAGAATGGAATTGCTAGTTTTAGGCCATTACGGGCTGTTGTATAGCGTTTGCGTAAGATATACACGAATGAACTTGCTAGTTTTAGGCCATTAAGGGCCGTTACTAGTTTTAGGCCATTGCGGGCTACTGCTAGTTTTAGGCCGTTGCGGGCCGTCTGCGTATGTTTGGGAGTGTAATTGATAAAAACATATATATCTACGTAATTATGCTAATATGATTAGTAGAAGTCAAGAAGCGTAAATGGCGTAAAATGAGGAGTGTAAATAGCGTAATGGACAGAAAGCGTAAATGCATGTATGTATATTAAAGGAAAAAACTGGTGAAAATGTGACGATGTGCGTAAACACCACTCAGATTAATCACCAACCCTTAATTTTTTCTTTATGGCTTTTATGTTCAGCGGTGTGTAAGGGCAAGGAGGTTTATGGCCTGATTCTTCCACATCATCCTCTTCTCCCTGAAATGGTAGGTCTACCCAGGCTAGGCTGTCATTATTCATTTCGACTTGTTCGGGGGTCTGGACATGGATTTGACTTTCGGGCATCTCAATCTTTGAACCCCGTTCCTCCTTGATGTTGTTGACAGTCCTAGAAATTATTTCATCACCGTGTATTACTACCTCTCCCCCTGCATAAGGGAGGTGTATCTCTTGGTGTATTGGTGACGAAACTGCCCTCAGTTGGGCCAGCCAGAACCTCCCTAGAATCAAGTTGAAACCGGGCATCTCCTCGACAACGAGAAATGTGGCGTCTATTGGGAATTTCTCCCTGCCACAAATTTGATACGCACCGTCCCCTTGACTTGCACCCATGCCCCATTGAACGAATTTAGGCACCATGTCGTTGTAGGACTGATCTGGTCGACCAGGCCTAACTTATCCACTATAGGATAAGGGATGACATTCGTAGCCGCGCCATCGTCAACGTGCACCCTCTGGATCTGATATTGACCAACCTGGATGGTGATAAACATGGGTTTGGTCATTACTCGGCCTTTCTCTGGATCATCTTTGATGGATTTATCATGAAAGGTCAAAGGGGTTGGTTTAGGTTGCTCAGCGGCCGGAGGAAGCATGACAGCGTGTATCGCTTCCTCTTCTGCTGGTAAGCCTTCATCCACTGGTATGGATGTCAGCATACGAACCATAGCCTCACGGTGCTTTTGGGATGTCATGAGCAAGTCATAGAGGCTCAGCGTTGTGTTCTTCTATTTCAGAGCCTGCTTGACTTGCATAAATGCATCGAGGAGGTCCCGTTCTCGGCTGGGTTGTTTATTCCCTCTGTCTTCTTCCATTCGCCCTAAGAGAGGAATCTCCCGAGGCGAAACAACGTCAGTTGGAGGGTTATGTTTCTTTCTGCCGAGGGGAGGTGGCTGTGTTTCTGTACCCTTGTCTTGCCCATAAGTTGCAGGCGCAGGGACAGAGGCTAAGGGCCTGAGCTTAGCGAAGCCTAGCGTAAAGTGGTTTTTAGTAGCATTAACTGACGCATCCCCTTCCTTTTTTTTGTTTGGTGGCGGTTGGTGGTTTTCGTTAGAAGCTTGCCCCTGCGTAAAAGGGGCAGCCAGTGGTCTTGGTACCCTAAGGATAAAAGGCACCTTAGGAGTGGGCGCGGGCGTGGCCTTGGCTTTATCGTGAACGTGAGACCGGGTTATTTCTGGAGAGGGTGCCTGAATAACGAAGGGTGGCCTCGAGACGCCGCTAACTACCGGTGAAGAACTTGCCCCCTGGGATGAAGTGGTAGGTACGCGTAAAACAAAGGGTTGTTTAGGCGGTGCCTTCCCTTCACTATCCGTACTTACCACGTTGATTGTGTAGGGTGCGTTATTTACGTTTAATGGGTCTTTATACATATGCAATGCCTGGTTTTCGGGACGTGTTGGACTACTACCATCAATTTTAAGAGAACCATCGTCAATCATGCGTTGAATGTCATGCTTCAACGCCCAGCAGTAATCAGTGTCGTGATCACACAACTGATGGTAGTCACAAAAATGGTTAAGCCTAAAAGATTTCGGAACTGGTGATTTGTTAAGTAGGGCTAAAGAAGGATTCTTCAGCAATTCATAATGACGCCTGTAACGCTGAAGAGCTTCTTCGGATACCTTTTTATTCTGAATGTATCTTGCCCCTAATAATTGCTTCAACAGTTTCGAATGTTTTATAGGTAGGGCTGTGTATTTTGAGCGATCTTTACGCTCAAAGTTTGGCCTTAGCTGGGGGGCTTTTCAGGGGCGCGCGTGTCCTGACTGGTGCTGCTTGCACTAGTCATGGTCTCGGAAAACGCTGTGGGTGCCTTCTTGTTATTCTTATTTTTAGTGCCCTCAGCCAGCGCAACTACTGTTGTTGTTGTTGCTTTACCCTTGTCTTTACCCTTATTGTTGGCGCTTTTATAGGCCACGTATGCTGGGTCTTTGCTAGCCTCAGCAGCATCCTGGATGCTCTTAGTTTGGGCAAAAGCCTGACTCAAGGAGCTAAGGCAAGGTAATACAGTTTAGAATTGATANTTAGACTTGATAAAGTCGTTAACTGCTCCTTTGAAAATAGCCAACAAATGGGCTTTCGCGATAGGCTCACGGATTTCATTCAAAGTAGCGCTCCATCGCTGTATAAACCTTTGGACCAGTTCAAGTGGATCCTGCTTCATTTCCATAAGTTGATCTAGTGTGACTTTTGGCTTTAAATTTTACTTAAAGTGAGTCACGAATTGTGTTAGGAGTTCTTCCAGGGTTGAGATGGAAGAGCGAGGAAGCGCTCGATACCAGTCTAAAGCTTTTCCTGCCAGAGACATTGCAAAGACATAGATAATTGTATGAGGCCATTGCTGCAATAACAAGGATTCGAACCTGAAGGTAACAAGGTGAGCATTAGGATCTCCTTCCCCATTATATTTAGTAAAATGGGGCAACGACATCCCTGGAGGCAACGACAACATAGGAACCATTGGGTTGATAGGATCATCCTGGTAGAAATCCATGATTTGTATCGTATCAGAGCCAGCATCTTTAAGGCGCTTAACTTCCTCAGTGAGGGTCTGAATAAGCAAAAAGGCTTAATCCAGACTTGGTGATGAAGAAGTTTGCGCAAGAGGAGCAGGGGATTGGATTGAAAGGGCAGTGCCCAGCAATGGGAATGAAGCAATGTCTTGGTTGACAGGTGGTGCAACAGGGACTGCCCCCGCGGATGGAGCTGCCTGTGGAAGCCACCACCCACTTGGTTGAGCAGAGAGATTGGCTGTCCCCGGGTGTGTAGGATGGAGATTGTAAGGGTATTGCGGGTTTATTTGTGGGACATGCATGGTAGGTACGGCTAAATATTGCACACCGTATAATGCAGATTGATTATGTGAGATGGGTAGGATCCACTGACCAACCGTGGATTATTGAATGGATTGCTGCGATTGAACAGTGGTGGCGATCTGTAACCTTGCAAAGGGTTGCACCGGATTTTGCATCGGGCGGGTTAGAGGTGTGGTATGAGGTTGCATGTGGGGAATAAAATGGGGAGCGGTGGACGCAGGTACCATCGACGGAATACTAATTACACGTGGTGATGAGACTGCCCCCATGTTATTTTGAGATATTATTTGCACTTGCAAGATTGATGATTGCGTAGTGGCCTGTGGGATGACAGGAATGTGGGTTTGGGCGGTTGTGACTGAGTTGAGAGGGGCGGCTTCTCCGGTGAGAGGAAACAGGGGATTTATGTATGTGTGGGGGCTGAGGGTATGGTATGAATCCGTGTGTTCAGATTGGGCTACGAATTCATCTTCCTCTTCCTCCCCATTTTGAGGTTCTAGAATGGATCGTGTAGCCTAACTCCTAGCCATAACCAGTTGAGTCAGGAGTTCATGATAATGTTCGGTCAGAGGGATAATGTTGTACATGATAGAAGTAAAATCTTGGCCCCCTTTATGGACCAGCTCAAAATTTCGTTTTGCCTCAATCTCGGCTCGGCTAAGAGCAAGCTTTGCCTGGATCTTGATGCAAATGAAATTATATTCTTCAGGAGTCATGACGGTGAATACAGGATCTTTGCCCTGTAATCTCAACGAGTGGCGTGACGGTCCTTGAGGTCCTATTGCACCTAAAGCTAGTCCGGTGGTGGCAATGGGATTTATAGATGTGGCACCCGAGTCGGTGGTGATCATAGCGGCAGTGGTTGCATATGCAAAATCCATTTCTCAGGTAGGTTAATGACAAGAAATGACAGGATCTAAAAGGCAACGGCCAAACAAAACTATAATTGGGCCTTTTACCCTGTAGGATTCCAAAGGAATCGTTGCTGTGACCAATCTACACCACACGATTTTTTGTAAACTTCCCTAGAGGTATTACGTTTACGTTTTTATGAGCGTGGGTATAGATCGCTTACAGGGCTACCCGTAAAATACGGATCGAAGCTTTAAAGCCCTCCTTCTAGCGCCAGAAAATTGTAACGACGGAAAACGTCAATCGCTGGAAAATACCAAATGAAACCCGTGTACACAGTCTTAACCACGGATCCGTGTGAGAACCGTGCTAGAGAAAACGAATCCGCGGTGCCCTGAACGGTCTTGTCGATCAGACAAGGACTTACTCAATCAGTAAATTGATGAATATTGCGATAATATGTGTATTAGATATTCCATGAAACAATTTGA
Source organism: Gnetum montanum (assembly GCA_015680685.1). NCBI lineage: Eukaryota > Viridiplantae > Streptophyta > Gnetopsida > Gnetales > Gnetaceae > Gnetum > Gnetum montanum. The sequence continues at coordinate 105,687 of MNCI01030432.1, read as the reverse complement.
TTCGATAAACCGTAAAAGGAGTAGAAAACGATGTAAATGAATTGAAATAACGGCAACGTCAACACGACAGGGAGGATCGGATTTAAGATGAATGCGCAATTCCAATATCTATGTTTTGACCCAGAGACTGAGTATATTGTATACAAAGTTCCAATGGAAAACTCTGCTTATCTTGTGCAAAGTATACACAAAATAACAAGAAAACTGTTCAACAAGGAGTACAGAATGAAGCTCGGTCTACCTCGTAAGCCAAAGATGGGATGCAAGGATGGTCAAGCCTGGATGTCTATCGATCAACTGTTTCTAATCAATAGATCTTGTTGACCGCACCAGATAATCTCTCGATCTCTGATCTGCTCCCTCTGCCTTAGGTAGCCTCTGCTCAAAACTTTCAATGATCGCCAATGGAGAGAACTGTATTTTCGCCAAAGGACTGATCGCTCCTACTGCCAATGCTCAAGCAAAATGTCTTCCGTGTCTGCTCAAAAGGTGATAGTTGGAAAAAAAAAGCCCAAGATAATCCTCCTTTAGATCTTCGCCAACTAGAGTATTTATAGGTTCGGTAGTACGTGGAGAAGGCACGGTCCTGATGATACGTGTCTCAACCTTCAAAATACCGTTGACTTGGCAAACTTTATGTTGAAATTGGTCATGTCGCATCACGTCTTTTGGAAAAGGGGGCAAAGTATGTTGTTCAACCACTTCCGCTGAAGCCGCTTCATGATTACGCACAATATGCTCATCAGCGTATCGTGCGTGTGGATAGCAGGTGCGTATCTGGTACTGCTTTAGCCGGCTTTAGGCTGTATTACGCTCGTTTACGCTGCATCACGTGGCAGAGCGTAATAGAGCATGGAAGTAGTTGATTCAAGCTGTTTTACGCTCCTTTATGCCGCAAAGCGTAATGAAGCGTAAAAATGGTCAACTTTACAATAAATTACGCTTGCCTACACTGCGAAGCATAATGAGCGTAAAGCAACCAATCTGCAAAAAAGAAGAAATCAATCTGCTATGCTTCCTTGGACTCTGACTTTGCTTTCCTTGAAGCTCGTTATGCTACTCTGCGTAACAGAGCGTAAACTCAGCCCTGAACAAAAGACTTAGCAGAATATGCGACAAGTCTTTAAACTTTAAACTACGTCAAAATTGCCGAAGTAAGTTACTTTCTGATATCGGGCTATGTTAAACAGAGTTACGCTGAGCGACACTACGCTATGTTTTGTAATGTAGCATAAAGAGAGAAAACAAAGTAAGGTGGAAATCTGTAAGAGACTTGGAGACTTGATGCCGCACGCCTCTTTGCCTTGTTTTGTTTTCTGGATTTCTGTCGTGAACTTTTCGCCTGAATCATGAATCTTCGCCTTAGGCCGATTTGCAATTTCCACGGTGTTTCAGAGGTTACTAATAGGAAGATCATGAAAATCTTAACAAAAACAATTAGCGTATATAGGAGAGACTAGATCACAAAACTTAATGATGCCTTATGGGCACACTGCTAAACATGAAAACTCCCTATAGGCTACTCTCCCAATGAGCTGGTGTATAAAAAATTACCAACTTTGCGAATTCAATTCAAGCTTTGTATACTTTCAACAACCTGTGACCTTAAACTTGACCTAAGCCTAGCACAAAAGAGAGATTGATCAACCTTAATGTACTAGATTAGAATTAATTGGTGGCCTTATCCTTGAATGAAGTGCATAAAGCATTCAGTAAACAATGCCATGACCTTAGGATAATAAAAGTGAAATTTCAACCTAGAGACAAGGTTTTCTATTGGAATCCCACACATGTACCTCAACAAGCTAAGTTCCAAATGTTGTGGGAAGGGCCTTACATCATTTGTGAAACTTTTTCTTCTAGGGCCATGTTAATTTACAAACTTGAGAGCCTAAACAAAAAGTAGTTGGTCAACACACAACAAGTTAAACCTTTCCATGAGCCCACACAAGTTAGTGCAATCAACACCTCATTAGATGCACAACCATGCTCAATCTTTCATATCTCCTCCTTTCAAGTTAATTGTGGGGGAAATAATCATCCATGCTAATCTATTAAGTGGCTCCTTAGTTTTTTTGCTTTTTATTTTACACTTTCTTTGTTTTTATACCATTTTTATTTTACACCTTGTTATTCTTCCAAATTTTTTGTTTTACAACATCATTAGTATGTTTTATTTTTCTTGAATATTTTTACAATTTCTTGTATACTTTACCTTATTTTGATCTAAATTTTTCTTGCCTTCTAATAAAAAAGTGCTTTATTATCAATAGGACTTAGTGGTGATGTAGCTAGTTACTAATGGTGATTTGTACCTAATGTTTTTGAATACTAATGTCTGGTTTTTAATTTTAAATTTTTATGACCAATGACTAAGACAAGTTTCTTTTTCATGGAATAGGTAGTGAGTCCATGTCCTTTAGCCATTGACCAACTCTATGGTTTTCATGGGTTTGGAAGTATGAGGTCTCTTTTTCATTAATAAAACTTTAATGAATTTGTGACCTTGGTAGTTTCCAAACTTGAGAAAGATTCAAAGGTTTGAAAAGAGTGTGACTTCAAGGGGATTTAATACTCTTTGTGCCTCTCTACTTGCTTGAGTGCATGTGTGTTTTCATGGATTTCTTATCATTTCATGTTGACCAATAACAAGAAGCTGAATAAGTTTTTGCATGGTGTGGTTTCCATCCAAAAATTCATAAAAATTTTAAAATGTTCAAAGAGAAAAAAAACACAACATGATGGGAATTCAAAGCAAACCCCTTAGACAAAATAAATAGGCTACAAGCATTGGCTATGGGACTAGAAAAACATGTTATCCATGCCTAAATGTCCCCTCTAAGTAAAACTCTTTCTTAATTCCTACTTCTCTTTTCTTCTCAGATAAGGAATGGTGGTTATCTATGGGAGTAATTTTTGTGTCTTGAGTAGGTAGATTGGTCCTAGAGTGGTGATGTGAAGTTATTAAAAGTGGTTGGTTTTGGTTTGGACTATGGTTGGACTTTTTATCAGGTCATTTAGCTATGAAATTCACAAGGAACTTCATGTGACAATGATTAGGACATCCATTTCATTCTTTATCTCATCCATCAATGCTCTACATAACTCACCTCACTATCATTTTTCATGTTTTTATTTAATATTTTAGTTTGATGTGTTAAAATTCTTAGGTAGATTTTTGAGTTTTGGTCCTTAGCTATTCATAACCATTAATCAACTGGGAGAGGGGGG
>MNCI01030432.1:79258-102450 GCA_015680685.1 Gnetum montanum | reverse complement strand
GGGGGGGGTGGGAATCCATGAACTTCTTAGTTGAGGTTATGCAAGGGTAAAAAGGACATAAGTTTGCTATGGGGAGGACCCACTTGTGTAGCTCTTAGTTGGACTAGTTAAGTTCCTTATCCTTAGACATTTTGGCAATTAATATGTTGCATTCCCCATCGGTTGAATCCAATTATGTGCTCCTTAAGGTAGTTTCCAATCATTCTCCATATTTTGTGAACTCTAAATCCATTTCATGTATTTGATTATATTCTTGGCTTTTTGGGCTTCTATTTAACTCTAATTTCATTCAAAAACTCCTTATATTTTTTGAATTTTGACTTAGTCAACCATGATCAATAGTTACATCGTCTAGGCTCAATCGATGTAGCTAACCACGTTGACTAGGCCCCATTGATAAGGCTTAGTTAATGCATGGGAAAAATTGTATAAATAGCATCCACCACTTTGGAATTTTTTGCCATTTTCTTCAAACATAAGGGGAGTTTTTGCAATTTTTCAAAGCTCAAAACCTTCTAGAGCTCATAACTTTCAAACCATTTGTCTGATTTACTCTATTCTTTAGCCCTGTAGCTTCCAAAGGTACACTTTATGTCATGGGGGTCACAAACCTTAGGTTTTTGATAGAAAATGTTTCTAACTCTACCATGGGTTTAATGAATAAAATCCTATTAGATCATCAACCTATGTGAGTTAAACCATTCTAACACACTCTGGTAACCTATCTAATCAAATAATATTAAAATAATCAAACCAACCATGATCACAACTTAGCCAAGTATAACTAGCCAAAGAGATAAGGCATTCCAAATGATTCAAAGTTACACATTAAGTGCTAATCCTAGGTCAAGTTGTGATTATAGATGGCACCTAGACTGAAATGCCCGTAGGAAGGAGGACAATCTCAACTAAGGGACAAATGACCAAGAGTTGGAAGAAAGTAGCAAGAGTAAGCCCAAGAGTAGGTAGCAGAAGCTCATGAAATAGGACCTCTTCGAGAGGAGCCTGAAGTGGAATATGTCTGATAGATTCTCAAGGAAGCAATCATAATGGAATAATCCCATCGAGATGAGGCACCAAGAACAGTGCTAAGACTTAAGCTCACATTAACTCAAGCATGCCTTGATCAGATCAAGCATCGTGACATCCAACATTTAGTTCTCCAAGAACTGAACTTTGGACCATTCTTGTAACATGTTCCACTAGAAGTTAAGATGTACTTGCAGAACTCTCCCATGTGGCCAATCATCACTTCTAGTAGAGATTGGTACATGGGAGAGACATATCTCTTCTGGAATGGTAGGAAGGTAGGAGCCACTATGAAGTTCAAGGACATTCAAGTATCCTACTTAGTGGAAGCTATTGCATAGGCCTTGGGGTTGCCTAATATTAAAACAAATCTAGTAGAGATCTCTACACAAGTAAACCTAGAGGCAAAGAAAGAATGGACGTGGCGATGGTATGGAGTGGAATGTAAGGAGTATGGTGTACTCACCTTGGTGGAGTGTGTATATTTCAAGATAGTAGCCTATCACCTCAATTTGCTGGTGAGGCCCAATAAGGTGACTACCTTCTTTGCTCGTGCGTGTGTTTTTTTGGGTGGAAAATTCCCTATGAACCTTCCATAGTAAATCTATCTAGAGATAGAGAAGTGATTTAAGGAAAATGAACATGAAAGGAAGGCCTTTCCATTTCCCTACCTTATCAAAAAATTATGCAAAACGGTAGGAATAGTTTGCTATGCCAATGATATGCTTTGGCATACTCTTTTTGCCTCTTCGGTAGAAATGATGAAAGATAAGACCCTTGCCACAACCAAGGAAGAGGATCAACAACCACCACCTCCATTGCTCACCCATGAAACAATGCTAGAGTCTCATGCTACCCTTGAACAAATGCATGAGATTTAAGAGCAGCTCTTGCAAGAGTGGCAGTAGCGAGTAGGAATGAGTGGTGTTGATCCATCGATGTATCACCCAGCAATGAGTCACCTCAATGAAGTGGCTTGAACCATAAGCTAGATGGAGGAAGGTGGACTAGTATTTTTAAGCCAAAGAACGAAATTTTCCACGAGATTGAATTCTAACATTTGAGAGGTAATGGTCTCTCTCTCTCACAACAACAACAATTTCTAGACATATCTAGAAATGCCACTACTTTCTCGATGCATCTAGAGGAGGATGAGGGGATAACTATCTTAGTGATGCAACACCATGGGTAGGAGATAATAGTAGATATGGTTGTTGATAGAATTACTGAGGAATTAAATGCACTTGTAGCATTTGTACTAGACATTTCTACACTACAAGATGTGCCAATGTCCATAGGAACAATTAGTAGCAAATTAAGTGCAACCTAGCATGAAGAGTGGCTAGACTGACTAGTAGGAGCCAGGCAACCAATTCTGGATATCATTGATCTTTTGGATAAAATCATTGCAATCTAGTCAGAGTTGTTGGAAGTAAGGGACAAATGCATTGTCATGGAGGGCTAACTCAAAATAGCTTAGGCTCAAAACCAACATCTAGTTGTAGAGGTTGCTGAATTAAGAGCTGGCCTTGTTGACCTTATGCTTCTCAACCTTACATTGACTCACGATGAAGGTTTTCAATAGCTTTAGGAAAAGCTCAAGAAGGCTGAGGATGCAAATGAGATAGTAATTTTTTATTAGTCATTTCCTAATGTTACCATGCATAATATCCAAAAGGCCATAGATCAGACTCACCAAGAAAATGTCACCTTAACTACAGAGAATCATTGCATAAGAAATGTTGATGTGCAAAAGTAACAAATGCAAGATTTCATTCATCAATAGTAGGAGCATCTAGGTAGAGTAAACATTAAACTAAGGAGATTGATAGCCAAAAATAGAAATCTCTCCATGGAGGAAGCCTAAGCCCTTCATTAGAAATCTATAATAGAGGTAGCCACCTAAAAAAATGAGGGTCTCAAATTTGAGAGAATTAAAATCATGACAGAGATTAGGTTGGTATATAGAAAGGAATCAATGAAAAACATATTTAGATGACAAAAGTAAAAGTTAATGAGGCCCTCCAACAACTCAAGAAAGGAGGAGATGTCTGGCAGTCTATCTTTGATGGGCTTAATAACTACAACAAGACAAAGATTTGCATGAAGGAGTTGCAGATTGAGGAGATGAAAAAGTACATAGAGCTTGCCAATTTTTGTTATGTAAATTTGGAAATGCTAACTACTAGATGACCACAGTCTAAATTGGAGAAATGGATGGCCAGTTCATACTTGTTGTATAAGGCTAAGTTCAAGCATCAGAAAGACACCAAGTAGAAGCTTGAGGTGGAAAATGCAAAACTTGATGTTCTTAGGTAGTGCTCCATCTTTCTATGGTATATAATTGAGAACCTAACTAGAAGACTGAGTGACTATTAGGAGCTGTAGAATGCAGTAAAGGTGGTCGATTTTGAATGTAAACTTTTTGCTACCTAGTTCATTAATGTGAAGGAGTTGTTCCTAGTAATGTCCTATCCTTGGGATATTTCCACATTGGCCCATATTTATGATGCAGTGTGGAATGTAAATGATCCTAGGAGTAAGGAGGAGAAGATGAAGGCACTATTAACTACCTTCAATCTTTTGCTAGAAGTTGTAGTTGCTGCAGGATAATCACAACCAGCTCAACCACCATGTGCACCTAAAGTAGAAGAAGGTCCTTTGGAGCCTCTAGAGCCTCCACTACGTGCGACCACTTGAACTTATTTCTTTTCTTCATGTCATCAGAGGAATTTTGTTTGTTATTTTTCTACTAGTGTTCAATTTTGTTATCCTAAACATCAAACATTTTGTAATGATTGTAATTCTATACACTCAAGCACTTAGTGTTTGTCCATGTGTGTTGTGTTTGTGTATGTAAATAGTTAGTTAATAATCCCATACATTTCCAAAATTTTGTAAGAAAGTTGTTCTTTTTTTTGTTCACTCAAGGATGAGTTTTCATTCATTCATGGGGGTATGATGAGTCATATTTTCTTGGATCTCATCAATGAGGCCTCATTAACATAGGTCTATTTTTTCCTATAAATATGCGCTCACCCACCGTGTGTATGGAATCTTTTGTCATAGTTATAGTGAAGCTCTTGTAGTTTTGTCATTTGAAAGTTAAGATATTTTTCTAAGTGCTTGCAGTAGAAGTTAAGGAGTGTATGGATCTTTATTTGAGCACTATTGTACCTAAGAACGATAGTGTGTGCGATAATAAAGATGAGCTTTTTGATAAACCTTGCAACACTTTGAAATAGATTAATAGTTTTTTTATGCATTTAACATTTTCTGCAATTTTCTTTAATGCTTTAAGTAATTAAGCTAAATGAAGCTAGACTAAATAGTGATTAATTAAGCACATAAGTATGATCACTTAGAGAATATGCTAAGTGCTTGGTAATCCTAGTAATGCTTAATGTTTAGTAACCTAGTAGTGTTAAACATGTTTAGGACGTGTACGACAAGTGGGAACAGATGCTTATGTTAGGATTGGTTAGGTGTATTAGATTAAATTAGCAATTTAATTATTTTATTTTATTCATTATTCTTTATCCTTAGGTGACTTAAAACATAAAACATAAAAATGATAAAAATCATATGCCCCAATTGTAGTTAACCATACCTTTGCATTTCACAAGTGTAATTGGGAAGACAACGATTACAATGGTCAGTTTCACTTCCTTGAGACTAGTGTACTCAGAAGGCTATAAGTCCATGGAATTTGACTAGATTACTCATGAACACTTAATGAATTGTATGGTTGGGCATAGGGTCTACTTGTTTCTCATTAGGTCTGTAATAAGCTTGTTGGGATTTTGTAGGATTGAGTCATTTTGTTGTGTCAAAACACTTCGAAGAAGAGCTCAAATTTGTAAAGGTTATGGATCCTTTAAATCATATTTTGAGCTTGTTAGGACCTTTTGGGATTGAGTGGTTTCATAGTGATGAAACACTCTAGAGTGGAGCTCAAAGCTTATAGAGGATGTGGTGTCCTTCAAACCATATTTTTTTGAGGAAACAAAGTCTGAAGGTATGCACAAATTCTACCCTCTAAGTGTGGACATACCCAAGTTGAGGAACCACATAAAATTTGGTGTGTTTGTGTGGCTAGTGCAATTTTAATTGGGAAACTTATTGAAACCCCTTTCTAAGTTCTCAATCCACAATATTAATATTAAACTTCAATATAAGTAAAGGAATATGATAGTTGTACCAACATTTATGTAATAGTTTTAATTAATGCACATATTTAGCACATTTTGTTATGTTGTTGTCATAGTTGGTATTAGAATATAATCATATCACAATGTACAATCATCAATTTCACAATGATCTAAGGTTGTTTATAATCAATTTTGAACAAGTTGTAATAAAAAGATATGACTTATTGTATAAAACATTACAATTGTACCCATAGAACATAAGTAGCCAAGAAACAAGTTACGAAAAATTTGTGTAGGAAAAAAGAATAATAAGTTGTAAGAAATAAAAAAAAAGATAAAAGGAAAGAAGTATGAGAAAATTATGATGAATCATAAAAGAAGATATTGGATGAAGCATTACACAGAAGACATTCCAAATCAAAATTATATGGAGTTAAGATACATATCCAAGTAAAAGTAGTCAGCAATAAGAAGTATAATAAAGAAAGAGGAGTCATTACGATCCATGAAATCATAATGACAATATAAAAAGCTAGAAGGTTATCAAATGATTCATGAGGGAAAGAAGTAATGAAGGATTCAATTTCCTAAATAGGACAAAAAGATCCAAGATGAACCATTCGAGTCTAGTATCTTAAAGAGGAATAGAAGGCCATTCAGAAGGTTATGGTGAAAAAAGAAAATTACCAAAAAGAATAGATAGGCTACAATTGAGGTAATAGTCCATAATATGTGATGTTGTAGATCTTTGAGGAGCTTAAGAAGGCCTAGCTCACATAAGACTATTCAAGTGATTTTCACTAGACCTATCATGAGTAATAGACAAAGATAGACATCATGAGGATTTAGCTAAGAAAAAAGAGAAAAATAGAAATATGTTACGAAGTAAAGATTTGTAAAAAGATTAAGGGTATTATGAATAAATTTAGAATGTGAATGATATTATTATGAAATATATATATATTAATGAATTGCTTAATGAACAAGTTATATGTTAAATTTTCTCATACCTAAATGATCTTGATATAATTAGAGTTATCCTAAAGACATAAAAATAGACTCTAATAGTTGCAAACATAGTGTAATTTTTTATATACTTCATCTTCAAATTTTGATTGTAAGAATTTTAGGAGGCATTATCCTTCATTATAATGAAAAAGTCATTTCCAATCAAATTGGTTTTTATGTGGGCATTTCAAGTAAGATAGAACTATTTGGAATTATGATTTGGATATATATGTTGCTAGTGAATTCGATGTATAAACTTTCTCTAAGGAAATAAAAAATGATTTTGTTAGCGATTTATGATTCATATAATGAGTTAAGCTTGAAACTCTTCCTAGAATATGTTTGAGTGGTTAATGATTTCCTATTACTATTTAAAATGGTTTGGAACATTTATTTGTAATTAATGGAAACATTTGTTTCTTCTAGTAACTATAATTTTTAAAAATGTTTATACAATATAGAGTTGGAGGACAATAGTTATAGATAAAATTCTTATTTAATATTAATGAGATTCATTGCAAAATTGATAAACGTCAACATATATAATAGTAAATAGTTCTATAAATAACTTGTATTATTGAAAAAAATTTGTGTAGTCTTAGTTATATGCTTTGAAATAACAAAGTTATCAAAAGAGTTAACGTTTGAATGTGTAACATATGTAATAGTAATATTAAACTTCAATATAAGTAAAGAAATACGATAGTTTTGGACGAGAGGCCAACTAATAGTCATAGATCAATAATGTTAAATATAATATTTTGTCCATAACACTCTAGGGAGAGGTTATTAGTTAAATATAATATTTTTTCCTATAACACTCTAGGAAAAGGTTATCAGTAACGCTAAATAATATTTTGTCCATAGTGCAATAACAATGTTGCTTCATGATTCCACATCTACAAAGAGATTATATGCCTCCTATAGCTCTAGTTCTAGCTCAAGTATGCTAAGTTCAATAGTAGCACCAATTAAAGGAATACATAAAGGGGTTGGAAAAAATTGGTGAGGAACTTATTCTGAAGAATCTCAAAATAGTGGATTCCATTACAAGTTAAACTGAAGATGTGCATGATGCCTTTGGTAACATCATCACAAATGAAGACACTCTTATATAGTAAGCATCAAACAAGTTGTTTGATTCTAGTCTTACCCAACATAATTAATATAGACCTATATATATTATAGGTAAAATTTTTATGAATGTGCTTTGTTTTTTATTGTAGACTTACAAAGTCATTAGTAGAAGAGAGGAATAAGAGGCTAAGTAGGAATGCGTTTACAAGGAAAGCGTGATTGTACGTACTTATGCCTACCTAGTAAATCCTTTGAATCTATGAAAGGAATATAACTTGAGTTATACTTTAGTAATTTATGTGTAGAAACAATAGGCAGATTTATTATAGCTTCTATAGGTTGAAATACTTTAAATAAGATGCTCTGATTGGTAGAGTAGCATTATACTATGTGAGTACCGACTTGGGGGAAATAAGATTTGTTAGGCATACCCATCAAAATGCTTATAATTAATATTAAATTTTTTTTTTATCTTGTATTTTGTTTGTTATTTTTATTCCTACTTTATTAGTTGGTCACCATTTATGCTGTGAATGATTTATTTAACAAAGATGAGCATAGTATGCTAAAGAGGGGTTCTTTTAATCATACATGATTTAGTAGGATGGAAAACTCTAATAGATTTAGAGTACCTCCAAGAGTAGGAGAGGAAAAATGGATAGATTATTGTTATACAAAATTACTACTACAATATCCTTTTAGAGATGTAAAATATGATTTGGGAAGAAATGATGAAGAAATTAAACTAAAATTGATTTAGGTTAGATACATATATAAGTTAGAAGATAAGAAATTCAATGAAGATTTTGAACATGCTTGTAAGGAAGAGAGGTAGTACAAATATATCATTTCAAAAAGGTAAGATGATATTGAATATGATTTTACAAAGATTGCTATGTCTTTTGTTCATAGTCATAGATCACATGGGATAATAATACCTTCAATGAATGGCTACAATGAGGTGGACTTATCTTTCCTAAGAGTTAAACAAAATAAAATTTGCAAGATTATCACTAGCCACCTGTATATGTAGCAATTTAAAATTAATGGAGTTGATCACCTATTGATGATTTATCAAGGAACAATGAGCACACAAAAATCATATCTCATTGACACCATTCATAAATAATTTAGTTAAGCTTGCCCATCATTCTTTCATGATAATAAATTCTGCTTCATAATTTGAAACATGGATGGATTCTTATTTTTTCTTTTTAATATACAACAGTATTTCCATGGAATATTATTGATCCTAATTAATATTTTCTATCATTATGGTCTCCTTCCCAATAAACATCCAAATAAGCATGAAATTGTTCATCTCCTTTGGTGTAACTAATTCCATGAGAGGATGTGCCTTTTACATATCTCAATACATGGATAAGATCATAGATATAAGATTATTTATGTTCTTGCACAAATCTTGATAAAAGAGAGGTAGCAACTTCTAGGTATGGTCTAGTATGGCAAAAAAATCTAAGTGCTCCAATCATGCTTCTATATAAAGTGGCATCAACTATGGTTTTGTTATCTTTATTCTTTAAACATAGGTTGTAAAGGAGAGGAATATTGATGTTTTTTTCTTTATTAATTTTTTACCTTTCTAAAATGACTGTTACATATTTTATTTGATGAATTTTTATTCCCTTCTTATCTTGGTCAACTTGTATCCCAAGAAAATACTTTAGCTCCCTTTGGTCTTTTGTTTCAAATTCATTCTTCATGTTTATCTTAAAGTCCTATATTAGTTCATCATTTATGCCTATGAAGATGAGATCATCTACATAGAGAGAGATTATTATGAATTGCTTATTATCATTTTTATAGTATAGTGTTGGCTTAAACATGTAAGATAAGTATCCTTTCTTTAGAATATAGTCATTAATTATAGAGACCTAAGCTCTTAGAACTTTTTTTAGGCCATATAAGGCTTTATTTAATTTGCACACTTTGTCTTCCTTACCTTTGATATGTATCATTTTGGTTGATAAACATATACTTCTTTATTGATACTACCATCTTGAAAAGCTAATTTTACATCCATATAAGGTAATTTAAGTTTATGATAAGCAAAAAATAAGAGAATAAATTTGATAGTTTCAAATCTAGATACTAGAGCAAAATTTTATTTATAGTCTATGTGCTTCATTTGTTTGAAACCCCTTGCAACTATTTTTGCTTTATGTTTGATGACTCTTTTTCATTGAGTTTGGTCATGTATAATCATTTACAATTGATTATCTTTTTTCCTTTTGGTCTATTCAATATTTTTCATGTTTTCTTTTTATAATGGCTTCATATTCTCTGTTTATAGGTTCTTTCTATGCTTTTTTTCTACATGCTTCTTTTATATTCTTTGATTCTAGAAAGAGAGATGAGTATGCTATGTTGTCAATGGCATTAGATCTATTTTTTCTTCTCTCAAAGTTATTATCTAACTTTTGATATTGAGGGTGATTTCTTTTTACCCATAGTTTGGGATTATTTTGTACTTCTATCCTTTCATTTTAGTTTTGAAAATATTTAATGTAAAATTGATTTTCTATAAAAATGACATCTCTAGATGAGTGTCATTTTTTCTCTATGAGATCATAGTAAGTGTATCCACTTGTCTTAGTATCATATCATGAAAATTGCATTTCTTTCCTCTATTGTCCAATTTATCTATGAATTGCTTTGGAATTTTGACATAATAATAATGTTCAAATGTTCTTTTTTGTTTTTGATTTGGATTTTTATAGAAGAGTTTATAGGAGGAATTTTCTTTATTGTTGATACTGTTTATTCTATCAATAATGTAGGTTGCTAGATTTATGCCCATGCTCTAAAAATTATGAGAGATTTGAACATTTTTAAGAAGAAATCTTACCATGTCTTGGAAGGCTCTATTTTAATTTTTTATAATGCCATTTGATTATGGAATATATCCATATGTGGTTTGATAAAAATTACCTTGATGAGTTCAAAAATCTTTGAATTATTGATTGATAAATTGTCCCTCTCTATCTAATCTAATGGCTTTGATGGATAAGAACATAGTATATCTCTGAACTTGATTATTGCCTCAACCTTATTCTTCATGTTGTATGTCTAGGTATGTCTTTAGAAATCATCTACAATGATAAGTGTATAATTAGCTCATCCTATTGAGGTGATAGGCATAGGTTCAATAAGAGCCTTGTAGAGAAGATTAAGAGGACTTTTTTTCATGTGGTTTTTATGTGAGGACTATTAGTTTTCTTGTCTTAAATGCATATTTTACATTTTTCTTTGGGAGTATATTTGATTTGAATTTCTATTAATTTCATTAACTTTGTCATTTTTCTAGTTTATTGTAAGAGGTGTATCTTAATATTTTGTGTAAAATTTTGGCTTCCTATTCATTTTTTGTTTGATACTTGGAAATGCCTTAATATAGGTCTTTATGTGTTTCTTTTTCTAAAGTACTAACCTGAATGATGGTTTAGTTATTATCTTGAATGATATTTCTTTTTAGATCAAAGTAAATATAGTCTATGCAATGAATTCTATTAGTATAGACTTTTGTTCTTTATTTTTCTTTTTAATAATGCAACGGTCATCTTTGAAGTTGACTTTGATTACTTTCTTGGTCATTTGTCCTATTGAGATAAGAGGATATGTGAGATTTGGTGCATAGAAAACATCAGTGATGGATATAATCTTGTTATTAAGTAAGTTGATAATGTAATTTCCAATTCCTTGTATGTTAAGGTGATTATCAAATTCTATTTTTATGGTGTTAATTCTTATTAGTTTTTATTTAAAAAGGTAAGACATGTATGGTTATCGTCACAACAATCGCCATCACCATAGAATAGAGAAAATTATAATTATTAACTTTAAATCAAAAATCATCAGAAGCTCAAATATGAATTTCTTGCATCATTTAAATAAGGAATATTATCAGGAAGTCCAATGTAAAATTTTGTGTATTTATATTAGATTTTAACACAATAAGCTATATTCAACTGAACGCAAATGCATAAAGAAGAAAGCCCTATGATGAAGGTCACAAGGATAAACTATTTGCATAAATACTAAACAATTCAACTTATGTTAGTGAAGGTTTTAGAGATGATGAAAATTTTAAGATAGTTGCTCAAAATTGTTTTGTAGTTAAGCACACAAGCCTCACTAGTGACGCTTTAAGGAATAACCATAAAAAGCCTAGGGTTTCAAGCAAACTCAATTATATGACACTTTAATACAATGCTAGAAAAGCAAGCATATATTGATCATCTTCAAAGAAAACGCTCATGGGATATGATCTAATTTGAAAAATTACTCCTTCTTAGCTTTTAGATTAATAGAAATCATTTTGCAAAGTTGAAAGAATTGGTTCTAGCTTAAAACAAGGTCAAAATTAATGAAAATAGTTTACAACACGTCTTTGAGTTAAAATTTTATTATAAAAAGCTTACAAAATTGAAGGATTCTAGAAATGAATTTCATTTTCCAAAAGAAAGATAAGATTATTTAGCTATGTTTGCTCATGGAATTAGAGTGGGTTTATTGGTTTTACAAAGAGTTTTCAAATCTATTCTATGAGCCACATCAGCTTTATTAGATTTATGAAGTAAAAGAAGATTCTAAAGCTAAAGGCTTAGTTATTTCTATATGCTATGTTAGCTTGTAGAGTTAGGAAAGGTTAGTAGAACCAAAAAATGGTTCTACAAGTTGGTTTTATAAAAGAGTCCTTAAATAGCTTCGTAATCCATGTTAACTCTTGGTCAATTTTTTTGTAGAATTCAAGAGAAAGTAGGTAGAACCAAGAAGTAGTTCTACAAAGAGCTTCTAGATTGGTTCTACCATGTTAGCTAGTTGGGAGATTAAATATTAGCTTCACATTTCACAAGGTTTAAGTTTATAAGAGAACATTCAAGTTTAGCTTTATGGATAAATTCCATGTACCACATAAGCTAAGTGAAGAAAACATGTTATAAAGAGTTGGTATCCCAAGAGGTCATAAATATGATTCAGAGAAGCTTTTTTTATTTAAGATTCAAGGAGAAGGCAAGATTTGTAGAATTAAAAATTTATTCTATGAAGGAGATCAAAATGATTCTATAGTCCATGTTAGCTCTTTTATAGAGCAAGTTTGTAGAATCAAAATTTGATTCTACAAGCTAGCTCTAAAATAATTCTACAACCCACATTAGAAGCTCTTCAAAGACACAAATAACTCAATCATAACTCTACTACATTAGCCTCTATATAACAAAGTTTTGTAGAATCAAAAAGTGATTCTATGATTTGGTTATATAAGAGATCTACATCATCTCTTAAGGATGGAGCATGTAGCTCATAGACCAAAAAGAGATTCTACAAGTGAGTCTAAAAGTAGCTTTACCACATTAGCACTTAAGATAGAGCACAAAGCTCATAGAACAAAAATTCAACTCTATAAATAAGCTCATATTCAATTCTTCTAAGTCAACATTTTATGTAGAGGCATTTAGATGAGAAAAGTAGCATGGTTCTTAAAACCTAGGAGTAAGTGCCAAGATAGTTCTATGAATCATGTTAACCTTTATAAAGTAAAAGCTTGTAGAACCAAAAATTGGTTCTACAAAGAAGTTGAAAATGATTCTACAAGCCACATCATCATCATGAAGTATGAAAAGAAAGAAGCTTAGTTCATAGAACCAAAAAAATGATTCTATAAGTAGGCTTATTTTTTGTTCTACCATGTCATCTCTACCAAATAAAGCATGATACGTAGAACCTACCTTTGGTTCTACAAGTAGGCTTATTTTTGGTTCTACCATGTCAGCTTTGAAAGGTCAACAAGCTTGTAGAACCAAAATTAAATTCCACAAAAAACAAAACTCTAAAGACACTCTACCACATCATTGACGAAGAATATATTCATAGATTCAAGATTTTGTTCTACAAACAAAAGCTAAAATGATTCTACAAGATACATTGGGACAAAGAAGACCTAATATTGAGCCCATAAGAAATTATGAATCTAATTATACACATTCTTATCAAGCTTTTTAATGTAACTTAACATGTTAAGAATTCAACATATGAAGATTAAGGATCTAAGGAATATTACATAGTTTGTAAAACCAAAAAGTAGTTTTACAAAGGATCTCAAGAATTGTTCTTCCACATCAACCTTTAAGTAAAGCAGGCTTGTAGGACAGAAATTTGGTTCTATGGATAAGCTCTAAAATTGTTTTAGAGTTCATGTAAGCACCAAAGATATAAATCTTAGATATGGAGCCTACTACAGATTTTTCTACATGTGGCAAATTACAATTTTAATATAGCTTAGCTAAGCTTAGCATATGAAAAATATTTTTGGGAATTTTAAGAGAACTTAAAAGCCATGTAAGCTCAAGATAGAAGAAGAGCTTGTAGAATCAAAAAGTAATTCTACAAATTGATTTTATGAATTAGCTACAATGTTGTTATGCCACATCAACTCAAATTCAAAGGAAGAAGCTCATAGAACCAAAAAAATAGTTCTATGAATTAGTTCTACAAGCTATATCAAAGCATGAATAGGCTATAATTCAATAAATTAAACATAAGACTCACTAAAAATAATGGACTAAATCTACACTTGTATCTAATGTAATAAATCAGAAATAAAGATATATTAAAGTATAATAAAGAGGCACATCAACAAAGGTTTTATAGAATCTAAAAGTACCCAAATTTCCTACTCCAATAGCTAAACCAACATTAGAAGAAAGAGAGTAGTTTCCTATAGCTATTTGATTTCCAACTACCATGTCATCATTAGTAAAATGAAACAATTAAAAGAGCTTAGTAGTAGAATCAAAAAGCAATTCTACAAAGTGGTTCTACTTATATTTTGCATTAGCTCAATCACTCTTAAGAGAAGATTTAGAGCTAGGTTAATAAAAGGTAAGCTAAGAATTTTTTACTAATCCTATGATAATTAAATAGTGATTATAGAGTACTTCAGAAAAATTAAATTTGATGACATATATTGAAAGCTGATTCAAATAGTTTGTCCCCAAGTGATCAAATTAAAAATGAAGCTTTAGATATTTATGGACAAGCCTATTCATGATTTTAAATCACAAACCCATTAGCAAATAGAGTAGAGTATTGAAGCAGTGTAAGAGCTACACCACAATGATAAAGTAAATATTTCTTAAAATTCTTTGAATTCTAGCCTAAAATGTCTCACAAGAAGAAGGAAGAAGCACCTTAAAAGTTGCAATACATCAATACTTAAAGCTTATCAAACTACCTACAACATTTCAAGCTAAACATATATCAACTTAGATAGTGTATTGACATTGGAATCTTGAAATTAGAAGTAGAAGAAAAAAATTTGTTTAACTTTGATGAAGATCATGATCTGATAGAAAAGATAGAGATACAAGCTATAGAAGCAATGGAATACTAGAGATAAATCTATAAGAAAAGAGGGCTTCATAAGCTTGGTTTCAGGCCTTGGATGAACATTATAGGGAATCTCATTAACCACTTGATAGCTAAAACTATTTAGGAGAAGGATAAATATTATTTTAGAGGAAATATAGACAACGACATTGACATCAATGTTAGAAAGACATATGAGCTCTATGGCCTAATAGAGCCTGATATAACATAACTAGAAGCTCACTAGTACAACAAGGAGGTACCTAGTGGCAAGTTTTAAACTCATCTAGAAATGCATAAAGTCTTCAAGCTCTTACTAGAAAATATTTCAAAAGCTTGGGGATACTGAAACACCATCCTGAAAGTCACAGAGCTCATGTTCCCCTAAATAATTTTAATTTCAACTTTAAATTTTTCTTTAGGTGTTGAAATAAATCTAGTTGCTAATTATCATGTTTGGGTCTAGGTAGCACTAGAACATAGAAAGAATTTCTTCCCTATATAGTATATGAATGATGTATTACAAAATAGCTTAGTAGATATTCAAGAAAAAGGGGATTAATTGAATTTAAGCTTATTGTTAATGGATTATTTACTAGTTATGTATCTCAATATAGAGCTTAACCTAAGAATTCCTTTTATTACTTTTTCCCAGTCATATACCAAAAGAGCTACTTTTCCAACTAGGCCTTAGAATTTTTGATGAATTGTATATATATCCTCATTTGTTAAAGTTCATTTGAGAAACCTTCCCATTAAGGATCGATTAGCAAATCATTAATAAAATAAGGAGCAAATTTCATGGAGCTATTTTTCTACATGCCCTCTATTATTAGATATTAATAGCAAGATTTGAGGGACAAGCTTTTAAGCTTTCTAGGTTTGTAACTTCATATCTTGCAACCTTAGAAGTGGGAAGATCAATGTGGGAAATCCTATTAAATTATGACCACAAGCATAAGAAGATCTTTCATTTGAAATTTGATTTTTGGAAATTCAATAATGCAAGTCACCTACAAGACATGACCAAGAGGTATAAAGAGCAATGTGATATTTCTGTAGTTCTAAAGAGAATATACTCAACTACCAAAACCCATAAGGTTCATCAACTAGATGAGATAGATATGGTTTGCCAAAGAGCAATAGATAAGAAGCTAAATAAATCTAAGGATGAAGCACTTGAATAGTTGAAGAGAAGTTTATCAATATAGCTCCTAACCTCTACTTATGCTCAACCAAATATTGAGGTTTGAAAATGGATGAAAACTAAAGATTATCCTTTGACTAGATATTTTCCTAATAAATATCTAGCTCTGATGGAAGAAAATTATTTATTTTGAAAGCTACAAGATAGAGAAGAGGCTATTCTTGATGAGATATTCCCACAAATTGGAGCTAAATATGAAAGGATGAAGGCATCTTGAAAAATGAAAATTGAGAGAAAAAAGGATGGTAAAGAAAAACAACAACAAGAGCTTCTTAAACAACAATAGTAGTAGGACCAGCAACAAGAGTTACTAGAGCAACAAAAATTACAAGAGGTATAACAATAGTAGCATAAGGAGAAAGCTCTTCATTAGCACTAGAAACTTTGGACTTTCTCTTAGGCTACTTAATGAAGGAGGCAGCTCAATATTCCAAAGTCAAGGAAAATGAAGGAAGAATTATTCTTAGCAAGAATATCCTCACCAAGCTAGAAATAGAAATAAGTATTATCTTTTCCTATAAAGAAGATGATCCTCAAATTAGGGGTTAGAAGTTGGTGATGTTTCATCAAGACATGTCAGAAATTGTAGATATTTTGATTAAAGGCATGGGATAGTTAGCCAATAATCAAATAGCCAAGCTCAAAGAATTCTTTGCAAAATAAATTAGAGATAACTAGATTAAGAGAAGAGTTAAAGAGCTCCAAAGATGAAAAAAAAAACAACCCAAGGCTATGATCACTATTAAAGAATCGCAGTTGGAAAATAAAGTGCAAGCTATGATAAAATTGAAGGAGAAGATGGCTATTGTAAACTATGAGCTAGAATAGGCCAAGAAGGGAAAAGATATAAATTATTTTTATTTGATGCAGCCAAATTGCCAAAAATTGAAATCAACTACAATAAGAAGTGGATACATGAGACCAGAGTTCAGATTTAAAAAGTAAAGAAAAATCAAGTCATTTTTGTACAAATAGAACAAAGAGCCCAAGAATTGGTTGGGATAGCTAGGGAAAAAGGAGAGATATTTCCTCAACATAAAAAGGATTTTTTGGATAACCTAATGATGGTAGTTGCAAGGATAATGGCAAAGTCTACTCAAAAGTAGTTGGAGTTAGAGTAGACTTGTTTAAATATAGGGGTTGTATTAATTGAGCTAGCTAATTCAATAACTAAAGTAAGCACTAGTGAGATATGAGCTAAAGATCTTATTAACAGACTTGACAATACCAAGCTAACTACATTAAATTAGGCTATAAAAGTCTACTCACTCATAGAAAGTTAGCATAGCAGTTATTAATATAAGGGCTTTAGATTCAAAAAACAAACAAGGATTATCATGAACTTGATCAACTATTCAATGGTATGTGGCTCTATGGGGAAAACACGAAGTTAATTAAATCATGATTTTGTAACCATTGTCACTACTAAAAGTTGCTATATAATGCCTTAAGTGTAGATTTTTAATGGCATCTAGGAAGGGAGAAAGAGAATACATCATTAAAGAGCTTGTAAAGTCTATTTTACAATGGCATTCTAAATAGGTTAAACTTATCTCCTTTTATTTTGAATAATTTTTATATTAAAATTAGATAGCTTTTTCTAATTATGCATAGCTATGTTCAAGTGAATGATGGGTTTTAGAATAAGTTATTTTCTATAGGAGCCTAAGTTTACCTTATTCTTGATACTCCAATTGAATGGGATAGCTTTCATAAGTGTCAATTCTAAATTGGTTTAAGGTATAATTTATGTCATATTTGTGTAATTTTAATCTTTCAAATAAATTTTCTATCTTGTATTCCTACTTTCTTTAGCAAATCTTTTATGAAATCTAACTTTGGGAATTTTTCTAGCAAATATTTCAAAATTAGAAAATGGCATTTCCTATAAAAAATTTTTGTTTTCTATCTTAGATATGTATAATTTAAAGCAAAATAAGTATAAATCTATTTGTTTTAATCTTTATAATAAGGGAAAGCTAAAAGTGATAGCCAATACTTAAAAAAAATATCATTTTTGGTAATATTATACTTTCAATATAGATTTAGTCATAATTAACTTATTTAAACTAGTAAAAGCTATATATGGAGGTATTCATGCCTTGGTGGAACTAGAGATCAAAACCACCTAAAATGAGTTATCTAAACTACTTTTGGAGTGGGATTGTGATTCTACTCTAACAGTTTAACTAGCACTAGAAGGAAGACCTATAAAGGCATATTAGAACATATTAGATAAAATTAAGTCATAAATTAGGATAGATTAGTAAGATTATTTTAGCTCATAAGTGGATCCTTAGATATGCAAGAAGATTTTAAAAGCCCAAAAAATTTATTTAAACTTAAGACTAAAGCATTGTTAGAAAAAGAATATGAGATCATCATTAGAAATTTAGGTAGTGGAGTAAGAACAAGATGAACTATGGTTTCACCTTTGATTAAAGTCTTATCTTTTAAGAGGAGAGCTAGATAAAAAACTAGAGCATCTAGGATGATTCAAAATTCACAAATAATGGCTAATCCTCCAATTATAAATCTAGTTCAACTTCCTAAACCTTTGTTGTTTAATGCATATAATGAAATCCCAAAAGTTGATTATAAGTATTTGCTAGAGCCATACATTCCTAGGAAGGCTTATTTAGCAAAGGAATACTTGCATTTGTTTAAGCTAGCCCTAGTCCATGTAAACATTCAACATCAAGGCTAAACATGTAGGCTGTTCATTAACAATATTAGATATATGGCTTAAATTTGTTATTTTAATATGCCAAATAATAGCATCACCAACTAGGATGAGATGAAGGCTTTGTTCATAGCTCAATTTGATAATCAAACTAAACAACATTAACTTGATAGTGGATTAGCTCAAATGAAACAAGAAAACAAGAAATTAATTAGGAAATTTAACAGTAAATTTCAAACGGTATGTGGCTTATTTCAAAATTAGTTTTGACCAAGTAATAAGGACTTAAGAGACACTTAAATGCTATAGATCTAAGAATCTCAATATGGTTGAGAAGAACCCTTAATATTAAAATTTTTCTTGATCTTTATACTGAAGCCATAAAATTCAAAAAGATAGTTGAACTTAGCTCTAGATAACACACAACATGTTGTAAAAGAACCACACAAATTTTTACTTCCTATATAAAAATTTACTCAACTTAAAACACTACCTTCGATAAGTAGTTCTATTAAGTTACGAAGTGAGGAACAAGATAAGAATGAACTTTTAAAAGAAATATCAAATAACATCATTAAAATAGAGAAAGTTATGACTAAGATGGAATTAAAGAAGATAGAAAATGTCTACAAACTAGAAAATCTAATATCCAAGTTGAATTAGATGATATGGAAGAAAGAAAAATCTTAGATGATTCAAATCTAATAAAATTTAAAGATGAGTCTATAAAACCAATACATACTAGAATTCGTTATTTAGAAAGATCATCAAGTGATGAAACTTCTAGAGAATCAGAATTAGGCCAGTAATCAAATAATGATTTTAATAACAATGAAGAGTCTAGATATGAGTTATAGAGTACTAAAGAAAAGTTGATCACATCTAACCTCCAAATGCAATTCTTGAGCCTAATGTAAAAAGAAAACCCTTTTGGGACAAAACAAAAGTTGAAACAAAAAGCTTAACCTAATAAGAAAAATCATCAAGACTCTTTTCCTAGATGTTTAGAAGATTAGAATTTTATGATGAAGGAGAGTATGATATAATTGAAGATCTAAAGAGAGTTATGTGAACCTTTTGATGTGTTTTGGTGTGCTCAAAATGTTAAGTAAATAAAGACAAAAGTTGTTTATATGGTGGTATGGTTATTGTGTTTGTTGGACTACAAACATAGGAAACAAAGATGAGCTAAAGAAGACAAGGAATGAACTATCCTAAAGCTCAAAGGAGGAGGTCATTCACATGTCTTCAAATGAACATCCAAAGAATGTGGACAAGGACCCAATATTCTACAAGTAAAGTGGACATCATTAAAGAATATGGAAGATCAAGGTTGTGAACAAGGACCAATGCATTCATCATGAAAGAGAAAGTGAAGAAAGATATCTCTATGAAATAATAGGAATCTTGGCAGATTTGGGGTGATCTCAAAGAAAATCCAAAAGGACATCTTCAAAAGTAGCATGACATCTTTCCCCAACCCAAGATGTCTTTCATGAGGCAAAGACATCTTTACAGATTATAGACCAAATGCAGAAAGATGTCTTCCATTGAGCAAAGACATCTTCCAAGATGGAGACTTCAGAAAGACATCTTTCAAGAAATAAAGACATCTTCCCAGATTTGAAGTCAAATTCAGAAAGACATCTCAGGCATGAAAAAGACATCTCCCATGACCGTTAGTGACTATTAGCTAGCCATTGCACAAGATTTGAGAAGGATTTAGCAACATGACAACTATAAGAAGACTTCATGTGCATTGGGAAAAGTGCAAGCATTATTGTATTCATTGTACAATCATTTGTAATCATTGAATTCTCTGTTGCTCTTCATTGTCTTATCATTTTGGCATTGTAAAGTGTGTTGTACCTAACTGTGCAAGGATCAACAAATTGAGTTGCAATAATTCCTTGTAATTCTTGTTCTTGTCGCCATGCAAGGTTGAGTTCCTTGAGCTTGTTGGGATCCTACAGGATTGAGTTTTTGGTGTTGTAGTACAACACTCTAGAGCAAGGCTTGATGACTATACAAGGTGTGATCCTTCAACCACAATTTGAGGGCAACAAAGTCAAGAGGTGTGCTTGCGATCTACCCTCCAAGTGTGGAGTACCTAAGTTAGGGAACCATGTAAATTTGTATGTGTGTGCTTTGTTTATTTAAGTTTTGATTTGGATAACTTATTCATCCCTTCCCCTTCTAAGTTCAATGATTCACAAGTGGTATCGAAGCTTAGTACTCTATGTTTCATCATCAACTTCAAGAGTGAACAATGGAGGGGACTTCTTACACAAAGCCACCCATGTTTGACAGATTCGACTTTACCTATTGAAAAGATAAAATGTTAGGGTTCTTCGAATCCATGGAGTTTGAAGCTTGGAAGTTAATCTTGAAAGGCTGCACTCCACCTGTCGACAGTACCACCGACATCATCAAGCCTCACAACAAATGATCTCAAGAGGAAAAGGATAAATTCATGTTTGATTCAAAAGGAAAATTTTTTTTATATAGTGCATTGAGTAAATCTCCATTCAATAAGGTAGCAAGATGTAAAATGGCCAGAGAAATTTGACAAACTTTAGAAGCTACTTATGAAGGAACCTTTATCATTAAGCAATCAAAATTGTTAGTTCTAAAAAGTGAACATGATAACCTTAAAATGTGAGAAGGTGAAAAAATCAAGGATTATTTTTGTAGAGCTAATGATCTTGTTGTAACCATTAGAGAAATAGGGAAGGACTTGCTTGAAAGTAAGATCATCATCAAAATGATCAGAACTCTACAACTAGAATTTAGGCCTAAGGTCATAGCCATGGAGGAAATCAAAGATTTCCCAACTCTAAGATTTGAGGAACTTCAAAGTGCCCTCATTACCTCTGAAATGAATCTCATAAGTGAAGGAGTAATTCAAGGAAAACCTATTACTACAAAGATTTCCTCCAAGAAGCAAGAGGTTAATGAGGATGATGAAAGCAATGAAGATGAGATTGCTCTTCTCTCAAGGAGACTACAATGATTTTTTATAAGAAGAAACAAAGGGACATCTCATCAATAACAAAGACCAAATTTCTTCAAAGGTAGAGAAATAGGTAGAAATTTTTTAAATTTTTCTAATCTAGATTTTTCTTCCATAAAATGTTGGATTTGTGGAGGAAGAGGCCATATGGCCCTCAAATCTCCTAATGATCCAAATGATAGCAAAGTTTAGCCAATGAATAGATCCAATAATGAGGAACCAAAAAAGACCAACTTTTATACAAGTTGGGATATTGGTTAGCAAAGTGAAGAAGAAGCATGCAATTCTCCTAAAGATTCTCATCTCATATGCATGGCACTTACTGATGAATCTTCCTCACATATGGTTGAACAACATGGTAACTGTGACAAGAGATATAGTGAACTTAAAGAAGAAATTTTTCTCTTACATCATTTGATTAGGAATGTAAATAAACTAGCACTTTCTAAGTTAAATGCAATTCATGTTGAAATGAAAGAAGAGATCTTAGACATAAAAGCTAAGATTCCATAACAAACCTCTTATAACAAGGATTTCAGCAAAATTCAAGATGAGGAAATTCCCAAAAAATAGCCAAAAGATTCAGAGGAAGCAATACTTCAAGTTTCAAGCTCAAAGTCAAGCATAGTAAGGTTTGATAATTTTGATCATAAGGATGAAACTACTTTTATATGTAAAAATTTTGGTTTTATGTAAGCTCTTGATTATGATGATCAAATAAGATTAATGCTTGGTCTTGTCAAAAGGGGTTTGGTAAGGAAATTGTGTAGGTACCAAGTAAGAATGAAAAGAAGTGAAGCTTTGAAAATAATGAAAAAATTGATCCAAATTTTTATCACAAGGAAAATGAACAAATAGAGATATCACATACACGATGTAATGAAAGAGAACTTGAGGATGAGGAAGTACCTTGTGATAGGGGACCTCATCTCAAACTCCATTAACCTTCCCAATTTATCAGCAAGCAAGGTAAGTCTTGGTAAGTCTTTATTTCTTTACTTGCTAGTTAATAAGGATAGTGTAAATTATCCATGTCTTAGATGCAAAATAAGTTTCTAGAGAATTTTTCTCATTCATTCATGATATTGATTGGTTTTGTGAAGATTTATAATATCTCTTGTAATAATTTTCCTTGGTTTGATTTCTTGTCTTGCTTAATCTAAAATTCTTGTGATGATCTGTTTATATGCTCATAGTCTTTGAAATTATTTTTATCATTTATAAGTGTTGGCGACCGTTTGGGACGCGACCGCCAACGAGTGTCCTCGAACAGGATTTAGGTGCTTGCTGGTCTCTGGCAACACCAAGGCCCAGATACCTCCAAATAGACTCAGTAGTTAATGTGAGTATGTGTGTGTGCTGTTGCGGCATGCGGTTGTGAAATATGAAACGATTGCGTTGTGTGTAAACTACAAATGACTTATCTTAAAGAGATTCAGCCAACTTTGCCAAGTACTGTGAGTTGTTGAGAGTTCTTATTTTGTTCAATTGCCTAGTCTACGCGGTCCTTATAATGCCTACTTGTAACAAATAAAATTTTGCAAAAACATTTGAGCATAACTCTGTGAATCTACTCCTAATTTGCCCCAGAGAAAGAGATAGTTCCACAAGAAAACTAGAAATAGAGCAAGATTC
>MNCI01030432.1:17613-78725 GCA_015680685.1 Gnetum montanum | reverse complement strand
AGAAGACATTGATACTACACTTTGAAAGGCTACTAGCTAACACTTGTNCTTTACAATGCTCTTCTCCCAAGACTCAAAGTGTGTCTCCAAGTGAGAGCCCAAGTGTTAGCTAGTAGCCTTTCAAAGTGTAGTATCAATGTCTTCTCCCAAGTATGATTTTCCCTCCTTGACCCCTGAAGCCTTTTTATAGGGTTCAAAGGTAGGTAGGTAAGCTACAAAATATCTTGGGTGGTTATAACCACCATAGAGAGAAAAAAGCTGCGGGTGACAAGTGTCCCATTTAGTTGCCAAGTGTCTTCATTCAGTTGCCAAGTGGTCACCATGGAGATAAAAAAGTTGTAGTTGACAAGTGTCCCATTTAGTTGACAAGTGGCCATTGTGGAGACAAAAAGGCTATAGCTGACAAGTGGCCTCGATGGTGGTTATAACCACCATTTCAATTGACAAGTGTTCAATTCACATGGGATTTTGAATAATTGTTGCACAAATTCCCCTTTTATAAATGGTAATAATATATACATATATTTGACAAAGTAGTAGACAAGAATTCCATAGGCTTCCAAAAAAAATGCATAAAAATAAAAAGAACTACTTGTAATAACAAGTTCAATTTTGGCTAAATTTGAGATGATAGATGCTCTGGCTTTGTCATCCTATGCAAGGCTTGATCTTGACTAGATCTTTGGCACTTGGTTAATATTTTCATCATGTTCTGTGCAAAAGAGATATGTTTTTGTAAAACTAAAAAAATTCCTTTTCAATGCTTTTGCAATCAAAGATTCAGTAGTATCCATCTTTCAAGGGCTATAACGGCCATGAACTGCCACCACCGTAATCATCGTCATCGGCAGCGGCCTTGAAGTGCCATCTCTATCTCTGTCTCTGTCACGGTCTCGCTCCCACTCCTTGTCTTTGCATCTCTCCATTATCATAGGAGCGAGGGCTCTTGTAGGGCTCCCCTCCAGAGAGAGCTGTTGCCGCTCTACTGCTGGACTAGCACAAAGAGCAAATTTTACACAGTAACAAAAGCCACTTTACTAGACCCACGGCCACAGCGCCTCCTCGAAAATTGCAGTCTAGCATCAGGTCTCGCAGCATAACTGCCACCATTCCACCACCGCTCGGCCTCCATTGCACTGCTGCTGCTCTGCTACCGCTCTGCGCTATTCGTGTTTGCCTCACTGTGTTGGTTTCTATGTTGGTGCTCTGTGCCAGGCCTGTTGTGGTTCGTTGTTCTTATGCTGGCATTTTTTTTAGTTGCCTTCCTTCTTCATCTATGTTGCCACCATCTTTGTTTCTGGCAACGGCTCAGCCGAAGTCGGAGGCATCAAAGTCTGCATCAGCTCTAGCTCGATCCAGCTGGGATAGGCCACACACTTTCTTGTCATCTACCTGGTGCCCTTTGTTTTTGCCACAGATGACTCCACTATATTCCACGAAGTAAGAAAACATTTATCTAAATTCAGTTTTGGATGTCAGTCATCTGGGTCTGCCTTGCACGTACTACAATGCAGTCTAACCTTATGAACCCAAAACGGATTTGCTGGTAAGCATACAGGGTAACAGAGGGAGATGTATCCTGAGAAATCTTAGTACATATGGCGTAAGACTCACATATCAAGTGCAGAATGGGATCGGGTGATTGACGTCTTACCATAGTGCCCAACCAACCAATACAAATTATTATTGATTCTGAAAAACTTGTGATTTTCCATTTTTGGGGTCATTTTTTCAAGAAAATGGCCAAAGAATTGCTGAGCTTTATGGCCGTTACCGATGCCATCAACCAAATTGTTGACTTGATGCCCAAATGTCAAAAAATTGAGTTGCAGTCTCAGCCATATTACCCAAAAATACAACTCGCACCCCATCCGTGAAAAGGATAGGGTAACTCTCCGTGAAAAACATTCCCCGCTTTGCATTGTATATGTTGGGGTAACTCCCAAGGTCATTCCCCACCTTCGGCCATTCTGCATTCCCGCGTCGACGCAAATTTCACGTTACTGTTCATTCCATGATAAAACATGAACTATAGCATAGTTAACCTGGCTCAAGGCAGAGGGCGACTACTAAGGAGCAGGAACGAATGAAGTGAGTTACCCCGCGTAAGTGGTTGATGTGATGATGGCATTCTTGGTGTGACCAACCTTCTAATGCATGCACTATTTCTCCAACTCTCCATGTGCTCATTATGTTCTTTAGTAGCCACTCTTTATAGCAGTGCAGATTTTCTAGGTGACTCAACACTTTCATGGTAGGTGTTGTCTTGTAAAGGCAGATATCATGTTCTCGTTTCAATGCTGTAATACCAACAGCCAGTACAACAGCTTCGGCTAAGAAATTATCTATTTTGCAAACTACTGTTGATATATTTCCATTGGTTTCATCAATTACAAAGTCAGTTACTCTTTTATTGGATAGAAAACGACACCCTTTTGTCTTCAGGAGATGAACCCAAGGTCTGAAAATTTTCTCATGAACTGTTCCACGAGACCAAAGAACATCAAAATCTTGTTGATGCACAACAATGAAGTAGTAAAACGTTCCCAACATTGCAGCTGCACTGCATTACTCCCCTGGAGCAAACAGTCCAACAAGAAGCATTGGGTTCAAAGCATCCTTGTAAACCCTCTTAGAGCAACCAAACTTCTTGAACAATTCCCTTGCAGTTAACTTATCATACTTTTTCCAAGCACTGTCACTATTATCAAAATTAATCACTAGATACATCAACATCCATCAACGGAAGTGAAGTCAAATGATCTTGTAAGGGTAGATGTTTGAACTGTGGATAGACAAATGAGCCCAGGGGACTGGGCAAATGAGGGAGATGTTGAAATATTGGTGATTCAACCTCAAGTCCGTTAGGTGAATACTGAGCCGAACGAGACCAATTAGTGAAAGGCTGTAAGCCTAGTTCTTATGTGAGAGAAAATATATTACGGTATGGATACCAAAAACCATGAATCCCAACCTGTTCCATGAAATGGCCAAAATGTGCCAACAATAAGATAAGACAAACCTCTATTAATATTTTTGGTTGAAGATCTAGATCTCCAAAAATTCAACTTAATATTGATCTATATTTATAATGTGTTTGTGAGTTTTTGCACATTGATCTTAAAAGACCTAGATAAGTATCACATATGTAGGGGGAACCTACATCTCAATCATCTTGGGGACCATCAATGTAGGGGGAGCCCATGGAGACTTCAGCCAAAATGCACAATGAGTAAGAAGAACTTTAAGAGGTATTTATTGGGATGGCAAAGTCTTGAATGGTTGTGTATTAGGACTTTAGAAGATACTTAACTATATATGAATACCTAGTTCCTTATCAACATCTATTGTTTGTAAATGATTGTGGTTGTTGTATTGACTTGTACTAAAATCAAAACATGCATGACTTTCATATTCTTTTGATAAATTATTTTGGTTGAATCTAGAATCACATGATGCTATCTATGAGATTAGTTTTCTTTTATCTTTAGTTTTTAGCATCACTTTATGTGTTAGTTCTCATTGTTTTGAACTGATAAGCCCACCTATCTAATGTTTAATCATAAGCTTAAGCATGAAGTATCTATTTTTATATAGCAAGTAGTTGATATTATGAAAAAATCCATGATCGTTTTGGGTATCTATGCTTTTGATTGAGTTATCCATTGAATAATTTGCTTTGAGATGTAGATTAGCCATGATAAGAGTCGTGCTTTTGATAATTTGCTTTAAGAATTTGGCATGGTTGGTTTCAAGTTCTAAATTGCTACATGCTTATTTACCAAGATGAAGATCCATACTAATTACATATTTTGAAGATAGACACTTGCTCCTCAACATTCACACTTCACTTCAAGCTTAAATATTGGTTGAAAAACTTGGATCAATTCTTGATATATGTGAGGCATGTATTGTTGCTTTTCTATTTGTATAATACTTGATATATGCTCTATCTTTGAATGTTTTTACGTGATCATTAGTAGACAATTTAAGTGTATCTACAACTAACGATTCAATTAGCTCTATGTGTCATGTTAGCTTATAGAGTTAGGGAAGGTTGGTAGAGACAAAAAGTTGTCTATGCATTAATTCTATAAGTAAGCCTTGAAATAGCTCCATAATCCATGTCAACTCTAGATTGGTTTATATGTAGAATCAAGGAGAAAGTATGTAGAACCAAGAAGAAATTCTAAAAAGAGCTTCTAGATTGGTTTTACCACATTAGCTAGCTAGGAGGTTAAAGATTAGCTTCACACGATCACAAGATTTAAGTCTGTAAGAGAACATACAAGTTTAACTTTATGGGTAAATTTCATGTGGCATGTAAGCTAAGTGAAAAAATATTTTTGTAAAGAGTTAATGTCCTAAGAGGTCATAGAATTAATTTAAATAGTCTTTCATTATGTAAGAATTAAGGAGAAGACTAATGTTGGAGAATTAAAAATTGGTTCTACAAAGAAGCTCAAAAATAATTCTATAATCCACATCAACTCTTTTGTAGATCAAGTTTATAGAATCAAAATTTGGTTCTACAAGGTAACTTTAAAATGATTCTAAAAGTGAGTCAGAAGCTCTTCAAAGACAAAAAGTGCTAGATTTTAGCTCTACTACATCAACCTCTATATAACAAAGTTTTGTAGAATCAAGAAGTGGTATAGGAACATCTCTTCTAATTTCCTTGTGCTTGTCCTACAAGTTGTTTTTGTAGGTTTCATGCTTAGAGAAGACCTAGACACATGTGTCTAGTTTTTGTATGTGTTTCTATGTTTATTTTTATGATGAATATTATTGGATGTTTTGGCATGTTTGGAGATGTGTTTGTCTTATTTTGATAAGTTTAGGAGGTTCTAGGGTATATGGGGACTTGTTGGGAGGCATCTGAAGGCTCTTGGCATCAAAACAAGCATTTTTAATTTTTGGCACCTTCAAAATAAATGTCTCCCTAGAAAGATAGACATCTTTTCCAAATTTATCTCCCCTAAAGTAGAGATATCTCAAGTTCAAAGGAGACATCTATCAAATAGTAGACATCTCTCCCGAGAGTAGAGCTTTCATAGAAGATGTCTCCTTAGAAAGATAGATGTCTCATCAAAGACATCTCCCCTAGAGTGTAGACATCTACAGTTCAAAGAAGACATTTTCAAAAATAGTAAAAGTCTCTCCTGAAAATAGAGATCTTACAGGAGATGTCTACATGAAATAAGAGATGTCTATGTCGATAAAGAAGAAAAGCTGTGACATGGTGTATCATTTGTGAAACATCCAAAAGACTCTAGATCTATGTGGGAAAAATCTAGGAAGGAAAATAGAAAAATTCCTAGTGTTTTAGACCTTTATAATTATGTATGCCTTCATCCATGAGAGGAGAGGAGAGTTTGTCTACAAGGAAAACTATGCAAGAGATATTGGATGACTGCAATAGGTGATTACAGCTCCAAGATCAGCTTGTAGTGTGCTAATTTATGTGTTCTATTCTCTTGTATCTCACTTGTGAGTTAAGATCTTAGTCCTATGTCGTGGGAGATATTTCTCTTGGTTGTGTCTTACATTAAGAATAGCCATTCTATGATTTTAGAGCCTCATGCTTTGCAATATTGTTTAAGTGTGATAGGCTTTTGGATGCTTGTGGGTTATGTGAACCTTATTATAATCTTTGAATAATCTAATTGAAGATAGTTGGTTTTCTTGTTTTTCTAGAAAATAAATTTTACTTTGCATAATATCTAGATTTAGTGCATTGAGGATTATTTTATTCTAGAGTGAACCTACTCTAGTATCATTGGTATCAAAGCCTAGTTTTATTATTTCTTAAATTTTGGTTGAGGATTTTTGTCAATTTTAGATGGCATCCAAGAAGAAATAAGTGCAAGTTTTAGATCATGACATGAAGAGCATCAAGCCAACCTTCCAAATGGTGGTTGCTTAATTAGATGAAATCAGCATGAAGGTGGACAAGCAAGTCAATCCTAGCCACATCTAGACATGTGAAGATGAAGAGCATGTATGTTTAGATGCAGAAGTCTCACATCCAAGCAGAGATGGAGTAGATGAAGATGAAGGTCAATCCAGCTATTGGAGTATAGGAAGTCATTAGCAAAGGATTCTAATGGGAGGGAATCCTATTCCTGAAACTCCAAGGGCTCCAGTGGTGGTCAATACTTCTTCAAGTAAGCTTGATAATGAAGATGAGGCAAGGCTTGCTAGAGCATTCAGAAATGCTTCAAGACTTCCATTTGTAGAGTTGAAGACTTTCAATGATGTAGATGAGACCAATGCTTTTGCAAGTTGGCTAAAGGCACTTGAGAAGCATTTTCTACAGAAAGAGGTACCAAATAACTCAAGGGTACCTATTGTTGAATCCATGTTAGAAGATACGACTTCTACTTGGTGGGAAAAGGAGTCCCAAAATTATGAAAGATGAATCAGAGATTGGGATTTGATGAAATACAAGTTGAAAAGGTAATTTGAACAATCTCGTCAAAGATAAGAAACCATTATGAACTTGAAATTCATAAGGCAAGGTGACAAGGATGTCAAAGAATTTTACACTGAATTTTGTAATCTATTCCATCATGCTAAGGTAAACTAGAAAGACTATGAGCAAGCTTCAATCTTTTTAGGAGATCTCTAAATTATGTACTAGTAAGAGTTATCCTTTTATAAGCCACAAACACTTGATGAGACTTATTATTTAGCACTCAAAGCTAAGAAGAAATTAGGTGGATTTCGAAATAGGAGTTAACAAACTCCTAAGGGTAAGAAGAAGGGATCTAGATCTAATAAGGGATCCAATTCCAAATCTAAAGATAAGGCAGGTAGCCAAGATAAGAAGACCAAAGGAGATGATTAGAAGGGTAAAACCAAGAGGGGCCCAAGCAAGGAAGGTAAGGGTCAAGGTAGCAACTCATCAAAATTTCAGTGCTTCAAGTGTGGAGAATAGGAACATAAGCAATGGAAATGTCTACTTCATAAGGCAGCCAAGGGCAAAGATGTGCAAACCATAGAGGTGGAGGAGACATCAAGCCAAGCTCTTCAAAGAAGTAATCCTAATGCTCCAAAAATTAAGGATGTTTCTAAATTAAATTCTTCTGCATTCATGGAGAATGTAAATAGACTAAATCATCCTCATAGGAAATTGTTGTTTTAAATTGGGGCTAGTTATTTTCTTACTGGGGAATGGATTCATATTTTGATTAATGGGGAAGCCCAAAAAAATGTTATTTCTTATTAGGGAGTTACTAAATTGGATTTGGTAACTCATCCTCATCCAAGACCCTATAAGGTGGTTATCTAAATATTTTTCCCAAGAGGTTAGGAAACAATGTACTTTGAATTTAAAATTGGAACTTTTCATGATTTTGTGAGGTGTGATGTGCTTCCAATAGATTGTAGTGATGTAATTCTTGGTAGACCTTGGAATTTTGACAATGGTTCTCAGTTTGAGGGAGCAAGAAATGTGTGAAGTGTTATTAGACCTAATGGATTTCATGATTTGATTCCTATGATAGGTGAACAAGTGAGGTAACAAAGCTAACTTAATGCCTCCTTAATCCTTCTAGGAGAAAGAGAATATATTAAGGAACATAATGAAACTAGTTTTGATTTTGTTGTTATGACAACAATTGCTACTAACCATGATGATGTGTAGGTTGAACTTCCTATAGGTGTGGTAGGCTTGAAGGAGAAATTTTCCAAGGTATTCAAGAAAGAATTGGATGAACTACCACCAATGAGGAATGTACAGCATCAAATTGACTTCATATTTTGGTGCTACCATTCCAAACAAGAGAGCTTACTAGATGGCACCAAATCAGAGGGCTGAATTACAAAGGAAAGTAGAGGGATTACTTGAAAATAGCTTAGTGAGGGAATCCATTTCACCTTGTGTAGTCCCAACAGTGCCAGTGCCAAAGAAGGACAATGATGAATGAATGATGTGCATTGATTCCAAGGTAGTGAACAAGATAAAAAAAGAGGTATAGGTTTCCTATTCCAGGGATGGATGATATCCTTAATGTCCTTACCAATGCTAAAATTTTTAGCAAAATTAATTTGAAGAGTGGGTACCATCAAATCAAAATCAACCTTAGTGATGAGCGGAAGACAACTTTCAAAACAACAAATGGATTGTTTGAGTGGTTGGTGATGCCATTTGGGCTCACAAATGCACCTACTACATTCATGAGGTTGGCACATGATGTATTGGAGGACTTGAATGGTAAGTGTTGTATTTTCCTTTTTGATGATATTTTGGTGTATAGCTCTAATGAGGAAGAGCACTTGGATCACTTAAGGATGGTGTGCCTTAAGTTGGAGGAGGCATAGTTGGTTATCATCATGAAGAAAAGTCATTTCTTTAGGAGTGAAATAACATATTTGGGGCATGTAGTTTCTAAAAATTATATTTTTATGGAAGCTACCAAAATGAAGGCTATAAGAGATTGGCTAGCTCCCAAGAATGTTGGAGAGGTAATGTCATGTCTTAGTTTAGCAGGTTTTTATAAATGGTTCATCAAAAATTTTAGTGGTATTCTATGGCCCATGTTTGTTTTGTTGAAGAAAAATAAGGAATTTAGGTGGGATAATAAAACCTAAGGGAGCTTTGACTTGCTGAAAGAAAACATTACCAGTGAACTAGTGCTTGCAATTCCATATTTTTAGAAGCTTTTTCATGTGGAGGTGGATGCAAGTGGACTTGCCATTGGTGGGATAATTTCACAAGAAAATAGGCCTATTGCTTTCTTTTCTAAAAAATTGAATGAATCAAGGCAAAAATATAGTGTATATGAGAAGGAGTTGTACACTATTTTCAAGCAATCAAGCATTGGAGGCACTACTTGTTGCTCAAAGACTTCACTTTGATGATGAACCACAAAGCACTTCAATTTCTAAACTCACAAAATAAGTTGAGTGCAAAGCACATGAAGTGGGTTGCATAGTTACAAGAGTACAATTTTTTGTTAAAGCACAAAAGTGAAAAAGCCAATGTGGTAGCTAATGCATTATCCCGGGTGCATGTGGTAAATTTTAGCGTACATCATGTGGAAAGTATGGGTGATTTTGCTTCTTTATATGAGCATGATGTTAATTTTGGGAAGGTTTGAGGAGCCTCAAGGAACTATTGATGAATAAGATAAACCAATGGAGGGACTATCATATTCAAGATGAACTATTATCTAAGAATAGAAAGGTATCTATTCCTAATTGTGATTTTAGGGAGAAGATTTTGTTTGAAACATATTGTAGTGGCATGGCATGTCATATGGGCATGGATAAAACATTGTAACTTGTGGGTAGGCACTATTTTTGGCCTGGTATGACAACTAAAGTTTCAAAATTTATGAAGGAGTGCTTAACATGTCAGAAGTTCAAAGGCGGTAAAGGTGTGGATGGACACTATATACCTTTACCAATTCCCAACATTTCATGGGAAAGTATGTCAATGGACTTTGTAAGTGGTATTCCAAAGACCAAGAGTGAGAACGATGTAATTTTTATTGTTGTGAATAGGTTCTCCAAGATGGAAAATTTTATTCCAAGTAAGAATGTGAGTGATGCCTCTCATGTTGCAAATTTATTTTTCCAACATGTTGTGAAGTAGCATAGTATTCCTTTGAATATTATTAGTAACATAGACTCCAAGTTCACAAGTCATTTTTGGAGGTCCCTTTGGAAAATTTTAGAGATAGTTAAATTTTTCTAGTGCATATCATCCATAATTTGATGGCCAAATGAAGGTGGTAAATAAATATTTGCTCAACATATTGAATTGTTTATGTGATGGATAGCTAAAAAGGTGGGAAAACATGTTGTGTCATGTTGAATTTTCATACAATAATGCTTTTCATGTTGTTATTGGCAAAAGCCCATTTGAGGTGAACTATGGGTTTTGTCCAAAGATGGTGGACACTTTGAAGATCTTTGATGGTGAAGCTCAACTTCATGTTAATTCTGTGTAAGAGATGAGGGATCTCCATGCACAAGTAAAATCAAATCTTGAGAAGGAGGCTAAAGATATTAATCTTTTGGTGTGTCAAATTGTTAAGTAAAATAAAGTACAAGAATTCTTATATGTTTGTGTGGTTGATTGTGTTTGTAGGGAAAGAGTATGGGCGAGACCTTCATTAAACTCAAGGACTTGCAAGCAAAGATGAGATCATTGAGAACTTGGAGTGAGGTAAGGAAGACATGAGGAAGTTCTAGAACATGGACAAGGAATGAAGATTTCAAAGGATAGAGGGAACGAAAGAAAGACAACTCCAAGAATCAATAAACATCTTGGCAAAATTGAAGGTAGCACAAAAGAAGAGGTATCTAAAAAACATCAAATATCTTTCTAAAGAGAAAGACATCTTTCATTAGAAGAATACTTCTTTGCAAAATGAAGGTCAAATACAAAGAGATTTCTTTAAAGAAGACATCTTTCTAGAATGAAGGTCAATTACAAAAAGACATCTAAGTCTCAGGGAAGACATCTCTAGTAATTATTATCTAGCTATTGCACAAATTCC
Organism: Gnetum montanum; assembly: GCA_015680685.1. Lineage (NCBI taxonomy): Eukaryota > Viridiplantae > Streptophyta > Gnetopsida > Gnetales > Gnetaceae > Gnetum > Gnetum montanum. The sequence continues at coordinate 68,214 of MNCI01030432.1, read as the reverse complement.
AAGGTTTTTTTAGAAAACATAATGACTATAAGAAAATTTCATTCTCAATTGGAAAATAGCAAGCTTTTCTACTATCATTATGTAATCATCAAGCAACCATTATATTCATTATTGTTCCTCATTGTACAATCATTTGTTAGTTGTAATTGGTCAAAGTGAGATGTGTCTCAAAGTGCAAAGATTAGCAAACTTAGTTGCATTCTTTCCTTATGATTTTTGTTCTATTTGGTAGCCCTACAAGGTTGATGCGCCTCTTGCAAGAAGGCATCTTGATTGAGCTTGTCGAGATCCTACGAGATTGAGTGTTAGTGTAGTGCCACAACACTCTGGAGTAGAGCTCAAGCTGTAAAGCTTATGGAATCCTAAAAATCACATTCTAATATTATTAAGACCTTACAGGGCTAAGTGGATTCGCAATGATGAATCACTCCATTGCGGAGCTTAGAGCTTGTACAGGGAGATGTGGTACCCTTCAAACCACATTTGAGAGTAACAAAGTCTGGAGGTGTGCTTGCAAACGACCCTCCAAGTGTGGACTACCCAAGTTGGGGAACCATGTTAAATTTGGCATGCTCTTTACCTCAAAGAATTTTAATTCAAGGAACTTATTCATCCCCCCCTTCTAAGTTCAACAATCCACAAGTGGTATCAAAGCCTGGTACTCTTCTTCTTCATTAACTTCAAAGAGTGAACAATAGAGGGAACATCTTATACAAAGCCACCCATGTTTAATGGATTTGACTTTGCCTACTAGAAAGCTAGAATGCAAGGATTATTCTAATACATGAAGTTTGAAGTTTGGGAGTCAATCCTTGAAGTGTACATTCTGCCTATCGACAACTCAACCAGCATCATCAAGCCTTGAAAAAAATGAACACAAGAGGAGAATGATACGTTCATGTTTAATTCAAAAGAAAATAATTATTTATATTGTGCTTTGAATAAATCTAAATTTAATAGAGTAGCAAGATGTAAAACAGCCAAAGAAATTCGGCAAACTTTAGAAGCTACTTATGAAGGAACCTCTTCTATTGGTAAGTAATCAAAATTGTTAGTTTTACAAAGAGAATATGATAAGCTTAAAAGAGAGAAGGTGAGAAAATAAAAGATTATTTCTCTAGAGAATATGATATTGTTGTAGCTATTAGAGATACCATCATCAAATTGATCAAAACTCTACAACCGAAGTTCAAATTGAAGGTCATTGCTATGGAAGAAATTAAAAATTTCTCCACTCTAAAATTTGAAGAGCTTCAAAGTGCTCTCATTGCTTATGAAATGAATCTCATAAGTGAAGAAGCCATCAAAGAAAGACTTGTTGCTCTAAAGACTTCCTTCAAGGAGAAGGAGCTCAATAAGCATGATGAGGGTAGCGAAGATGATATTGCCTTTCTCTTAAGAAAGCTACAATGATTACTTATAAGAAGAAACAATATGGAATTTCAACAAAGACCCAGTCTGTTCAAAGGTAGAGAAACAGGTAAAAAAATTTTGAATTCTAACTTAGATTTCTCTTCTATAGAATGTTGGGTTTCTGGAGGAAGAGGCCATATGGCCTCAAAAGGTCCTAGTGATAACAAGGTATAGCCAAAGAACAAATCTAATGATGAGGAATTGAAAAAGGACAACTTTTATACAAGTTTGGATGATGGTGAGAAAAGTGAACAAGAAGCACGCAATTCTTCCAAACATTCACATCTCATATGCATGGCACTTATAGATGAAAATTCTTCACATATGGCTAAACAAGGTGGTAAGTGTGATGAAAGGTATAGTGAACTTAAACAAGAAATTTTTATTTTACATTATTTGCTTAGGAAGGAAAAGAAATTTTTAATTTCTAAGCTAAATGCTATTCACACTAAAGAGAGATCTTAGATATAAAAGCTAAGATTCAACAACTAACCTCTTTAAATAAGGATTTTAGAAAGGTTCAAGAAGAGAAGACTCGTAAAAAATAGCCAAAGAATTTGGAGAAAGTCACATAGGAAAGTTCAAGCTCAAGCATAGTCAGGTTTGATAACAATGTTCATGAGGAGAATACTTTATTTTTGTGTAAAATTTGTAATAGTAAGTAAACCCTTAACTATTCTTGTGATGATTAAAACAAGATTAACACTTGGTCTTGTCAAAAAGGCTTTGGTAAAAAAATTAGTATTTGAAAATGAAGAGAGGTGGAGAATTAAAAGTTCTCTCAAGGAGACATATGGTCCAATAAGTAATCAAGGGTTCTTTCATAAATAACATGAATAGATAGAAGCATCATAGAAATGATCGAATGAAAAAGAACCTAAGGATGAGGAGGTACTTCATGATAGGGGACTTCATCTCAAACTCCATTAATCTTTTATTCTCACCTACAAGTAAGGTAAGTCAAGGTAAGTTTCCATCTCTTTGCTTGTTAGTTAATTTATAACTATATGCTTTGAGAAGTCCAAAATAGTTTGTGTCATGTCTAGCTCAGAAAATTGTTGGAAATTTTTTTTAGAGCATCTCTTATATTCATTTTGAGCCTAATGCAATTGGTTTTATGAAAATTTGTACTGTAGCACTTGTATTGATTTCCTTTGGGCTTTTATCTTGTAATAATTTTAGTTTGCTTTTTGTCTTGCTTTTAATCTCGAATGATCTGAAATTCTTATGATGATCTGATTCTAAGATCATGCCCTTTGGGATACTTTAGCCATTGTTTTGATAAGTCATGATTTTTAAGTAGACACAACTTTGAATATTATATCCATATTACTAATTGGAGACCTTAGTCTCCACATTTGATCTTAATCTTAACTTACAACTATAGTGCCTTGGTGATTTACAACAAATACAAAATGATCTTAAAAGCCTAAGAAGAGCTCCACATGTGTAGGAAGAGCCTATTCCTCATTATCTATCTTGGAGGTCACTAATGTAGGGGGAGTCTTTGGAGACTTTTTCCAAGAAGCAATCACATTGCGATATATCATAATGAACAAGGATTCATGTCATGCAAGGGCATGGTACAATATCCAAGGTAAAAGAAGAATTGAATCTTGGTTAATTTATCTTACAGAAATTTTACCTTGTGATATCTTTTGGTACTATTTTGAACATCATGTTAAGATTCTATTTGATTATTTTTGGGCATTCACTTGTTTTTATTTTTGTATTTTTCCTTCATGAGAATTTATTTTACATTTACAGGTGTATCCTTTCTTTCTTGTCATATAATTACCTTCATGATGCTTTCATAAGAGTTGAGTACTAATAGAATCATGACATATTGGTTTATCTTATGAGTTTATTGGTTTAGAAAGACAAGGTCTTTGATCCTCAAAAATTGGGTTTTGGTATAAGACAACTTCTATCTTGTTTAACTTTTTTAGCCCTCTGAAAAGTATGCTGAGATATGTGTATAGAATCTTAAGATATAAGTTTTAATGAGATATCTGATTCAAGCTTATAGGTTACTTGATTCCAAATACTTAATCTTTGACATTTGGCATTCAAGTTTATTTTCTCTTAGACAATACTTTGTTTAGTCTTTTTTGGATTAGTTTTGACTTGTTATTTCTAACTTTGTTCTTAAACTGAAAAGGACATATCTTCTTCAATTAAAGATAACATACAAATTTGATATTTAAGTTTTTCTTTTCACTCGATTTCTCTACTCATGGTATTTTAGCATGTATGAATATATCTTCCTTTGAGTACTTAAGCCTCTATTGTTTATATGGACTTCAACAAAGTAAGAAGTACTTGTATTTCTATTATGAAAGGTTGCAAATGATTGATAATATTTCTTCCAACAATATAGATCTCTTTGAAATTTCTTAGAGATAGATATTGTACTCAATGCATATCTTTTGTGACTATTGTTATAATTTTTATGACCTTTCCATTTCTTTTTCAAAAGGGAATAATTGTTTTCTAGGTTATACTCTTGAATTGTTACTCTTTTACAATATCTCTTTAGTGATAGGCTTATGTGCTTTATCCTTTTTGTTCTGTTCAAAAAGGGGGAGAGTGTAGTTATGGATATATTTTGATATTTTTATGTCTACTATCCCATTTTTCTTAAGTTCTGAACATCACCAAAAAGGAGGAGATTGTTGAAATTTTGGTGTGTCAAAACATTAACTAAAATGAAGTACAAGAATGCTTGTATGTTTGTGTGGCTAGTTGTGTTTGTAGGACAAGAGTATGAACAAGAATTTCATTGAACTCAAGGACTTGCAAGAAAAGTTAACATCATCAAGAACTTCATTGTATATCTACTAACCCATTTTCTTAAGTTTTGAACATCACCAAAAATGAAGAGATTGTTGACATTTTGGTGTGTCAAAATGTTAAGTAAAATGACGTACAAGAATGCTTGTATGTTTGTGTGGCTAATTTTGTTTGTAGGGCAAGAGTATGGACAAGAAATTCATTGAACTCAAGGACTTGCATGCAAAGTTGACATCATCAAGAACTTGGAGTGAGACAAGAAAAACATAAGGAAGTTCTAGAACATGGATAAGGAATGAAGATTTCAAAGGACAAAAGGAGCTAGAGAAAGGCGTCTCCAAGAATCAGTAGACATCTTGGAAAAATTGAAGGTAGCACAAGAGAAGATGTCTCTACAAAATGGCAAACTTATTTCATTAGAAGAAAATGTCTTTGCAGAATGAAGGTCAAATGCAAACAAATGTCTTTATCTTAAAGAAGATATCTTTATAGAATGAAGGTAAATTATAGAAAGACATCTTAGTCTCAGGGAAGATGTCTCTAGTTGTTACACGAATTTCAAGATGTTTTAGGAAACATAATAACTATAAGAAGACTTCATTCTCATTAGGAAAAGTACAAGATTTTATACTATCATTGTGTAATCATCAAGCAATCATTATATTCATTATTGTTCCTCATTGTACAATCATTTATCAATTGTAATTAGTCAAAGTGAGCTATGCCTCAAAGTGCAAGGATTAGCAAACTTATTTGCATTATTTCCTTGTGATTATTGTTCTCTTTGGTAGCCCTATGGGATTGATGTGCTTCTTGTGGTAAGGCATCTTGATTGAGCTTGTTGGGATCCTACAGGGTTGAGTGTTGGTGTAGCACCACAACACTCCAAAGTGGAACTCATTTTGTAAGGTTGTGGGATCCTGAAAACCACATTCTAAGCTTGTTGGGACCTTGTGGGGTTGAGTGGATTCACAACAATGAATCACTTCGTTGTAGAGCTTAGAGCTCGTACAGGGCATGGTACCCTTCAAACCACATTTTAGAGTAACAAAGTCTGGAGGTGTGCTTGTGAACTACCCCTTGAATGTGGACTACCCAAGTTAGGAAACCATGTTAAATTATGCTCTATCTCAAAGAATTTTAATTTGGGGGAATATGAGTGGATCCATAGAAGAGAGAGTCCTCAAGATGAATGAGGGTAAGTAGAAGCCTAATTTTGCTATTGGTGACTTAGTTTGGGTGCACTTGAAGAAGAACTGGTTGAGAAATGTTAACTTCTCCAAATTGAAAGCTAAGAAGATTAGGCCTTTCAAAATCATGGCTAAAATTAATGAAAATGCTTTTAAGATTGATTTGCCAAATGATATTGGTATGTATTCTATGTTTAATGCATCAAATCTTGTCCTCTATCATGGACCATCTAATGAGAACATCATACAACGAAGCGTTAATGAGTTGAATGGGGCTATTGATTAGTCTAAGCCTTCACTAGAAAAGAAGGCAATCATACTCAAGAAGAGGGAAACTTTTAGCACTCAAGGAGTCAAGAGGAATGAATATTTGATCCATTAGAAGGATCAATCCACTAATGATGTTGTATGGGTCCATGAGACCAAACTTATTGAGTGGGGGATCACTTCTTCCCCTACTCCCTTGTTAACATGAGTTCACTTCTTGAAGGGTGGGAGAGCTGGTATAGAAACACCTCTTCCAATTTCCTTATGCTACTCCTACAAGTTATTTTTTCAAGTTTCACACTTGGAGAAGAATTGGATGTGTGTCTCTCATTTTTTTTTGTATTTTTGTGTTCATTTTTTTGATGAAGATTCTTGGATGTTTTGGCATGTTTGGAGGTGTTTTTGGCTTATCTTGTTGAGTTTAGGAGGTTCCAAGGTCTATGGGGAATTTTTGGAAGACATTCAAAGGATCTTGACATCAAAAAAAATATTTTTATTTTTGGCACCCTCAAGATAGATGTCTCCCCATAGAGATAGATGTCTTCCCTAAAGTAGAGATGTCTTAACTTCAAAGGAGACATCTACCAAGAATAGTAGACATCTCTCCTAACGGTAGGCCTTTCATAGAAGACATCTTCTTAGAAAGATAGGCATCTCCTCAGAGATGTCTCCCATGAAGTGTAGATGTATACAATCCAAAGAAGACATCTTCCAAAAATAGCAAACATCTCTCCTAAGAACAAAGCTCTTACACGAGATGTCTACATGAAATAAGAGATGTTTATGTTGGCGAAGAAGAAAAGCTTTGATGTAGCGTATAAATTGGGAAACATCCAAAAGACTCCATATCTATGTGGAAAACATCTAGGAAGGAAAATAGAAATCTTCCTAGGGTTTTGGATCTTTATAATTATGTATTCCTTCATCCATGAGAGGAGAGTAAAGCTTGTATGCAATGTGAACCATGCAAGAAAGATTGGGTGACTGCATTAGGTGATTGCAGCTCCAAGACCAACTTGTGATGTCTTGATCTATGTGTTCTATTCACTTGTATCTCACTTGTGAGTTGAGATCTTAGTTCTAGGTTGTGGTAGATATTTCTCTTAGTTGTGTCTTACATTGACAACAACCATTCTATGATTATAGAGCCTCATGCTTTGTAATATCGTTTGAGTGTAATAGGCTTTTGGATTCTTGTGGGTTGTGTGAACCTTATTGTAATATTTGAATAATTTAATTGAAGATAGCTAGTTTCTTAATTTTTCTTAGCAAATAAATTTGTCTTTGCATAATATCTAGATTTATTGCATTGAAGATGATTTAATTGTGCAATGAACTTGCTTCAAAAAGTGATTCAACAAGTTGGTTATATAAGAAAGGCACGTCATCATTTAAGGATGGAATGCATAGCTCGTAGAACCCAAAAGTAGTTCTATAAGTTAGTTCGAAAGTGGTTCAATAATCCCCCAATTAGTTTTAATGAATTTTTTTTAACTTCTTAATTTTCTTATTATAATACTATATCGAAGTACATCGATCTCTACGATGGTACACAATAAGTACTAATTATATTTTTAGAAGTTATGTTTTGTAGGATATAACAGTTATGACTTGGATCAATAAGATGTCGATTTAGATAGAAAACTTCGATGGACTTCGATGATAGAGGTATTAATTTTCATCACAAGGATCAATTGAAATCTTATTGATACCTATAGTGATTGTGATAAGGATTAATATCATTAGAGTCAGGGTGATTCAGAACCTTAACTAGAATAGAGATATCAATCTAGACCATGGTTGCAATATGCATTGAAAAGTTAATAAGCAAAAAGACATCATAGATGATATGTAGATTCATAAGTGAAGATTACCCCAATAATAGGTAGGATCCACATCAATTCTAGCAATGTTAATTGATATGTCCACATAATCATTTCTCACAAATTAAGTTGTGAGCCCTTCAAGTATAAAACGAACCTCCTTACTCAGATAAAGAGAGAATTCATACCCCAAAAAGAACCCACATCAATTTAAAGTAATTTTCCTATTTTCTCAAAGAATTCTCAAAGAAGCTAATTGAACCTTGCAACAACTACTAATGATTGGAGTCCATTGGCAAGCTATTGAGGTTGCTACACCATGAAGACAACAAGGTAGTATCACATATTGGGTAATATCTCCCTTATGCTCCTCAAAAATCATATTTTATATTTAATGTCTTCAAAGCTAATTTAATCTTTGAATTTCATTCTTGAAATTAAGTTAGAAGTTAGGGTGAGAATTTATGATTTAGCTTCTAGGTGGTAGTCATAAGTTTGGGATTTCATTGGGATTAAATTTAATTATTTTTTATCTTGATAATTTCTTTGACTTTTAACTGTTCCTCCATGGATACAACTCGCGGGGTTAATCGCAAACAAGGTGCATTCCTATAATGAAAGTAATATAGCATTAGCATTTTGGCTAGCTCATCATGGTTCTATCACATTAACACTTAAGATAGAGTGCAAAGATTGTAAAATCAAAATTCAGCTCTACAAATAAGCTCATCTTCAGTTCTATAAAATCAAAATTTTTTGTAGAGGCATTTAGACAAGACCAAGTAAAATAGTTCATCGAACTAAAATTTGGTTCTATTAGTAAGCCCCGAAATAGTTCTACAACCCACATCAACTTTTATACAATATGACTTTGTAGAACCAAAAATTGATTCTACAAAGAAGTAGAAAAATAATGCTACAAGACACATAATCATCATAAAGCATGAAAAGAAAGAATCTTAGTTCATATAATAAAAAATGGGTTTACAAGAAAGCTTATTTTTTATTCTACCATATTAGCTCTACTAAATAAAGCACGGTTCATAAAATCAAAAGTTAATTCTAAAAGTTGGCTTATTTTTTATTCATCCATTTCATCTTTGAAAGGTCAATGATCTCATACAACCAAAAATAAATTCTACAAAGAAACTCTAGAGAAAATCTACCATATCAACACTGGTGAACAATAGGTTTGTAAAATCAAAATATAAATAAGAACTAAAATGGTTTTACAATATATGTCAGAACTAAGAACTTTATGTTAGACCTACAAGAGATTATGAACACAATTATGCACATGCTTATTAAATTTTTTAATCTAGCTTAGCATGTTAAGAATTAGAAAAATGAAGATTGAGGAGCTAAGGAATATTACATAATTTGTAGAACCAAAAATTAGTTCTACAAAGGAGCTTAAGAATCATTCTTTCACGTTATTCTTGATTAGAACAATTTTGTAGAACTAAAAATTGGTTCTATAAGTAAGCTCTAAAATGGTTCTACAATCCATGTAAGCACCAAAGATATAAAGCTTAGATATGAAGACTACTACAAATTATTCTACACATGGAAAATTATAATTTTAATACAATTCAGCTAAGTTTATCATATGAAAAATATTTTTAAGAATTTAAATAGAACTTAAAAGCCATGTAAGCTCAAGATAGAATAAGAGCATGTCGAACCAAAAAGTGGTTCTACAAATTAGTTCTATGAGTTATCCACAAAGTTCTTCTACCATGTTAACTTGAACTTAAAGGAAGAAGCTCATAGAACTAAAAAGCAATTGTATGATTTAGCTCTACAAGCTATATCAAGTGTGAAGGACCTCTAACTCAAGAAATCAAACATAAGACACACTACAAATAATGGGTTGAATATGTACCTATATCTAACTTAATAGATCACAAATAAAGAAATATTAAAGATTAATGAAGAGTCACATTAGCAAAGATTCTATAAAACCAAAAAGTAGCCAAACTAGTGTTAGAAGAAAGAGAGCAGTTTCATGTAGCTATTTGATTTTCAATTGCCATGTCAAGATTAGTAGAATGAAAAAATTAATAAAGCTTGTTAGTAGAACCAAAAAGTATTTCTGCAAAGTAATTCTACTTGTATGTTTCATCAATTCAATCACTCTTAAGAGAAGAATAAGAGCTAGAGTAATGAAAGGTGAGCTAAGTATTTCATACTAAGCCTATGGTTATTAAATAGTGATGATAGAGCAGCTCAGTGAAATTAAATTTGATGACATGTGTCAAAAGCTGATTCAAACAACCTGTTCCCAAGTGAGAAAATTAAAAATGAAGCTTCAAGTATTTATTAATAAGCTATTTAGGGTTTTGAATGATAGGGCCATTAGCAAACAAAGCCATACCACAAGCATGAAGTAAGGCTTTATCAAAATTCTTTGAATTCTAGTCCAAAATATCTTATAAGAAGAAGGAAGAATTGCCTCAAAAGCTCCAAGACATTAATACTTTAAACTTCTCAAACTACCTACAACATTTCAAGTTAAACATATATTAGCTTAGATAGTAGATTAATGTTTAGTGCTTAGAATTAAAAGTATAAGAAAAATACTTGTTCAAATTTAATGAAAACCATTATTTAATAGAAAAGATAAAGCTTCAAGTTGTAGAAGCAATGAAAGATTGGCAAGAAATCTATGAGAAGATACACCTTCATAAGCTTGGTTTCAAGCCTAAGTTGAATATTATAAGGGACATCATTAACCACTTAATAGTTGAAACTATTTCTGAGAGAAGGATAAACTTTGTTTCAAAGGAAATATAGACCACTACATTGAAATCAACATCAAAAAGGCATATAAGCTCTATGACCTAATAGATCTTGATATAACAAAGGTGAAAGCCCACTAGTATAACAAGGAGATGCTTAGTGGCAAGTTTTAGACTCATCTAGAAATGGAAAAAGTCTTTAAGTTCTTGTTGGAAAACCATGAAAAAGTTTGAGAATACTGAAACATCATCTCCAAAGTTACAAATCTTAGGTTCCCACATAGAATTTTCATTTTGGCTTTAAATTTTTGTTCAAGATATGAAATAAATATGGTTTCTAATTATCATGTTTGGGTCTATGTAGCACTAGAAGATAAAAAGAATTTCTTCCATGTATAGTATATGAATAAGATATTACAAAATAGATAAGTAAAGATTCAAAAATATGAAGCTCAGCTAAATTTGTGCTTCTTTTAAATGGATTATTTATTAAGTAAAATTTCTAAGCCTAAAATAATAGCCTTAATTTTTATTAGTTATGCATCTTAGCATAGGCTTAACTTGAGGATCCCTACTATGATTTTTTCCCAATCATATATAGAAAGAGCTACTTTCATGCTTAGGCCTTAGAATTTATAATGAATTGTATATATCTTCATTTATTAAAATTAATTTTAAGAGCCTTTCCACCAAGGATACATTAGTAAAACATTAACAAAATAAGGAGAAAATGTCATGGAGCTCTTTACTACATGCCTACTGTACTCAAATTTTGATAGCAAGATTTGAGGGATAGGCTTTTAAGCATCCCAAGTTCATAGCTCCATATCTTGCAATCTTAGAAGTGAGAAGATAAATGTGAAAAAATCCATTAAGACATGACTACAAGCGTAAGAAGGGTTTTTCTTTAAAATTTATTGTTTGGCAATTCAATAATGTAGGTCATCTAAAAAGACATGGTCAAGAGGTATAAAGAGTAACATGATATTCTTGAAGCTCCTAAGAGAATATACTTAATCACCAAAACCTACAAGGTTCATTAGCTAAATGAGATAAATGTGGTCTACCAAAGAGCTACAAATAAGAAGGTAAATCAAGCCAAGGATGAAGCACCCGAATACCTAAAAAGAAGTGTATCAATGAAGCTCTTAGCCTCTACATGTGATCAACCAATCATTGAAATTTGTACATGGATGAAAAGCAAAGATCATCCTTTGATTAGCGATTGTTCTAATGAATATCAAGCTCTAATAAAAGAAATTTATTTCTCTTGGAAGCTATAAGATTTAGAAGAGGTCATGCTTGAGGAAAGTTGCTGATGAACTGTGATATCATGTACATGATATTGGATCAACCATGCGATATCGGATACCCGATATCGGATACCTGATATCACGACCTGTCTCCTTGACTATAAATAAGAGGCAGCGCCCTTAGTTTCCACAGTTAGAAGTTAGTCCCTTAGCCAAAATCTTGCCATTTTTTCCCTCCAGAGTTAGAATTATTTTTGCGTGCCCGCAATAGGAGTTAGAATTAGTTTTGCATGCCCATAGTAGCAGTCGGAGAGTGAACAGATCTTTATTCAAGCATTGTGTACCTGAGCACACTTTGTGTACGACAATAAAGACAAACTTTATGATAAACCTTGTAGCAAACTATTAGATAAATTAGTATTAATTATTATTTAATGCTTTCCTAGTTAATTAATAATTTCTCTCACCTTACAACTCTCTTAGTTAAATACACTCAGTACGACCACTTCAAACATGTGTGTAGCGCTTGGTAACCCGGTAACGATTAGCGTTTGGTAATCCCAACAGCATTGCACCGGTTCAGGATGTGTATGGCAAGTGGGAATGGATACTAGTGTTAGGAGTACTTAGAACTTAGTTAATGAATAGTCAAATTAGACTAGTTACTTAGTTATTTCTCTCTCCCCTCCTTATTAGTGTAGGATATAAAACACATAAAAGCCATAAAAATCATATGCCTCAAGCTTACTTAATCATACAACCGTGACATACAAGTAAGTTTGGGAAGACAACGATTAATCAACCCATTATTGTTCCACAAAGGCACATAGCCACTTAGTCCTTGGAATTTAATCAGATCGTGCGTGAAATGCTCGTATTCTTATGGTTGAGCATAGGGGTACCTCGCCGCTCATCATTGGCGCCATTGCTAAGGACTTAGTTGTTTGTGTGCTAAGTAGAACTTAGGAAATCATTTACATCATTGGAACGAACCCTTAGGGTTGATTAAAAAAATATAATAGTACATTGTACACTGAACAAGACAAAATGTCTTCTTCTTCGCACAAAAGCACTTCACCACCTAGGACTAACATAAGAAACAATCGGCAGCAAGATACACATGACATTGATCCGCCAATTCCTTAACAGTTTCATGTGGTATATGTTCATCCCGATGAATATGTACCCGACTTCACCTTTATTCCCCACCAAGATGAACATCTGTGTTGGCATGACTTAGAAGGTAACATAGTGTTACCTCCCGACCGTTTAGTCCCAAATATGCTTCTTTGTGCTCTCACGCGAATAGGCATGCAACACTTACACGCTGAGTACATTGCGCAGGACTATGATTCAAGAGACTATTGTCCTACTGAAGTGCAACATCAAAGGGATTATCAATAGGAGAAACACCATAAATCCTTGAAGGGAAAATGGTCTAAGGATGCCACCTACATTTTAAGTGAAATTAAGGATGATGAACCTACCTCAGGTAGTCACCCACGGCCCGATGGTCCTCCCCTTGACTTTGGCCAAGGGGTTGTGTATCAAAACCTTCATTCCACCATTCACAACCCAAGTGCTGATACCAATGGACACAAAATGTCCAAAAAAGGAACAAAGACCCATCACAAAGGTGGGCATTCTGATCACAATTGCGATCGAGGCAGAGACCACCGAAGAGAAGGTATTAGACACCGTCATGGGGGCGGTTCTCCTTCTTCTTCACTTTCATCGTCTCCTTCACCCTCTCCTTCCATGTTTGGATGTAGCCATAAAGAAATAGATCATGAGAATAAGGGCAAACAAAGTGGAAGTCACAGATGAGACAACCAAGATAAGGGATGAGGGCACTCTAGGGAATCACACCATAGAAGAAGGGAGAGTAGGGAAACATGTAGGCACCATAGACGCTACGAACAAGATGATCAAGATGAACCCCTACTTGCCACATGAAGCATGCTGGATATTACTGAGGCTGTGAGAGTTCCAACAAGGCACCAAAAAGATAGTAGGATCAAGAGGTTAGACATGCATAACATCCCATGATTTGAAGGGGGATATAACGCTGATCCTCAAAATCACTTACAAGCATTTGACGATGTGTGTGCCTTGCAAAACATAGAAAACAAGTGGCAAAAACTTAAGTTGTTCCCATGGATACTAATAAAAGAGGCTAAAATCTGGTATCGGTCCTTAGAACTAGAATCCATTCATAGGTGAAGTACGATGTTAGAATTGTTCAATGATAAGTACCAAACATACTCTCGAGTGTCCAACTTGCGAAAGTAAATCCAAGGATGGAAACAAGGAAGTCATGAACCCTTGGATGCTACCATGGGCTGCTATTATGCACTATTATATCTTTGTCTTGGCCATGGTTATTTGCAGTGTGATTAACGACGTCATCTCGTAGATGGGCTTAGGCATGAAACAAGAAGAACCCTTGGGACGTATGCCCAAGGGAGGTTATTTGAGCTTATTTCCCATCAAATTCACAGGCTATTGGAGCAAGTAGCTAAGGAAGAAGGAGAGCTACGAAAAAGAGTGAGTGTGGAAGAATATAATCAAGATCCCTCCTTCCGAAAGAAGGGAGTAAGATTTTGTGAGGATGAGGAAGAGTCACAACTCGAAGAGATGGTGAATAGGAAAACCTTGCCTATCCAAAAGTTAGCATCAAAAGTATCAGCAAAGGTAGACCAAATGTGGGACTCCCTGGATAGTAGGTTTCAAACTGTGTTCAAGTAGTAGAGGAGTCTAGGGAGCAAGGTAATGATCATGACAAAAGAAAAAAGAGAGAAGCAGAAAATGCACGTAATAAGGGTAAGGGAAAAGTTGCTATTATTGAAGAAGTTGTGGACTCAGATATAGATGATGATAGTGGATGTGAGATTTGTCAATACTACCATCCTAAGGGATGTTGCCCTGTAATCTCACATTTACAGGAATATGGGGTGTATGCATTTAATCCATGTTTAAAAAAATGGCAAACATCCCGACGGTTACCTTATCCCCAAGGTAGTTCCACCAACCTTTAATGTATTATCCAAGTGGAACTCCACCACAACCAATTGAGCAACATCAACAGTGGCAACATCCACAATCATGGGGAATGCCACCACCAAGGCAACAATATCCTTACCAGTAACTTGACCCATATGGATACTACGTGCAGCATCCAATCTCTCCACATGACTCTATTGGTCACGTTACTCCCCAACACCACTACCAAGCCTGCGAGTACTATAGGACTCCCTCTCCTAGGGGCAATATTCCATAAGTATACTATCCTTCCAATCCGACTGTGTATCTCCCACCAATAGCTCCATTACCACCTACTCCAGCAATGTAAGGTAAACTCCCTGCTTAGCCACAACAACGCAATGCCACAAGGGCTATTAATCCTCAACATACTATTGGTTCTAACGATCATATGAAGAAAAGATCTTTCTTCAAAACCAACAGTCCAACCAAGCCCTTGCAACCCCAAGTGGTTGAGTCTTTGGATGCCTTCGTATCAACTAAAGCTTCAGAGCCCCCTTCGAACTTAACACCGCATTCAATGCATACGGTCATGTTAACACATGCCATTACTAATTGGATCAAGGCTGGCCACCTTTCCAAGAAATTCTTTGATCCTAGGAGTCCCATAATATGTCTACAAATTTCTAGGAATAAGCCATGCAAAGCTCTTTTAGATTCAAGTTCTGGTGTTAACCTAATATCCCAAGAAATGTATAAGGCCTTGAACCTGCCTTCATTAAAAAAGAGCAATATCCATTTAGAGTTGGCTAACCAGTCCATCACTGTTCCCTTGGGATTAGTGAAGAACATTGTTACCACTGTTTGTGGGTGGTCATATCCAACTAACTTCCTGGTGATCCAAGTGAATAACAGTGAGGGGGACTTCCCAATCATAATGGGAAGGGCATGGCTAAGCACTATCAATGCGTGCCTAGGTATATGCAATCTTTCCCTAGAAATATCTAAGGAAAACACTTTTGGAAAGATCGAGAAGTAGAAGGTTCCATGCATCGCATACAGTGACATAGGGTGCAATTGCATGCAAAGATCATGGGTTGTGCAAAGTTTAACATTGCCTGCATGCAATCAATGTGACAAATGATCAACATACAAATGTGCCTACATGCAGCAACCACAAGATAAGAAGACACCCAGTGGCTGATAGCTAATCAAGAAAGCAGCTCACTTCTATGCATGGAACTAACTGAGGGTTTAACTTGTGCTTATATAGATAGCATTGATGCATTAGAGTAAGTCCACTGCCAACTTCCCAGTCCTAACTTAGAAAACATCAACTAGGGGAAGATGGAAATTCCTAAGAAATTTAAACAAGAGCCCCTAGAGATAAAACCATTGCCCACCAATATGGAATACACATTCCTTAAGAATGGAAAATTGGTAATCATCAACGTAAGACTTGCTCAACAACAAAAAGAGAGTCTGCTAAAGGTGATAAAAAAGTGGTCAAAAGCCTTCACCTAGTCATATCCAGAATTAACTGGAATTGATCCTAGGATATGCCAGCATAGAATTTACATTGACTCCTTCATGAAGCCTCAAAAACAACCACAACGGCAATTGAACCCAAAGTTGAAGTAAGTAGTAAAAGAAGAAATCGAATACCTTCTAAAGGTTGGGTTCATATACTCCATTGCTGATAGCGAATGGGTTAGCCCCTTAGTAATCATGCCTAGAAACAGAGGCAAATGGAGGGTGTGTATAGATTTTAGGCTACTAGACATGGCAACATTCAAGGATCACTTTCTGTTACCATTGGTTGACCATGTCTTAGACACAATCACAGGGCATTGCTATTATAGTTTCCTAGATGGCTATAGCGAATACAACCAAATACAAATAGCCATAGAAGACCAAGCCAATAGTTGTTCACTAGTCCTTGGGGAACATTTGCATACAAACAAATTCTATTTGGCTTGTGTAATTCCCCTACCATGTTTCAACACTTAGTTCTAAGCATATTCCAACAGCAGATAGGAAATGGTGTGGAAGTCTTTATGAATGACTTCTCGACTTAAGGAGCAAGCTTTGATCAAGCCTTGGACTAGTTAGAGCAAGTGTTGAAAAGATGTGTAGAGACTAATCTAAGGCTCAACTGGTAGAAAAGCCATTTAATGGTCCAAGAAGGTGTGGTACTTGGGCATAAAATTTCACATGCAGGGATAGAGGTAGATCCTGAGAAAGTCAAGGTCATCCAAAGAATTACTCATCAACCGAAAACTGTCAAAGACATTTGGTCATTCCTTGGACACACTGGCTACTATAGGAGATTCATAGAGAACTTTTCAAAGATTGTCAAACCATTGGTAGAGCTAACGAAAAAGGACGTACCCTTCAAATGGACCAGGGAATGCGAACTAGCTTTCCAAATTCTGAAGCAGAAGCTAGTAGAAACACCCATTCTACAAGCTCCTGACTAGTCCAGACCATTCCATGTCATGACTGATGCATCCAACTATGCCTTAGGAGTGGTACTTACACAATTAGATAATCAAAAACGTCCTTATTACATCCACTATGCAAGTAGAAGTATAGCTGGTGCACAACTTAACTACACTACTACAGAAAAAGAATTAATGGTTGTAGTGTTTGCACTAGAGAAATTTAGACACTATGTATTGGGATACAAAGTATTCATACACTGATCATAGTGCAATTTGGTTCCTCATGAATAAGCCAATGGTATGCCCCCGTATTATATGATGGCTAGTAATCCTACAAGAGTTCGATCTAACAATGATCAATTGTAAAGGCACTGAGAACGTAGTTGTCGATCATTTATCTCGATTGCACTCAAACAGCAAAGAGGATGAGTATCCCATTTCTGATCACTTCCCTAATGAGTTCCTCTTTGCCAGTGTAGTGACTAACCAATCACCTACGGAGATAAATTGGTACATTAGCATTCTTACCTATCTCCTTACCCAACAAATACCACAAGAGTTAGACCTTAAGAAGAAACAACAGTTTTTTCACAAAGCTAAGTACTTTATGGAGATCAATGGACAACTTTACAAAGTATGTCTCGATGGCTTGGTTCGATGGTGTGTTCTTGATAGAGATCAACTGAGAGTTCTCCAAGATGCTCATGAGGGCCCTTGTGGGGGTCATTATGCTGGGAGACGAACATCCATTAAGATCCTACTTGCAAGGTATTATTGGCCTACCTTGTTCCAGGACATCCATCAATTCGTCCAATCTTGTGAGCGCTACCAATGTGATGGGGGAATGACTGCTAGAATGGAGGGTCCGTAACAATGGATTTACCCATTAGAACCCTTTGACATTTGGGGAATCGATTTCATGGGGCCCATTACACCAATGTCCAATGGAAAAGCTTACATCATAGTTGCTATAGACTACTTAACAAAGTGGGCTGAAGCAGCTACTATTAAAGACTGCACCTCATCTATAGTTGCACGATTTATCCAACAACAATTCATCAACAGGTTTGGTGTGCCATGTGCACTTATCTCAGATAATGGTACACACTTTACAGGTGAAACTTTTCGGAAGTTAATGCAATGCTTAGGGGTTGAGCACAAATTGACTACACCATACCACCCCTAAGCAAACGGTCAAGCCGAGGTCACCAACAAGGAGATTACTAAGATACTAACCAGAACCAGTAGCAAGTATAGGCAAGACTGGAGCACTAAACTAAATGATGCTCTTTGGGCATACCACTCCACATGGAAACTCCCTATAGGCTACTCTTCCTATGAGTTAGTGTATGAAAAACTTCCAACGCTCCCTATCTAAACTAAGCTTCGTACACTAGCCATGGCATGTGACCTCAACCTTGACCTTGATCTAGCACAAAAACAAAGGATGATGACTCTTAACTTGCTAGACGAGAACCAATTAGCTACCATGTCCTCTAATGAGTTGCACAAGGGATTTAATAAACAACATCATGACCTAAAAATTAGGAAAGTTAAGTATCAACCAAGTGATAAGGTTCTCTACTGGAACCCCACACATGTGTCACAATGTACTAAATTTCAAACACTGTGGGAAGGACCTTACATTATCTATGCAACTTTTCCTTCAGGAGCCATGACCATATATAAATTTGAGAGCCCAAATAAGAGACTATTAGTCAACATGCAACAAACAAAACCCTTCCATGAGTTTAAGATAGCCAGAACATATGCTACCTCTATAGGTGGGAAACCATGCTCATTATTTTGGATCTCCTTCTTCCAACTTAGTCATGAGGGAGATGGCCACCCTTGCTAATCATTGAAGGCCCTCAATTCTTTCTAAGTTTTATGTTTTACATATTTTTGTTTTACATATTTCTGTTTTACAAATTTTTGTTTTACATATTTTTTTTTACACATTTTTGTTTTGCGCATTTCCTTAATTTTTCTTATTTTTTTTGTTTTATACCATCGTTCATATTTTTACCATTTCTTTGTGTGATTTTAATTTTTTCATCACCCAATAAGTGTTCATGATGGTGGTATGAATAATATTATATCGATTGCTAATGTTTGGATTTTACCTTTGAAGTATGATATCGATATTAAGTATGGTTCTTTTGATTAACAAGTAATGAGTCCACGTCATTCATACATCCATAAAATCCTATGGTCTCCCTTGGCTTGGAACTATATGGTCCCTTTTCTCTAATAAAACTGTTAACGAAGTGGTGGCTAAGTATTTCTCAAACTAAGGAAGGACTTAAGGGATGGAAAGGGTGTGACTTCAAGGGGATTTGATGCATTTGTACTGGCTATTCTCTTGAGTTCTTGGATGGTTTTTTCTTGGGTTTTCTGCCATTCTAACCATTCATCAAATCACAAAAAGCTAAGTTCATAAAAATAAGTCTTTGCATGGTGTGGTTCTCACAAAAAAATGATGAGAATTCAAAGCACACCCCTTAGACACAATAATGAACTTGGGTTACAAGCACTGGTTATGAAACTGGAAAGACATGCTATCCATGCCTGAAGGTTCCCTCTAACTTAGGCCCTTTCTTGCTTCATGGTTCTCCAACTCACTCTCCTCGAAATGGTGGTGACTTTTTGTAGGGGCATTCTTGTTGCTTCAAGAGGATAGGCTGGTCAAATGTGTTGATGCGAGGTCACTAAATGTGGATTGTTAAGCTTGGATTTGGAATGAGTTCTACTTGGTTACATTAACCATGAAAGACACAAGGGACTTTATACAACCTTGTTCTTAGGTTTCCATTCCATTCTCTACTCTCCACCTTTCTTTTCCATTCCTCACCTCATTGCCGATTTTATCATTAGTCTGTATCTTGGTTGATGCATTATTCTTCCTTGGTAATTTCTTATGAGTAAGTTTTTAACTCTTGCTTCCAATTGACATTCCTAGAGCCTACAGACTCTTTAGTTTGTGGGTCTGTTAGGGCACTAAAGGCATGAGCTTGCTTTGGGGAGGACCCACTAGCATTCCTTTTTGGTGCATTTGTTAAGTTCTTTTCCTTAAACATTTCCTATAATCAATAATTTTTGTTTCATCCCCATCCATGACATCCATTTTATTGGCATTTCTGTTGTTACTTTTTCTCCATATTTCTTATTCCTCATCTTTTTCCATCCTATCACTAATGAAGGTTCGCTCTTCGTCATGGGAGCCTTGGCACAATTTTTTCAATTTTTCCTAACCCCTACACCATGGGTAGTCACTAGTGTTAAAACTCCAGAATCAATATCTACCATAATCACAACTCAGCCAATTCCCTTTACATCGAGGCAAGGTATCAATTGCATTATGATTTATCTTCCCTTGCTCATTTATGACTATGTTGTATGTGCAGATGGTAGTCATGCAACAATGGATTGGGCCTGGAGGAAACACTTAGGATGGAGCAGGACTGGAACGGTTACGAAAGGAGCAAGATTGGTGGTGTGGCTATGGATAAACAACAAAAGGTGCAATCTTGGCACTGGCAGCAACACGTCTTCTTTTTTCTCCCTCTCCTTCTCTCATAGCTACCAAATGAGGTCGGATGTCATTTATGTACAATGTTCACTTTTGTGGTCATGATCACTAATGTTTTCATGTATTATATTGTTGATCCGTTCATTGGGCATGTTGAGTCTGTCTTCCTGCTCCACTGTTAATGGTCATTCATTCAATAATCCCATACCTTCCCAATATTTTGTAAGGAACTCGAGGACAAGTTTTAATTCCTTCATGGGGGTATGATGAACCATGATATCACGTACGCGATATCACGTCTATGATATCGGATCGACCATGTGATATTGGATACCCGATATCGCGGCCCGTCTCCTTACCTATAAATAAGAGGCCGTGCCCTTGGTTTTCACAATTAGAAGTTAGTCCCTTAGCCAAACTCTTGCCATTTTTTCCCTCCAGAGTTAGAATTATTTCTACATGCCCGCAGTAGGAGCCATAGAGTGAATGGATCTTTATTCGAGCATTGTGTACCTAAGCCAACTTTGTGTACAGTAATAAAGATGAACTTTTTGATAAACCTTGCAGCAGACAGAATAAATTAATTAGTGTTAATTATTATTTAATTCTTTCCTAGTTAATTAATTATTTCTCTCACCTTACAACTCTCTTAGTTAAATACACTTAGTACGATTACTTTGAGCATGTGTGTAGCACTTGGTAACCTAGTAACGATTAACGTTTGGTAATCTTAGCAGCATTGCACTAGTTCAGGATGCGTATGGCAAGTGGGAATGAATACTGGTGTTAAGAGTACTTAGAAATTAGTTAATGAATAGTCAAATTAGACTAGTTACTTAGTTATTTCTCTCTCCCCTCCTTATTAGTGCAGGATATAAAACACATAAAAGCCATAAAAATCATATGCCTCAAGCTTACTTAACCATACAACCATGACATACAAGTAAGTTTGGAAAGACAACGATTATTCAACCTGTTATTGTTCCACGGATGTGCACAGGCACTTAGTCCTTGGAATTTGACCAAATCATGCATGAAATGCTCGTATTCTTATGGTTGAGTGTAGGGGTACCTTGCCGCTCATCAATTGCACTTACCATCTTTGAGAAGGCTTTGTGCAATCAAGGCTTCATCAAGAATTTGGAAAATTACAAATCCATGTCATCCCAACAATTAAAGTATGTTATTCATGAGAAGCAAAATCTTTTTAATATGATTGTAGAGCAAGCGTACGAGTGCATACATGCTAAGAAGAAGACAAGATCTTCTTTAAGAGACTCTTATTACTACAACATGAATGATTCTAGGAAAAGGAGGTTCATACATCCTTGACCATGGGGCTTAAGCTACACTTGTGGTGATCTAATGTAGTCTATCGTTTCACAATTTTGTTACCTAAATTTGAATGGAAGTGTTAATGGCTTGGATGAGCCATTGTTACCATGGACCTACTAGGTTCAAATTCATGAAGCATTTTGCATCCCACTTGAAAGCATTGAGAAGAGTAAAATTAAATAGATTGATATGGATAGTATTCCTACATTCAATGAGAAAGTGAATGATGACATGTATCTTTATGTTCAAGCACTTATTATCACTTATGAGCTATAAGGGTTAAATAGCGAGTGAAAAAAAAACTTCATATTTCCCCCACACACTTACTTCTCATGCTAAAACATGACATCAAGTTCTTCCACCTTATTCCATCTCTTCTTGGACAGACATATTAAAAGATTTTAATGTTATATTTTAATCTTATGCCCATGTTTTAAACCTTATAAAGAAAATAGAAGGATGGAAGTAGGATATCAATAAATCATTATATGTGGTCATAGAAAGGTATAATTGCATGCTTACTTAGTATATAAAATATAGGTTCAATGATCATGATTAATTAATAAACTTGGTACAAGGACTATGACCACAAACTCATGAAAGAAAGGATATGTATGTCATGGATAATCTCTGCAAGAAGTCAGTGGCTTAAATTGCAGTTGTGTTAGATGTTATGGCTAGATTAGAAGGCAGATGACATAAGCATACTAATGTAGAGGAAGTTAAAAAATCATCCTAGTGGCAGAAGGACATGCATGTTAAATGTAAGATTTAACGTTTTGATGCTATTAAACCCCTTTTTCAAGAAAGCATGTAGATATTGCTAATGTTATTGATAAGGTTTGGGATGTGTCAAATTAAAAGATAACTACAAGTCTTAAGGATTTGAAAAAAAAAGTTGTTGAAGTAGCTGTAAAAGTAGTTACAC
Organism: Gnetum montanum; assembly: GCA_015680685.1. Classification (NCBI taxonomy): domain Eukaryota; kingdom Viridiplantae; phylum Streptophyta; class Gnetopsida; order Gnetales; family Gnetaceae; genus Gnetum; species Gnetum montanum. The sequence goes on along the minus strand of MNCI01030432.1, from coordinate 45,513 downwards.
CACAAGGTACGAGTGATGAAGCAAGAGAAAGGATAAGAGGCCTTATCTTGATTGGATGCCATATCCTTGTTATCTATTTCTTCAACTAAAACAACATAAAAAATGAATGGAACCTAATCCTTGAAACTTGATATCTTATATTGCCCCCTCTACATTGCAAAAATCTTCCTCATATCATCCTTCCTCCTATCAAGGAACTCCAAAGGCTATGGATTAACTGTCTCAAGTAATGTCCTCGTAATATTCTCCATATCTATCATAACTCTCTCAACAGTTGTAGGTCCAACAATGTCCATCATGGTTTATTGTACCATTATAAGAGAAAATTTTAAAATAGTCACAAAAAGAACAAGTCCAATTCTTTAATGCAAGTTTCTACCATCATCATACACTATTGAGCAATGCCACAATAATCATGTTTCTCCTATGAAAAAAATCATCACCTCACATATGAAAGTATTTTTGTAAAGGAAATAAGAACATAATTGTCAATGAGGATTCATGCTCACTCCTTCTTCACCATCATCTTTAAAGAAGTAGGACTAAGGGAATTGTATTTATAAAGATCAAGCAAATGAATTTTTCACTCCTTCTTTAGATAAAGACAAAGGTAAAAAAATCCATAAGTGAAAGGAGGAAAACTTCCTCTTTAAAATTTGTCCAACAAGACTAACAACTAGGATGCTACAAAGAATCTCATCTTCTCCTCAACCATTTGGTGATGTTAATAAAAAAGAAGATAATAATTGTTAGCCTTAAAATTAGTCATGGTAATAGAGGCCTCCCTCTTATGCTTTTTGAACAATTACTATAAGAGCCAAATGGTAAATGGATGAGCTTATAGATGCAATGATGATGTGAGAGTATGAATAAGTCTAATGTGGAACTTTGGCTAATTGAATACAAATATGACACAAATTCATCAATTCTCTTTTCTTCTACCATCATCGATGAACTCAACATATATTCAGTGAGGAGTTGGATGTTATGCTACAATACTAGATCCATTGGAAATCTGGTTAACCCAGACATTAAGGTGTGAGCTCAAAAAATCTAAATGAATGTTTGATTATGATTTACAAAAGGATGTATCATTGAGGTGTAGCGACCGAAAACATCAATGGCTGGAACACCGTGAGGTCACCAGGTGTACAGCCTAACCCCGGATCCATGCAAGAGCCGTGCTGGATGTAAACGGATTAGGGGTGCCCTGAATGGTCTGGTTGATCAGACAGGGACTTAATCGGTGTACAATAATCTTTCGTAAACATTGGTTTTAAAGATGTTATATGCACATTGAGCGATAAGTGGCAAATATAAATCGATTAACAATAATGCAAAACATGAAAATAACAAAACAAAATGAAACAGGTTTGGGTGAGAAAGTGTACCACCCCAAGATCACAGGATTTGATCTTTGCTTGAGTGAAGGAGGTGTACAACAAATGGAAATGGGGACAAGAACAGCTTGCAATGAAGCAATATGGTCACAGCTCCTTGAACTGCTATCAACAGCTTGCTAACAGGGTCCTTCTGCTTGCCAATCTTCTTGTCAAGACTAATTGCCAAGGAGCCAAAATGCCAGAATGCCAAACATGCTCAAAAGACAACCATGCTAACAATGCTAGAAGCCAACCACAGGAATGATGAGTCCAAAAGCCAACCACAGGAATGTTGTTCATCGGGGTATTTATAGGGCTAGGAGTAGGAGAAAAACATGGTTTGGATGCCACGTGTCCTAGGTCCCACAAAGTGCAAACATGACTATGCCATGCTACTATGTAATGCCAAGTGTGAAGACTACTACGCTGTGACGATACCGTATATGCTAAAGTTTGGTGAGCTGCCATGTTTGTTATAAAGAAAACTGCCAACAGTGAATGCAAAGTGGAGCCTGTGCTCCAGGACTACGTCTTCCCTACTCTTGCAAGCAAGGTCAACTTTGGGGATAGTTAGGGGGTGCAAAACAAGGCAAACTTGCTGATATTGTGTGTTGAAGAGATGCCGGGATGAGAGTAACCGTTGCTAACAAGTTTTGGAGCTAACTGAAGATGTCTTAAGACTCCCACACGAATGTTACGTTATTTACGTTGCCCAGCATATTGGCATAACGTCAACACCCACATGGTACATTATGCTATGCTACGTAGCGTAGTGTAGCGTAGCCATTGGTCTTGGAAGAAATATTGCCTAAAAGTCGAAAATACCTGTCTAAGGCCTAGCCAAGTAAGCAACTACAACCCTGTCTTTCATGCTAAAAGGTCTTGGGACCTGATAAGTTCTTCCTTAAGACACTTTGGTGTTTTGCATCCTCGCTACGTCGTGATATGCTATGTACCATAGCATAGCATAGCAGACATTGTGACCTACATCCTCTTCTAATTTTACAATTCTTTGTCAAGAAACTTTGCTTGAGGCCCGAGGGAAAAGTGGGTGCAATCAGTCTCCTCGACTAATTTTTGTTATGTCACATTGCTCATGCATCAAGGATGAAGTGGGGCAGATATCCTAGAGGGCTAAGTTGTTGTCAATCCACATCCTTTGGGTGTAATCAGTCTTCCCAAGGCCTGCTACACTGTGCAGCATAGCAAGCTCCTGCAGTTAGAAAACTTGTTGAACTGTTTCGTTCATCCTAAATACTTTTAGCAAATCCTAGCATGGTCCCTAGGTAGACCGTCAACCGAGCCAAGTATCAAGTTGGGCAAGTTAGAGGGTGTAGCAAGCCTGTTAGCTTGGGAGATAGAAAATTTTCCAAACTGTATAGTCTATCCCCAGTTCCTTTTTCATGCAAACTAGCCTTATAACTGGATGCCACATTAACTGTGCCGTAAAGGGCATTGTCTGCACGGTCCAATGTGACACCATGCTTGTGGGGACCCTTGCCCACATTCCAAGATTGCTAAATCATGAGAGTCCCAAAATTTATGGTGTTTCAATGGCCCCTCTTTGTTGACGTTTGGAGGATCTACCTGATAGCCATCGACAAAGAATACAAAACACCATGAGGAACCAGACACCAACACCACTCTTCAGTGCCTGCTCAGATGATGTCCTACTACGTTTGAGAGTACTGGGAGAGTGATATGAGGAAAGGGGCAAGGGATGGATTTGAGGAAATAGGTTTGGGAAAAAATGTGTGAGATACAATGCTTTGAGAAACTATTTTCATAGCGTGATCCCTCGTTGGAGTGCTTATGAGGGAGTCAACACACATGGGTGTCTTTCTTTGTTGGCCTTTGACCTCTCATCGAAGTGCTGAGAGATGGTCAATTTACGGCCAAAGCGATCGTAAAGCTACCACTGTGCCATTTGTTTTAGGCATCATTTTTTTTTTTGCATTTTTTTTGAGCTTTTGTGCCTTTCCTTTGCTGTACACCCACGTTCACTTGTAAACAACCTGTTATTGTAGGACAAGTATTTCCTCCCCTAGATGAGTTATGTTTCATCCATGTGGGGCTTTGACCTACCTACAGATGCTTCCCATGGGACGAGTTGCATTACGCCCATCATGGACTTGAGGGTTGGGCATGTAAAGGGGTTTTATGTGCATTGGGGAAAGCTTGTAAAGAGGATATGGAAAATTGGTAGTATATAAGGAATAGAGGCTAAAATAGCTTTTAAAAAGGAGAGTAGGACATGTAATCTTAAGCAACGAGGTTAATCGAAGTGGATACTTCGGAGCAATGTAGTGTCTTGGCTTTCATGGCGAAACACATTTATGAATGACACCATCTTGGCTTGTATCCTGTAAATACATCAGAGAGAAAACCAGAAAAAACAACCATGAAGTGAAGTGAGAGAAAAGTCCCGCTTGCTTTAGATATTGTTGGAGTGGCAAGTATTGTTACTCAGGTGTGCAATGTCCAAAGCAGGTAGGCCATCACAAATCCTAGCCACGGTAAGCTGGAAATGGTGGCACCGAAGAGACTAGGAGCAGTGGTGATGTAGATGCTCAGGATTCCTCGCCCAAGGCAAACATCATGCATTCTAGCTACAAGGTGAAAATCCTAATAGCTGGACGCCTCTTGGACTTGGACGATGGCTAGGACTAGAGGATGGCAATCATGTGGCTGGGCCACAATAGTGCTAGGCCCCCAGTAGTAGGTGCTAACATCGGGAGCTACTGCTAAGATGAGTGGTTGTGGTAGCGGTAGCTCCGGAAAGTCAGCAAGATGTTGAACGACATCTCCGAAAGATCAACAAGATGCCAAGGGTGGTGACGTTGCATGTGTTCTAGAGGATGTTTTCTTAGCATTGTGAATTGCATTTTGGAACTACAGTGTCCCATCCCGTGTTGTCCAGAAATTTGAAAGTGTGCACGCTCGCTTGTTCATAGGGTCATGGATGTGAGTTAGGAGGGTGTTGCACTGTGAACCCAGTTTAAGGTCTTGGTAGACCATCAGATGTGCCAATTTAAGATCCCAACAAACCTTGATGTGCTAGTTTAAGGTCCTAGCAGACTGCTATGCTAGTTTAATGTATAGAAGATGGTGGAACGCCAGTTTAAGGTCGTAGCAGACCATGTTGTGGGTGCCAGTTTTACATCATAGCCCAAGGATTTGTTGTGTCAATTTATAGTCATAGTGAACTATCTGTGTCAGTTTTACGTCATAGTGGATGTTCTTTGCCAGTTTTACGTTGTAGTGAACGATTATCTTACCTTGCTTTGTACCTAATGTAATCCTTTGCATTAGACATAGTATGGCTTGAGATACAAGTCGTTGATAGGATTTGCAAACTCGTTGCCATCCATATCAGCCAATTTGAAGGCCTCGTTCTCATAGGCTTTCATGACTATGAGAGGGCCTTCCCAGTTGGCTAAGAATTTGTTTACATGCTCACGAATAGCCTTGATGACTAGGTCCCCCTTCTTGATTGGCCATTGATGTAAATTACAGTGGTTTTTTTGCCATTTCTTTTCTTGGTACCATTCGATACGATCAAGTGTTCGGGCATGCTCCTCCTCTATGAAGTTAAGATTGATGATCCTTGACTCATTATTTTGAGCCTTGTTTACAACGTTCGAGAGGACCATCCAAAGTGATGGAACCTACAATTCAAGAGGTAACCATGCTTCAGATCCATAAATGAGATTGTATGGAGTCTTACCTGTAGCTGTCCATCATGTCATTCGGTAAGCCCACAACACGTAGAGGATTTACTCATGCCATTGCCTTTTGCTACTACTGAGCATCTTTTGGAGAAGGTTGGTAATGGCTTTTTTTGTTGCCTCTTCCTGACTGTTTACCTATGGGTAGTATGGTGATGAAAAAGATTGCTTGATGTCAAGGTTATCGCAAAAGGTTTTGGTTTCCGCGCTACTAAATTATGGCCCGTTTTCTGTCACAATAGTCATGGAAATGACAAACCTTGTTACTATGTTGTCCAAGATAAAGTGGCAAACCTGTTGAGATGTAGTCTTTCTTAGGGGAATAGCCTCTACCCACTTTGTGAAGTATTTGGTTGCGGTGATGATGAAGCTATGTCCTGCAGAAGACTTAGGTATGATGGGTCCTATGATGTCTATTCCCCATCATTGGAATGGCCACGTAATCTATGTAGGATGTAACTTAGTAGGAAACACGTGTATGAGATCTGCATGGCGCTAATATACATCACACGTCCTAACTTTGGCAAGGCAATCTCATTCGATGCAAGGCCAATACTACCCTAGGCGTCTAATTTTTGTTGCCATAGCCCTAGGGGCTATGTCTCCTCAACATAGTCCCTCATGGATTTTGTTAACAATTTTTTATGCTTCTTCCACACTAACGTAAGTTATCAATATCCCATCAAAGGAGTGTTTGCATAAGGTGTTATCTCCTATAAGGACATATTGTAGGGCGCGCTTTCAGATTGCATCCTTTTGACTGGATATCAAGCCGTGTGGGGGTTCGTCTTGTTGAAGGTAAGCTTTAATGTTGACATACCATTCTTGGATATCTATTGCACTAACAAATGCAATGTGTATTGTTTGAGTAATAGGATTTGTGCATTCTATTATTAAAGTGGGCAAAGTGGCAAACAAATGCGATGGCACATTCAATGCTAACGTGGCTAGTGCATCAGCTACAGTGTTCTCGTTGCGGGGTACATGTTGAATGTCTAACGTTTTAAACTGTTTCAGTAAACTCTTAGCTAAATCACAATAAGGTTGCAAATGTGAAGCCTTGCAAGTATAGACTTCAGTGATCTAGTTGACAACTAATTGCGAGTCATCCCAGACTACCAAATGTTGGATCTTTAGCTTTTGGGTTGCTAAGAGGCCCCTAAGGAGTCCTTCATACTCAGCTAAGTTGTTTGTACAAAGGAACATAAAGTGATATGTAAAGGGTTGAATTTTCCTAGAGAGAAATGTAATAACTGTGGCGGTGCTCCCACCTCGTGTAGTTGTAGCACCATAAAAATGTAAGCTTGCTTCGAAATCAGATGGTACAGAGTTTAGGCTATTGATGTGTTCATCAGGGAATTCAGGTTCTATTATTGCTTGATCATCAATGGGTGAAGTTGTAAGCTGTGTGGCTATTACTTGATCCTTTGTTGATGATTGGGCTACATAATGTAAATCAAATTCTGCTATTATAGCTTTCCATCGAGCTATCCTACTACTCTCGTACAAGTTTGTGGTGATAGCTCGAAGTATGTTGCTCTTGCATATGATGTTGACCTTGCTATGAAACAAGTAATGTCTCCACTTTTTTAGCGTAAATACTAGGGTGAGTTAATATTTTTCTACCTCGTTGTACTTTACCTCATAAGCTATTAATGCATGGCTTAAGTAGTAGACCAAGATTTCGGACCCGTCATCTCTTTTTTGATATAGCAACACAGCTATAGATGTCTCTAAAGTGGCAAGGTAGATGTAGAAAGGCTTTCTTTAGGTTATCAAAGGCTTGTTGACATTGATCTATCCACTCGAAGTTAACCCCCTTTTTAAGTAGATGTTGCATGGGATGTAGCTTGTCTGTCAACCTTGCGATAAACCTTCTGATAAACTACACTCTACCTTGCAATCCATGCAACTCTTTAAGGTTTGTAGGTGATTCTAAGTTGATGATAGCCCTCACTTTATCGAGGTCCACTCGTATTCCTATTTTCGACACTACAAAACCTAGCATGCGTCCAGTTTTAACTCCGAAAACACACTTCTTAAGGTTAAGGCACAGGTCATGCCTATGACAGCATTGGAGGACTATGTTGAGACAATTGGGATGATCAATAGCTTCCTTAAACTTGACTGCTATATCATCCACATAATCATTCAATCTCTCCAAGAGGTAGTCGCTAAAAATATAGGTCATGGCTCGTTGATAAGTTGCTCCAGCATTTTTGAGCCCAAATGGCATCATTATATAACAAAAGGTTCCCCAAGGGGTCATAAAAGTGGTTGACAACTGATGCTCTAGGTTTATATGGATCTGGTTATAGCCTGAAAACCCATCCATGAAGGACAGTAAGGCATGACCAGCCATAGTGTCTATAAGTTGATCGATACTTGGCAATGGGAAATCATCTTTGATTATTGCTTTGTTCAAGTCTCGAAAGTCTATAAAAATTTGTATACCTCTCGTTTTCTTAGAATCTACAACAATGTTCGATACCCATTCTAAGTAATTGACCACCCAGATGAAACCAGCTTGATAAAGCTTAGTGATTTCATCACGTACAGCTAGTGCAATCTCTAGTTTGATTTTACGAGCTTTTTGCTTGACTGCCTTGACACGCGAATCTAAGATAATGTTGTTTTGTATGACCCACGGGTCTAGGCCTGGCATGTCATCGTATGACCATGCAAACACTTTAACATTGTCATGGAGAACTTTGGAAATGTTTTGGTGTACCTATTGATGTAATAGAGAGCTAAATTTGAAGGTTTTTACTTCACTTGTGGTGGTATTTACGGGGATTTCAGTGAGAGGATCCTCAGTCACATCCTTGGCCTCTAGGTCTAAGGCCTAGACCAGATGTTCGGGCCAGTTTAGGGATGTTTCCAGAGATGCTATGGTATTTTGAGAGGACAACTCAAAGTCCACCAATTCTGAATTCAAGCATCTTGTAAATCTACCATAGGCACCTGCTAAGGTCAAAGGCAAACAAAGATCACCATGCATAGCCATTTTTCTGAGCAGACTTATCACAACAAGCAAATAAACCAAGTCAAGTGATACTTGTTTAAAGCAACAACATGTAATGAATGTATGTAAATCAATGGTGCAACATAAGATAGTTGCCAGTTTAAGGTCTTAACGAACCACAGTAATGTAATAGTTTGGTTTAAAATGTAAAATGATTACTAAAATTGCTAGTTTAAGGTCATGGCAGACCATCACTAGGCTACATTGTAGAGAGAGAGCTAAAATTACCAATTTAAGGTCACGGTGGACCGTGATAATGTGAAGTTTGGTCTAAGATTTAACATGAATGCTGAAATTGCTAGTTTAAGGTCATGGTAGACCGTTAATAGGTCTAAAATGTGAAACGAATGTTAAAATTGCCAATTTAAGGTCATGGCAGACTGTTACTGAGCCAACTATAAGTTAAAATTGCTAGTTTAAGGTCTTTGCATACCATTATATGACCGTACTGTGGGTTAAAATTCCTGGTTTAAGGTCTTTGCGGACATTCATATGAACCACACTATAGGTTAACATTGCTAGTTTAAGGTCTTTGTGGACTATTACTGGGCTGTATTGTAGGTTAATGTTCCTAGTTTAAGGTCTTTATAGACTGGGGTGGGTTTAAAATTTGCAAATGTAGAGAAAAAATTTCAGTGGGCCCACTTACTACTCTGCCGATGAGTGTTACGTTGTAATGGGATTGCGCTACAGAAGTGCTACGTTGCAGTAGTGTCTCGCTTTACCCAAAACTTGAAAGTGACAAGTATCTTACTACGTTGGCTATAAATAGGGGGTTAACCCTTGGTAAACTTGTTAGTTTCCTTGTCAGAGCCCACACTCAGAGTGTAGCATAATCAACCATAGATAGAGCATAACAGGCATAGCGTAGCAGTTGGTACTACCGATTTGTGAATGAGGTAATGGCATGCAAAGGTGAACGTAAGCATTGAGGACTGCCCAAGGTGGATGATGTAAGGGACACTCTAGGATGCCTCTCCAAGACGCGTGTCAAGGTGCGACAAGAGGCTCCATCTACTCGGTAAGTCGTTACGCTACCCTTGTTTCCATTAGGTGATGTATGGGGTTAGCTTGCCATTGTCATTATTGTTGTCATTTTTGCAACCATTGTCACTATTTTGTTGTTGTTTTGGCCGCTATGTTGTGGTTGTCACTACTTGGCCGCATCAGTCGTGCAGGTGCTACACTACAGTTGCATGCGGTACCACCCTGGTTGCCATTATTAAGAATGGTCACTGCTCTGTGGCATAGCGCACCCTTGGCATAGCGTATTGCCCTTAGAGTAGTTTATTTGTTCCCAAAGTTTTGGGGTAGCATGGGTTATTTCAGGTCATAAGATAGAGGTGAGACAGCGAGGGCGTTGTGAGTTCTTCTTCACCTACTCTATTAAGGCTGTAACATTTTTATTGTTGTTATGCTACACTGTTATACTGACAAGCCCTTGGGTCGTTACACTATCAATCTATTACACTGCTATACTGTTAAACTTGTAACATCGCTACGCTGTTAAGTTGGCCATGCTACTAAATTTGCTACACTGTAACTCTTGTTCAATTGTTACACTACTTATTCCATTGCATCTGTTGTACTTTTTCCATTGCTACATTGTACGGGGTACATTCGTCTTGCTACATTGCACGTAACATAGTCGTTACACTCATGTGAAAGTGTAACTGTTACATTATGGTGTATTAGGCATGTCTATTAGGCTATGTTGTATAACATATAACTATCGCACTGTGGGGTGCACCTGTTGTTATTACGCTACACAGGGTTTAACTGCTACTCTACGCTATACGTGACATTTCGTTATGCTGCATGTAGTTTACCTCTGTTCTATGGAGGACTTATTGTTTTACGTTAAATAGAAATTTGTAACCGAAGGATCATGCTATGCTACATGTAGATAGAGGGTCACGCTATGCTACATATAAACAGAGAGTCATGCTATGCTATATGTGTGATAATCACTTGAACACAGTGCTAACGTTTGATGCTTTTTCATGCAGGGTCATGTTGAAACCTGTTTTGATTGTCCTTGAGGTGGTAGGAGTCCTATGCTACCTTAGCGAACCCATGGCTAATGCTCCCCCACCTCACACAAGGGTAGGGAAGCATGTGGTTTGGTTCCGGGAGGGTGCATGGGACTTCTTGAAGTTCCTCCACCATTTTAGTGTGATCATGTGGTCACACTTATTGGCCGAGATAGCGACTGTACTTACAGAAATGTTGTTGCCTGGGGCAAACCAGGGCATTTTGAAGTTCATGATTGAAGGGTCGATCAGGGACGAAGGGGCAGGAGGCTCAGATCAACACCCAAGGGGCTTGAGGTACCTAAGTTGGATCTAGGACATGCCCGAATACAAATGCTACCACTTGTACAACACGCTGTATGTTGCCCATCACATGGGCACCTTTTTTCAAAACCCACCTAGAACCATTTACTGTGCTGGCAGGTGAGTCCTGTGAAGGTATTTTAACGTGTTATGCTGGACAAAAATTCTTACTGTATTCTTGTATGTTGCCAAGTTTTATATCAACGAGGGTGGTCTTCACGGTAACACGGATACATTGGCATTAGTCCAAATGGCTCTGCAAGAGTTCTCCTCTACCAAGAACGTGCATGCTGGTGTGATAGCACAACTTGGGCTTGATTTTAAAACCTATCCAACTAGGTATTCCAAATTCTATGGGAAATGTAAGGAAGTTGGCTAGTTGAATAGCGAATGGGCGTCACACCGACTAATTACCGTTGAAGATGTTCTGGTGGAACTTTCGTTGTTTTCTACACTATTTAAGCCTGGTATGTTAAACCTTGCATTTATTCTTATGTGTTCAAGTGATGATGCACTTTTTTTCCTTTGCTAAATTTCTTATTTGTTGCTAACCGATGCAGTAGCGAAGGAATCCCAAGAGGTCACAGTGATCACCTATGGACGTGATGATACCAACCTCTTCTTCAAATACAGGGAGGTGAAGGAGACTCAGCATTAGCTCTGTAATGGGGCCTCAACCACCCTTGTGCACAATATTTAGGAGGCTGGGCTCATAGATCTATTTCTAGCTGTAAACCCGAGTGTCCTAGTTGTAGAAATGCTTTCCCTAGCTAATTCCTTCTCCAAGAAGGCTGACCGCTTCTGCACACGTGTTCATAACGTGCGGGTGGTGTTCGAAATTAATGACTAACTATTTGCAGATCTTTTCAGTGTCCCTTCTAATGGTCTCCCTATAGGAGAAAAATCTAGGAAAGATGCAAACCATCAAGGGGATATTGAGGAATGGCTAGGCACAAGTAAGGATCTAAAGGGGATTTACATCCACAAGGTCAAGCTAGCAATGGCCCAAACAGTTTACCCTATCTTCTGTACCAATGCTTTCCCTAAGCTACTCTCCCAAGGAAAAATCCTTGGAGTGGAGCAGGCTTGGATAATGAGGGAAGTCATGGAGGAAGAGGCCCGTTACAATTGGGCCAGGTACCTTTCTGAAGGCTTGTGCGCTGAGAGGGTCAAGCTTCGTGAGAATCTTGACTCTTGTTTTAATGTGCACTATGCCTTCTTCGTAGCTTGCTTACGACAGATTGTAAAATTCTTGGTGGTCTGTGAAAATGGTGCCTAGGTATAGCAGGACTGTAACTAGATATCTACGCCATGGATTTTCCAGGTTTTCCACACCACCCAATCCCAAGATCCCCCAGAATATTAGGGAATTGCTTTCAATAACAACGAGGGATTGGGTGGCACGTCCCTTTCATGCCTGAGACAGTGTGGGAGAGGTGCCTCCCATTAACACAGGGAATGTGTTAAGGGGGGAACACCTCATTGAAAAAATAGTGAAGACTATGCTGCAACGTAAGAAGTCTCGTCCTGTAGAAGAGCCTCCCCATACGAATGAAGAGAGGGGGAAAAATCTACGAATCAAAGTCTACAGAGTGCAACCCCTAGTTGGTAAGTGTACTTGACTATTTTGTTAGTGTAGCACTTGCTACGATGTCCTATGCTATGTAGTGTCGCACAACATAGCACCTTTTTCAAGTTGAAGTACCCTGCTTACTGCGATTATGTTTTATCAGCAGAAGAAGAAGAGGAAGAGGAAGAGGCCCTAGCCACTCGAACAAGGGCATCTACTAAAGAGGAGGAAGAGGCCCTAGCCACTCGAACAAGGGCATCTACTAAAGAGGAGGAAGAGGCCCTAGCCACTCGAACAAGGGCATCTACTAAAGAGGAGGAAGAGGCCCTGACTGCAGAAGAAGAGGCCCCTTCCGTAGAGGAAGAGGCCCCTGCCGTAGAGGAAGAGGCCCTTGCTAATGACCTTTTTGTCAAATTTGGTTCAATACCGGAGGGGCACATGAGTGTTGAGGATGCCACCACACTGTTGGGTTAGCTGGAAAGAGAGGGGCTTCAATTTGATGTTGGTGAGTTTGATTGCTTGTTTAACAGTGTGTCGATGGGTGACCCCTCCCCCCCCCCCTCCCGCTATCACCCATGAGGGTTTACTAGGTAGGAGCTTTACACTGCCATTTACATTATTCATCAACTTTGTTGTTGTCCTACCCACCATGGCTAACATGTTTTATTATGTAGCAGACATCACTGTTGATGTTCCTGTCTCTTCTTCTTCGATCCATCTCCAACGTTGGACCGAGACCCCCAACAAATTCACTTTTATGGAGGGGGTGGTCGATGACATGATTGATCATCTAAGGCAGATCGATCTGGAGATTGGTATGTTAAAGTTCCTATGCTATGCTTTCTACGTTGTTGCAATTTCGTTATGTCACTATGACTATTGCTCTTCCATGTGTGGTTGGCAGCCTCTCGTCTCAAGTGGGATCCTAAGTAAGCCATTGAGGTCAACGACGTACCCAAAATTCCGTTAGAGGTAGCTGAGGTACCTCGTCACATATATGATGAAGCAAGTAAATGTGCATTGTACTCAACACACTCCTTATGGAAGTGTAGGCGTGTGAATGAAGACCTCTAGAAGCGAGTACAAAAACTTGAGAAGGAGAAGGCCAACCTAATTGTTGAGGTGGAGGATCTCCAATCCAAGATGGAATTTCCGTTGGCCCGGGACACTCATGATGGCAGTTGGCGTATGGCCATCATCGACTATGCAAGATATTAGACAGTCGTGTGAAGTAAAAATGAAGCCACACACGAGATCATCGAAAAACACATGCAAATGGACCTTCTAGCCTAGAAGAACCAATATTGGAAGGATTATAACGCAAAGGTTTATGAGTGGGGACAAGCATAGAAGAACCATAAGCATATGTATAAAATGAAATGTGCCACCTATCGTAAACAATACCAGGATGCTTCGGTGAAGTTGCATACCCATGATTTATTCCTTAATGTTATTGGTGCTTCCAAGGCTTATGAAAGGTTCATGCAACAGGTGACGGTCAGTGAATCTCCTGAAAGGGAAATGACCCTTCTTGCCGGTGAGACCATCACCACCACCTTTTCCCAGGACCACCTAGGTGGACAACCATGGAAAAATGCAAGGTTACAGCAAGTGTTGATCTAGGAGATAGGAATTGGACCAACGTCACTGAGGAGGAGATCCTATGATGTCTTGCAGTTGGCATGGAGAGAATACCCCCCGAAATGTATGCAGGGCCATCTTGGGTTAGTCACTTTTTGTTGTGTCATAGCTTATTTTATAAAAGCCTTTGTTGTAGCTTTAATTCATTGTTTTATTTTCTTTGTTACGTAGGATCCGAAAGAAGATGCAGGACCCAATGAAATAGGGAATGGCGGTGTGGGCGAAGACTTATAGCGTAGCGGCACAAAAATTTTTATTCTTGTCTTTGAATTTAAAATTTTTTGTAAACATTATTGATTAACACTGAATGAAGAATATAATGTGAAGAAATCTGTTTCATTTTAGTTAATTTGTTATATTTATTTTTTATTCTTTATTTTTTTAGGCCCCTTGGGAGTTTCTAGTTTTAGTTTTAGGCCATTTCGGGCCACAACAATAGTTTAAGGCCATTTTTGAGCTGTTGCTTAATCATAAAAGATCTCTTTTTATGGTTTTTTGAGAAGTGGAATAACCAGTTTTAGGCCTTAGCAGGCCGTGATGGTAGTTTAAGGCCATTCTAGGTCGTGATGCTAGTTTAGGGCCATTTCAGGCCGTGGTGCTAGAATCAATGCAAGAAACAGCTATAATGTAAATGGTGGACACAATGTAGACAGTAGACACAATGCGAATGCAAACAATGGATTTGATGCAAAGAATTGAAATAATGTAAACAGTGATTGTAATGCCAAAAGAAATGAGCATGGTGAAAACTGTAAACGTGGTGTTGAAAGTGAACATAATGTAAACAGTATACATAATGCTAAAATTAGAACAGAAGGAGATAATAAAGCCAAGAATGAATGGAGCTAAACCAAAGATAATCTCTAAGCATGTAGTTATTTTCTAATCCATCGTGGGCTAGGTGAAGTGTATGGCTGAGGTGCTTTGTTGCAGTATTCTTCTATGTCGTTGTCTACTGCCTGGAAAGGAAACTCAGCCCAAGTGGTTTCTTTGTGTGAATCGGCGTTGTGGGCTAGCTCATTAGTCAAACAAGTACTTTCAATAGGAATAGATGCTTCATTTTCAAAAATTACTATCTCTGAGCCCTGCTCCATGTCAACGTTGTTTATTGCTTGGGTAGCCACTTCGTCATCGTAGATCACCACTTCCATGCCCGTGTAGGGTAAGTGGATCTCTTGGTGTATGGGTGAAGAGACAGCCCTTAATTGGGCTAACCATGACCTCCCCAGGATCAGGTTGAACTCGGGCATCTCTTCTACCACGATGAACACTGCACTTGTGGGGAACTGGTCCCTAACCACAAAGTTGATGTGGACAATTCCCTTTACCACTACGCATGCTCCATTAAACAATTTTATGCATGAGGTTGCCATGGGCTTAATTTGATCAACCAAGCCTAGTTTGTCCACTATGGGAAATGGAATGACATTTGTAGCAGCCCCATCATCAATGTGTACCCTTCAGATCTTGTACTGACCAACCCGAATTGTGATGAACATGGGTGCTATTGTCACCTGACCCTTTTCAAGGTCATCCTTAATGGACTTATCATGAAACGTCAACTGAGCTGGCCACGGTTCCTCAGCCATAGAGGGAAGCATGACAACGTGGATCCTTTCTCCTCTACCAACATGTTTTCATTAGCCGATATGGATGTTAACATGTGAACCATGACCTCATGGTGTGCAGTGGAAGTCATTACCAAGTCATACAGGCTCAGAGTTCTATTTTTCTATTTTAGAGCCTATTTAACTTTGGTGAGGGCATTAAAAAGATCCTGCCCACCATCTTGTTGTTTGTTACCTCTTTCCTCCTCCATTTATCCTAGGAGACGAATCTCCTAAGGAGGGGCATTTTAAGGTTGAGGACTATGCTTTCTTGGGTGGGATGATGATGATTGCGTCTGCATGGTGTTATCAGTTGCTAATGACGAAGGGGCCATGGGCATTAAGGACTAGGCTTTAAGGGACCTAAGGTGGTGCGTTCCTTGGCCATCTTGTTCACCAAACGATCTTCCCATTTTTTTGAACGGGGAGGTTGTGGTGCCCTTTTTGTTGCTTGGCTTTCTATGGTAGAGGTGCTTGAATGTTTTGGCAGCTTAATGATGAATGATTCCTGTGGTGTTGGCGCGGGCGGTGGTGCAACTTTGAGCACAAAGGGTGTGGGGGCGGATGTCTGAGGAGGAACCTTAAGGACGAATGGTTGTTGTGATGTTGTTTTTGTTTTTGTCAAGGTTGTTGCTTTATGGGGAGGCACATGCATCATGAACGGTTGCTATGGTGGTTCTAGGTTGCTGTCAATGCCAATAACATTGATTGTGTACCCCACATGTTAGCGTTCAGGGGATCCTTGTAAACATGCATTGACTGGTTTTTAGGGCGAGCAAGACTACTTTCATCCAAGACCAACTTGCCCTAATCAATCATGCGTTGGATATCGTCTTTCAATGCTAGAAAGTAGTCTGTGTCATGATCACACAATTGGTGATAGTCACAGAAACATTCCAACCTGAAGTTCTTAGGAACTGGCGGCTCATTGGGAGTGGCCAAGGAGGGGTTCCTAAGAATTTTGCAGTACTATTGATGATGTTTAATCGCTTCCTCTGACATCCATTTATGCTGTATATACCCAGCTCCCAAAAGTTGCTTCAAAAGTTCTAAAGGCTTAACAGGTAAAGGGTTGTATTGGAGTGATCCTTGTGCTCAAAGTTGGGCTTAGGCTGGGTTGACACCTCAGGTGCTGATGTTGAGGGCTAACCAGTGTTACTTGAGCGAGATGTGGCATTGGCGGGTGCTGTGGTCATCTTTTTGTTGTTGCTGTTGTTGGGTTTGGTCTCATTAGCCGTGGCGGCCACCATGGTTGTTGCAGCCTTGCCTTTCTCTTTATTTCTTTTAAGCTGTGTGTTCTTGTATGTGACAGGCTAGGTCTTTGGTAGCTTCGGCCATGTCTTGGATGCTCTTGATCTAAGCAAAGGCTTGACTGAGGGAGCGCAGGGCTAGCTAGTAAAGCTTTAACTTAATAAATTCGTTTACTGCCCCCTTGAAGATGGCTAACAAGTGGGCCTTAGCGATATGCTTGCATATCTCATTCAAGGTGGCTCTCCACCATTGTATGAATCTTTGCACAAACTCCTGTGGGTCTTGCTTGATGCTCATTAGCTAGTCCAACGTTACCTCCGATTTCAAGTTATACTTGAAACGGGTCATGAACTAACTCCGCAGCTCCTCCAAAGTTGAGATGGAGGCATGTGGGAGTGCACGATACCAGTCTAGAGCTTTGCCTATCAGAGACATGGCAAAGACATGAATGATGATGTGTGGCCATTATTGCAACAGTAGAGATTCAAATCTAAACGTTACTAAATGTGTGTTGGGATCGCCTTCCCCGTTGTATTTCGTAAATTAGGGGAGTGGCACCCTAGGGGGAAATGTAAGCATGGGAACGACTAGGCTAATTGGGTCATCATGGTAAAAATCCATGACCTATACCATGTCAGAACTAGCAGCTTTGAGGCGTTTATTTCCTCAATGAGAATCTGGATAAGTTGAAAAGCTTGATCCAGACCTAGGGACATTATAGAAAGTTGCAGGGCTGCCTGAGTAGCCGTCATATGCGACTTTTTTGGTGGTGTTGTAGAGGAAACAGCCTGGCCCATGGGGGATGTCGTTGGGGCCGCTTCTGCAAATGGTGTTGCCTGGGTTGTCCACCACCCAGTGGGTGGTGTTATTGGTGTGGTAGCCGCTGGTAGCGCTGTGGGGTTGATAGCTTGCCTAGTTGGCAGGGTGGCCCATAGCCCTACGCTTGGGTGTACTACGTGCGGAAGCAGGTGCGCTTGGGGTTGCACGTAGTATGATACCTGAGATAGCTGTGCAATAGGTAAAGAAGTGGTTGGTGCCCACCACACGATTGAGACTAGGTTAGCCACTGGTGGCGGGATGGTTGTAGATGAGGGACCAAGGGTGAAGCTCGCATGCGATTGTGACGTGGGTAGAGTGTGGACGTATGGCAGCCTAGCCGTGACTGATGTTGGGTATGATGTCGAGGTAGACTAAGAAGGAAGCGTGACTAGGAACAAAGTTGTAGGGTCCCCTTGTTGGTACGTAGAAGATATGAAATGGCTACTCATGGCTGACAAAGGTATAGGTTGTGGTAGGGCTGTGGTAACCATGAAGGGGGTAAAAGCAAAGAGTAGGTTCGACTGAAAGACAGTGGTGGGAGGGATGACTGTAGCGTAGGTCTGGCCACCACCTTCGGAGTGGGACTCCAAGTCTTCCTATTCGTCTTGGGATACTTCATCATAATGAGATACTATGTCCTATTCCCTAGACCTACTGACTCGCATCAACTAGTCTAGGACCCATTGATATTGTTCAGTCAATGGGATGGTGACGACAGGGGCAGGGATGAACTCCCTCTAGTTCTAGTGGAGGAACTCGAAGTTACGTTTGTCTTCGAGTTCCTGGTAGTCCAAGGGTAGATTCACCTAGACTTTTTCACAGAGGAAGTCATATCGCTCTACATCTTGCACCAAGCACTCGGGTGATAAGTGCCACAGTCTAAGGGATTGACATGGTGCCAAAACCAGGTTGAGTGGCCACTCGGGACCTATCGTGTTTTGGACCCAGTACGGAAACTTCAAGTTTGAGGTGGTGGTGACAGTGGTTGTAGGAATCATCTTTTGTCGTAAGGTGGAAGTTGTAAAAGAGAGAAAATGAAACTGGGTATGCTAGGGAGTTGCACCTACTACGCTACGTAGGAGTGTTATGCTAGAAAGTTTGCTACATCGCACAAGGTGTAGGCAGCGTGGGGCAGTAAATAGAGTAAAACGGTAAGGTAAGCAATCAGTTGGAGGCTTTCGTCCTACCGGGTCCTAGAGGAACCGTCATTGCGACCAGTCTACACCACATAGTGGGTAGACAACCACAAGGGTGTCATGTCTATGCTAGTAGGTGATGGGGTATAGACAGTGTGCAGGATTACCCATGATACGTAGAAAGGACACAAAGGACCCTCCTTCTAGCCCCAAAAACTATAGCGACCAAAAACATCGGTGGCTAGAACACTAGGAGGTCATTGGGCATACAACCTAACCCCAGATCTGTGTAAGGGCCTTGCTAGATGTAAATGGATGCGGGGTGCCCTGAATGGTCTAGTCAATCAGATAGGGACTTAATCGATGTACAATAACCTTTCGTAAATGTTGGTTTTAAAGATGTTATATGCATGTTGAGCGATAAGTGGCAAACATAAATCAATTATGAATAATGCAAAACATGAAAATAAAAAAATAAAATGAAGCAAGTTTGGGTGAGAGAGTGCACCACCTAAAGATCGAGGGATTTGATCTTTGCTTGAGTGAAGGACGTGTACAATAGATGGTAGTGGGGAAAAGCACAGCTTGCAACGAAGCAGTATGGTCACAGCTCCTTGAACTACTATCAACAGCTTTCTAACAGGGTCCTTCTACTTGCCAATCTGCTTTCCAAGACTAATTGTCAAGGAGCCAAATGCCAGAATGCCAAACAAGCTCAAAAGCCAACCACGTTAACAATGCTAGAAGCCAACCATAGGAATGATGAGTCCAAAAGCTAACCATGCAAAAAGCCAACCCTTTGAACATTGTTCGCCAGGGTATTTATAGGACTAGGAGCAGAAGAAAAATGTGGTTTAGATGCCACATGTCCTAGGTCCCACAAAGTGCAAATGTGACTATGCCATGCTGCTATGTAATGTTGGGTGTGAAGACTGCTACATTGTGACCATACCATTCGTGCTGCATATGCCAAAGTCTGGTGAGCTACCATGTTTGTTATAAAGAAAACTGCCAACAATGAATGCAAAGTGGAGCCTATGCTCCAAGACTACGTCTTCCCTACTCTTGTGAGCAGGGTCAAGCGTAGGGACAACTTTGGGAATAGTTAGGGGATGCAAAACAAGGAAAAATTGCTGATTTTGTGTATTGAAGAGATGCTAGGACGAGAGTAACCATTGCTAACAAGTTCTAGAGCTAACTAAAGATGTCTTGAGACTCCCACACGAATGTTACGCTATTAACGTTGCCCAACGTATTAGCGTAACATCAACACCTGCATGCTACGTTGTGCTACGCTGCATAGCGTAGTGTAGCGTAGCAGCCGATCTTGGAAGAAATCTTGCCTAAAAGCCAAAAATACCTGTCTGAGGCCTGGCCAGGCAAGCAATTACAACCTTGTCTTTCATGCTGAAAGGTCTTGGGACCTGCTGAGTTCTTCCTTGGGACACTTTGGTGTTTTGCATCCTCGCTATGCCATGCTACGTTGTGTAGCGTAGCAGACATTATGACCTGCATCCCCGTCTAATTTTGCAATGCTTTGTCAAGAAACTTTGCTTGAGGCCTGAGGGTAAAGTGGGACTGTTAGTCTTGGAGGTCGAACTGTGACCAAGTGCAATCCTCTTGCTAGAACCACTTGGTAGAAGGCCTTCATATGTTTTGTCCTTGTAATGTTGTGCTACGCTGCATAGCATAGCACAGCGTAGCACCCAACTTGGCTTGGATTCTAACTTAATCTTGCAAATTTTTTGTCACGAAATGTCTGTCATGTCTTGGTGTGTCAACAGAGTAAACCTATTCAACGATTGAAACATGGGCAAATGTGCCTACTCCATCAGAGCCATCTAAATAGGAGTATTGTCAAAGTTCATCCCTGCTACGTTGTGCTACGCTGTAGCACTAAAACAAATAGGATTTCTAATGAGATTTGCCACATTTTTGTTGTGTCACGTTGCTCATGCATCAAGGATGAAGTGGGGCAAATATCCTGGAGGGCTGAGTTGTTGTCAATCCGCATCCTTTGGGTGCAATCAGTCTCCCCAAGGCCTGCTACGCTGTGCAGCATAGCGTAGTATAGTAGGCTCCTACAATTAGAAAACTTGTTGAACTGTTCCATTCATCCTGAACACTTTTGGCAACTCCTAGCATGGTCCCTGGGTAGACCATCAGCTGGGCCAACTGTCAAGCTGGGCAAGCTAGAAGGTGTAGCAAGCCTATCAGCTCTGGAGATAGAAAATTTTCCAGATTGTACAGTCTACCCCCAATGCCTTTTTCATGCAAACTGGCCTTGTGACTAGATGCCACGTTGACTATGTTGTAGAGGGCGTTGTCTGCACGGTCCAACGTGACACCATGCTTGCGGAGACCCTTGCCCACATTCTGAGACTACTGAATCATGAGAGTCCCAAAATTTATGGTGTTTCATGAGGGATCCCGTGACAATTAGAATGGATCTAGATCAATGACATTGGATCATGTGTTTATGCTTATCTTGCCTAATCACACTAGTTAGAGGAGGTTCATGATTTCATGAACCTATGCTTGCTACATTGAGCTTATGGGTGAGGTGTCTAATTAATCGATTGCATGTTAAGGACTCCAAGTGATAAAACCCAATACTTTGAGCATCTTCAAAGGATTAATTTTTTTAAAACTAATGCTCCTCCTATATTTTTGAAAACAAAAAAACAAAAAAGACAAAAGATAAAAGAAGAAAAATAAGGAAAAAGAAAAGAAATAAGAAAAAAATAAAAATAAAAAGGTAAATAAAAGATATAAAAAAAGAAGAGAGGATGAGATGGTAAAGATATGAGTGATGAATGTTTTCTTATATATTTACCCATACAAATTAGTAGCATTATCATCTTAAGCTAGAAACCTTTTATGTTGCTCATAAGTACTAAGAATACAAGTTGTGTGTATGCCCCTCAAATTGGTCGTTTACCATTTGAACAATATTATTTATCTATGATGAACTTATTGTCTTATTTAAGAAGACCAAAAAAGTGTATTTCTACAACCATTAATCATTACACTACCTTAGTTGTAGTGGTTTTGAAGACCAAGGAAATTCTAGTGAAGTTAAATGTTGCTTGCAATAAAGTCCTAATCTAAGAAACAAAAAAAAATGATCACAACAAGGCATCCCTATGTTCATTGTCCATTTAAAGTACAATGTGTAAATTTGATTATTTAGCATAGCCAAAGGAACTAAAGAGAGATTTCTGGCAATGCCAAATTCAAAAACCTACCCTACATACATATAGGAAGGGAAGCAAACCAAACCATATTCTTAGGATTTTGATGATTTTGTAGTACTTCACTAAATCTAACTCCATCAATGATTAGACCATAGAATAATTAAGACTAGCTGGCACTGGATATTCCTATGTTACCTTGCATCTTTAAAGAGAAACTTTGAGGGTTATCCTTATTGGTTGGATGAGCACTGGTAAAGGGAACCAACAAAAGATCTCTTATGAAGCATGGTGAATGTTCTCATGCTCTAGTAATCTATTTGAATTGCTAACTAGGAATTTGTTGATGTTGTAATTCCCTTTTTCTTCTTTGTTCATTCAAGATTTTCATCTTTGTCTTTCTTGTTGCATCATCTCTAGTTCATCATTATGTTTGTAAGAAGTCAACTATGGTAAGGTAGAGGATGAGATTTGGTCATTTAAGGGGTGAACTCATCTTTTTATGTGGACAACTCACTAGTTAAGAATTCATCTGTGTCTCATTAATAGGATTCACAAGGACAAAAAAAATATGAACCTATTATAAGGACTCACTTATAAATTCTTAGTAGCCTAGTATTATAAGCGAGTAAGCTCAATGTTGTGGTCATTGCATTTCATAAAGCACTTGATTGCTCTCATGCTTGCATAGCAATGAATCTTTTAATGTTAATGGTTGACAAAGACATTTCTTTTCTTTGCCATATTAAGGTGAATAATTAATTTATAAATTTGAACTAAAATATTTCTTTCATTTTGATTCTTTATGGCCTGCTATGTTTGTTCACCTTTCTCCTTTTAACATTCATGGAATCTTGTGATTAGGCAAGTTTTAGCTTTTTTGTGGCATTATACATAGCAATTAAATTGTTTTAAAGTTTTTTCCATGTCTTAAACAAATTGTTTTTGGGTGTTTTTAAAATTAAATTAAATTATTTTATTTTATTTTCCTTTATTTAATTTAATTTTAATTTCAAGTTAATTTATTTTGATCTATATTAATTGTTATTATTTTATTTTATTTATTTGGTTTTTATTTTAAAATTTTTGACTTCATTTTATTTTTTAATGTTTTAAATAATTTTTTATTTTTTTATTTTGATTTTTTAAAATTATTTTAAAGAAAAAAGAAACAAAACGCACAACAGAAAGGTGAACCACCATTTAATTTTTCTATTTTGTAACAAATAATAATAATTTTTTAAAAAATATATTAAAAATAAAAATATATATATTTCTAATTAAATAAATATTCATAATTAAAAATAAAAATTATATATGAATATATTTAATTTAAAATAAAAAATATTTAAATTTAAAATTAAACATACTCATAAATAATTAAATAATATATAAATTAAATATATAATAAATAAAAATAATCATTAAAAGTAAAAATATGTAATAATAAAATAAAAATAATATGCTCTTCCTCTCTCCTCTCCATTTTGTCTTATTTTTTTGTCATTTTTCCTCAATCTTTGGCCATTTTATTTAGTGTTTCATCGTTTTTTATTGTTTTCTATCATTTTGTCTTTTTTTGTAATTTTTTCTCTATTTTTTTACTCCTTATGTTTTTTTAATCTTTATCTTTTTCTTTTTTTCCTTTTTTTTTTTTTTTTTTTGGTGGTTGCTCACTTACCTAACCAAATTCTTGCTACTTCTCATTCATTACTAGCCATCATTTAAAGTTAAATTTTGTGATACATTTCATCATTGTACCATTGTCATTAGTGGTAACACATATTTTCCTTGCCAAAGCTAGGTATCTCGTACCTTAGTCATGGGAGAGATGTGTAAAACTAGGTATGGTTTTTAAAAGTTTTCCTATTGCATTCATTGAAGTCTTAACTATGATAATGTTTTGCATGTTATTCTTGAGTTTTATAATTTCCATTATTCATGTCAACATTTTTTACGATGGAGCTATAAAATCTTAAGAAATGTGCATAAGTTTTTAGCATTTTTCACAACGAATTAGGTTTCAACAAATTGTATATCATGCATCAAAGGCCATGGCTAAATGAACTCAAAGAACCTCCATGATGGAACAAGGACCACTCAACCCACCAATTGAGCTTGATCTAATTGAGCCTCTATAACCAAGAAGATCCAAAAGTCAAATAATTCATTCATAGATCCCATTGATTCAAAGGATGTCTAGGAGAATGTTAAACTCATACAACGTAAGCTTAACCAAGCAAGTTATTTTCATGATCAATGCAAACTAGAAAGAAACTATATTAGGCACAATTATAGGAATGAGGACTAGCATGGGACCAAAGTTAAATTTTTCAAGCAAGGGTGTAGACCTTAGAAGAGAAATTCTAGAGATATCTACCATGCCCTCAATATACATCAAGCATACCAAGAGTTTTTTTGTCATAGCCACCACCTCTTAATGCTTCTTCTTAAGACGGCAAGTTTATGTTATGTCTTATATCATATCTTATTGTAACTCCTCTGAGTCAACCATAAGTTAAGCCATATATAGTCTAATTTTTATTGTTATAAGCTAAGGGACTAGCTTAATTTAGTCATGAGGAAATGATCAAGCATCCAATAGCAATTTTGTATTTCTATGTAAGCCAAATATATGGATTTGTTTATGTGCACTTAAACCTATATTTTGGGCTTATTTTAAAAGTGTGGTGTTGTATACTTAGCATGCTACCTCACCTAGTGTGCTATCACACATGGTGTGCTACCACACCTAGTGTAACATTGCACTTTGCATGCTGCCACACCTAGTATGAAGCCACACCACTTAAATTACAAACTTGAAAACTATAAATACCCAAGAAGAAAGCTTAAAATTATCTTTATTTTCCAATTTTCTTTATATAAAAACTTCTCTTTATCCCTAAGATAAGCATACAATTTATTTTCTTTGGTATTTTTCCTTGAACTTTAGATTAATCAATTGCTATCCCTCTTTGACAAATTACATGGCCTAATAAACACCCTCATGTTACTTCAAAAATGCTTTTCTTAAGATTCAATGCTAGAGATGATTTGTATGATCATCTCTCCTT
Source organism: Gnetum montanum (assembly GCA_015680685.1). Taxonomy (NCBI): domain Eukaryota; kingdom Viridiplantae; phylum Streptophyta; class Gnetopsida; order Gnetales; family Gnetaceae; genus Gnetum; species Gnetum montanum. The sequence continues at coordinate 20,750 of MNCI01030432.1, read as the reverse complement.
TTTTAGTACATTGTGATGTTGTCTAGGTAAATAGCTACAATTTTCCCTATTAATCCCTTAAAAGCAATGTCCATAGCTCATTGGAAAAGAGCTCCTATATCTAACAATCCAAAAGGCATTCTTTTATATGTAAACATGCATCATTTTGTAGTATAAAAGTTATCTTGTATCTATCATTTTTGTCATAATAATATGATAATATTAAGAAAATTCATTTACAAATGAATATAGTTAACATCCTAATACTATAATCAACATTTTGTTGATACTTGGCAAAGGGTATTGACCCTTTACAAAAGCTTCATTCAAATTTCTAAAGTTAACACAACCTAATATTCCTATTCTTCTTGCAAATTGAAACTAAATCAACTATCCAAACAAAATAGCACATGGGATAAATGATTTTAACCCTTTACAACTTTTTATTTTAGCTTCCATGGTAGGTTTAAATACTAGAATATACTTTCTTAACTTCTATGTGATAACCTTATGTTCTTTATTTAGTATAATTTTATGAGTAATTATGTTTCGCTTAAAAGTTAACTCCAATAACTACCAAGCTTCTAACTCCTACCACCTAAATCTACATACAAACAAGTAAGAATGATTACAAACCTTCTAGCAGACCTAACCATCTTTGTGTAAATAAAATAAGCTATAGGATGGGACCACATGTCGCACACAACATATCATCTAAAGTTTCATGAGATTAGAGTTCATATCTAGAGCCAAAAACTATGGTACCAAACATAATGTCAAGAAAATAGGTTATCCAAAATTACTCTAGAAATTGATCCTCTTCAAGGACTAGTTGGCTCAAAAATATTTCACAATGACCCTCTTAAAGGACTCATTGAATAAGCTGCATTTGATCTTGAATAAGGTTAATCCTAGAAGCAATTTGTGTGTTCTACTTACTCCCATTGTTCTAAATCATGAAAGTAAAGATCAAGCTTGTGATAAATCATAAGTGCTATGAGCAAGCATTATTGGCAAATCAATCCTTCCACACAATGCTTGCCTATTATCACAGTCAATGCATAATCATAGATGATGTGGGCTAAGTATGGTAGTTAACCCTATCCTTCACAATGCCTACCCATGGATACATAGGTCGGGTAACACAAGGTATAATCATAGGTAATGTGAATCAAGTATTAGAGGTAAACCTAGACTTCCTATAGTGCCTACACATTAATCCTAACAAAACATAAATGAGAAGTTAAACCATCAAATAATCCATTATTCAAAATACTATAAGATACAAGTGGCTCAAAGCATGAAGGAATAGTATAATTTGGTCTTAAATAAGAGACCATAAGTTAACCACAACTTTTGGTTAGTAATAAGAGATAAATCATGAGTTGTGGTAAGGCTGTGATGGAAGCCATGATGTTATAACAAACCATGGTACTTGCCACAAGGTAAAACAACCTTACCACAATCCATCATTAGATCATTGTTAAGACCATAATCTCATCACAAGTTGTGGTTAGCATCATACTTATAAAAATGTTCATCTTAACTTAGGTTTTGAATTTCTATAGAATGACAACCCATGGTTTAGTCATGATTGGAGACCATGACCTCATCACAACTCATCACCTTTGTTAGCATCTTCACCACGAGTCATGGTAAGCACAACACAAGTTGTGGTGGTGAGAAAATACCACTAGAGATGCATTGAAAATTCATAAGAAAATTGGGGACTAACACAGAATCAAAATCGAAGTTACAACATAATTGATACAAGAATTATAATACATAATATATACATAAATTAAGGTTTATAATTGTCAATTATAACACACAAATATCATAGGAAGAATTGAAGCATAAAACTAGTTACTCTACCTTATAGGCTAGGGACACTTGCAATACAAAAGATCATATTCATTGTAGTAATAAAGCAAAATTAAGATTCATTAATGAACGATCAAGCAAAAGTTAAAAGTGAACGAATATCACATAACCCTAGCCTTTTACACAATTCTAGGATTTCCAAGTCAATATTAAAGCAATACTTCACCAAAGTAAAACTAATTAATAAACTCTACAAAAATAAGAAAAGCTTGCTAAGACTCTAGTAAATATTAGAAAATCCAAGTTTACTTGAAAAAGAAATAGAATAAAGCTTGTACAAGCTTTAAAAAAAAGAGTATAATCTCCAAAACTATAAATTGCTAGTTCATAACATGTGCCACGCTCCTAAAAAATTGTTCTTAGTAAGAAAAATTTAAGCGATTAGTAATTTCCAAAAATAAATATAAAAATTTAAATACAATCATATTTTATAAAAAGATACTAGAAATTTCTGAAATAAAACTAACAAGAATATTTACGAAATGAACTTATAATGTCTAGAAAAAGATATGACATAATAAAAAGATTTATTATAGAATCCAAGATTTATAAGAAGATAAAGCATAAGTATTTACACTAAGAAGGTTATGAGTTCAAATCCTCAAAAGCATAAGATAATGAATCAAAATACATAATGGTAATTTAAATATAAAAGATTCTAGATCATGAAAGATAGTTATGCATAAACCAAGGGGTTAGAAATACAAGGTATTACATCCTTTCACCACTTAAGGATCTTCCTCGTAGAAGATAAGAGAAAAATGGGCACATCTTTTTCTAACTCATGTTGAGCTTCCAACAGGTTGTAGCATCTTCTTACCACTTGATTAGTGATGAGGTACCCCTACACTCAACCATACGAATATGAGCATTCTCACGCGCTATTCGGTCGAACTTCGCAGACGGATGAGTTGTGGCACCTAAACAATTATCCTTAGGTCACAGTTCGTTGTCTTCCCACATGGACTAGTATTATATTTGTCACGTATGGTTTAGTCCAGAGTGAGGTGTATGATGTGTTCTAATCTAATGCTACTCCTAAAGGTAATGGAAGATAAGATTAACTAAGCTAGGAGGAAAAGGGTAAGAGAATCTAAACTAGCCTAAGTGCGATGAGCATCCGTTCCTTGATTATCCGTACACATCTTGGACTTCGTGCATGACTACCACTGGGATTACCAAGCGCAGATCCTAGGTACGCCACTGGGTTACCAAGTAGTCACACTTAAATGCTCGTAATCAAGTCGTACTCATTCCGCGGTTTAACATGAGAT